>MU271143.1:3790828-4155881 GCA_021432605.1 Coniochaeta sp. PMI_546 | reverse complement strand
GGCTTGGCTGGAGTTGGCTTGGCTGGAGTTGGCTTGGCTGGAGTTGGCTTGGCTGGAGTTGGCTTGGCTGGAGTTGGCTTTGGAGCACCGGGCTTGCGAGGCGGGAGGGCTGATGTAGAGATCATCGACTGCAACTCTTCAGTTGCTTTGGCCATGCTAGCTTCCTCAAGAGGCTCAGGACCTTCCGGTGAACCGTGGGTCTGCGACATGATTCTTTACGTGCTGGGCAAAGATGCGAGAGGCTATTGAAGAAGAAAGTGACAATGCTGTAGTTTACAGAAACATTTAAAGTAAACTTCTGTGAGATTCTTGTGCCTTATATACATATACATGGAGCCGTCACTTCAGACCCTAGATGGAGACGAAACATATATCTGTTCGGGGTTAAGGTATAATTAGCAGTCTAAGGATCGTCACCTGCCTCTAGAGGGCATCATGGCTGTCTATTCTGGTCCTTCTGGTCAAGCAATGACTGCGCCACTGTACGGACAGCTGAAGGAATGGCATCATGTGAACTCTGCTGTGAATAAGGAGGTAAGAAGTTGAGATACCATCTGGGGAGGGCCGAGCGAGCAAGGCAAACAAGTAGCACATCAAGGGTTAGGGTTAGACTTGACTATAATATCTGTTTGTCTGAGTTGCATGTGATGGCGTGGCGTCCGTCTTGGCACCCTTGTCCTCCAAGCCACAACTCATTCTCAGAAAACCCCGGATCATCCGTAAGCCACACTTGACGTATGTCGAATTCCGCCTTGTGGACCTCCGTCGTAATATGGAATCCTTTCCCACTCCGCTCCACATCACAACCTAACAGACAAGTTCTCATTCTAGGCTCGTCCGTTGCGACAACGACCCTCGGTGCTCCTTTGTGATCTTTACTCCAGCACGGCCACCCCCGGAAGAGACGCAATCTCTCATCAACCGCTCGAGTCCGACACTGTGCAACGAGTATGAGCAGGTAGTCAGGTCCCGTCGTCCCAACTTCTCCGCATCCTCCAACTTCCCTGCGACAAGCTGCTGCTGCCAAGTTCCCGCCCGACAGCTACCGACTGAACGCAAACCAGCCTGGTCTCACCTGCAGCACACCTCATAATCTTCGATCCTATTTCAGGCAGTGTTTGCAATTCACGATGACTGGGAGATCTCGAAGAGGGGTCAAGTTTGACCACAAACACACGGGGTCAAATGGACACCAAATCGCCAAAGACCGCCGTTCAAGCTTCAGCGATGTCAGCGAGGAGGGCTCCCCAACCAAGACGAGGGGCAGCTCAAGCTTGGAGAACATCTCAGAGGTACTGTTCTCATCCACGCGCCTTTCTCTGGCTTTCTTTGGTAGAATGCTAATGTCATGGCCGATTACAGAAGCCCCAGACTCCGCAAGAGCAAAAAGAACAACAAACTGCCGAGTACGAGAAGAAAAAGGCCAACTTCATAACACGGACATTCTGGACGTTCGTCATGATTGGCGGCTTCTTCGCTGCTCTGTTCATGGGCCACGTCTACATTATCCTCATCATCACCGCCATCCAGATCATCTCCTTCAAGGAGGTCATCGCCATTGCAAGCGTGCCGAGCCGTGCGCGAGACCTACGTTCCACCAAGAGCCTGAACTGGTATTGGCTAGCCACCACAATGTACTTCCTCTATGGCGAGAGCGTCATCTACTACTTCAAGCATATTGTCTTGGTGGATAAGGTGCTGCTGCCGCTGGCAACCCACCACCGCTTTATCAGCTTCATTCTCTATGTCTTTGGTAAGTCGAACTGTGAGATTCGTTCCTTTACCTCCCAGTAGAGACTAATCTCTTTCTGTTTAGGATTCCTCTTCTTCGTCGGTACTTTGAAGGCTGGCCATCTGAGGTTCCAGTTCAGCCAGTTTGGCTGGACCCATATGGCTCTATTTGTCATTGTCGTCCAAGCGCATTTCATCATGAACAATGTGTTCGAGGGCATGATCTGGTTCTTCCTTCCGGCATCGCTCGTCATAACTAACGATATCTTCGCCTACATCTGCGGAATCACGTTCGGCCGCACACAGCTCATCAAGCTGTCGCCTAAGAAGACAGTTGAAGGATTTGTCGGGGCATGGATCATGACAGTCATCTTTGGCATCTTCTTCGCTGATGTTCTGGTCCGCTCCAAGTACTTCATCTGCCCCGTCAACAATCTCGGAGCCAATATCTTCACCGGTCTCGAATGCGACCCGAATCCCGTCTTCACTCCTCAAACATACACACTCCCACACTACCTCTTCCTTCCAACTAGGACACCGCTCAGCTTTACTATGGCGCCGATACAGCTGCACACATTCATCTTCGCGACTTTTGCGTCCCTCGTCGCTCCCTTCGGTGGATTCTTTGCCTCTGGCCTGAAGCGGACGTTCAAGATCAAGGACTTCGGCGACTCCATTCCGGGGCACGGAGGCATGACGGACCGTATGGATTGCCAGTTCATCATGGGTTTCTTCACGTACATCTACTACCACACCTTCATCGCCACGTATCACGTCTCGGTGGGTGACCTCATGGAGTCGGCCATCAACGGCCTGACCCCAGAGGAGCAGATTGAGCTCATAAGAGGTATGGGGCGGTATCTTAGCAACCAGGGCGTTCTCAAAGAAACGGTAAGCTATTATACTTGGTCGCGTCATGTCGCAGTATGCTAACGACTTGCAGGTTCTGGCATGTCTAGACAACGCACTACCGGTCCGTAGATAAGGGCTGTTGGGTCTAGCCGCGACTGCTTAGACGGTCGTGTCGTAACGAAGTTTAATGTCCACTCAGCTTTCAGGAGGGATTCAAGGCGAGGTTGCAGTTCTGTACGGGGTGAAGCGAGTCTTTCAACAGCATACCGCGAACACTAGAACACTTGTAGGATCCATTCAGCCGATTCTTGGGTTAAAAAAGCATTTCATGGGACAATCATAGGTGCTGGGGCTGATGTGCGCCGACGAGCCTGCCAAATTGCAAGGTTTGCCGAGACGCGCCCAGTCAGGCATACAGTGTGTGTATCATACCAATTGACGATTTCCTTATGCTGGCTCCTTCATGCGACCAGTCATGTTAAAGTTTGACAACATCGGGACGCTACGGCACATGCTCAGACAACCATATAACTCTCTCTGGGTGGCTTAGTCTTAGACGTCGCGGACTGTATTTTGCTCGGCAACCTTTATGCAGCATCCCCCGTATGCAAGCCCACCTTTTTGGCATGCCAGTTAACATTGCAGCCGTAGATCATGAAGCTTAACAGAAGACACTAAGATGAAGCTTCGGGAAAGTGTGGGAAGCGCCGCAAGCGCATGTGTGGGATCTGCAAGCCACATTCCGAACCCCTCCAAAGACTGACGATGATGGCATCATCAGACTTTCATCATCACTCTGCCCTCGATTTTATAGCTCAAATCCATCATCGACACCACATAGCAAATAGCAAAGCTCCGTTATCTCAAGGGATACAACCGATAATATCAGTGTACACCATGGTAAGCATCGACGTCTTTTGGCTTGTCTCTGGACCTCTTCTCTCGACTGGCCAGCCAGTACCAATCGTCCAAGGATTCTGTTATACTTTGCGGCATATCTACTGACCACATTTTGAGCTGCTACTTGCCAGGCTTCTGAAGACGACATCAAGAAAGCATTTAAGGGGGGTGATGACGACGGCGACGACACCCTTAGTGTGTCGGAAGCGAGCACGGCGCTCGAGAAGCTGTCCGGCAGGTCGGTAGACACCAGCACAATCGAGAGTGCGTGCTCAAAGTGTGGTGTCGACACCAGTCGGGAGATGGATTGTATGTTGCGCCCCAACTTCTGATTGCATGATCCCCCAGTCTGTCGATCGTGAACTGAAAACGTGTTTCACCAGTTGACGAGTTCGTCTCTGTCGTGCGGCATCTCGAGGACAACGGGACCCTTTGAACTCTGTGATTTAGGAAGAGGAGGTCCAGAACTCGTGATATTCAGGAACAGATCTACCGTACCGGTGCTGTGGTTGAAGGTGCTGGATTGCGGGTCTAGCCTACATGTTGGTAGTCATGTTTACGACATCAAATCAGCAAATCTCCAAGAATGCACAAGCCCTTCCAATCGTCATAGCCAAGACATCGTGAATCAAGCGGCTCCACGACCATCGACCATCGACCATCGACAAAATGTACCCTAAAGCGCCGTTGACGTCAACTAAAAGGCCATTTGCGCAGCATATTTGTCTTCAAAACCATTGACCACTGCCTCCGCGATCTAGAGGTAGAGCTTGACTTGTAGAGTTTGACTTAATCCTGAGTACTCTAGACGTACTACATCGCACATCCTACATTGCATATACAATCAATAATGGCCAGAACACTGCGGATCGTGGATGACAGGCCAGTCGTCCGGATGATGGTCCTGGAGACCGACCAACCACACCTGGAAACCCAAGATAAGAAAGGAAGCTATAGCGACATCCTGCACCAACACTTCGAGAAGGCAGGCAGACACCATGATCCGCCACTAGGTATCGAGACCGACAGCAGATTCGTCGTGACAGAGAAAGGAGGGAAGATACCACCATTTGAGGACTTTGACGACTTTCATGCCGTGCTTATCACCGGGAGCATGTACGACGCCCACGGCGACAATCAGTGGATTCTCGACCTAGTGGATCTCATAAGAGGTTCGTCTTGGTCATGACCAACAAATTACCGTCACACAAGTCCCCCGAATCTAACGCCTGTACAACCCAGAACTCTGGGTCCGCCGTCCCGACATGAAATTCAGCGGCATCTGCTTCGGCCACCAGCTCCTCTCCCGTCTCCTAGGCGCGGAAGTAGGCCCCAACCCCACCGAGAAGTGGGAGCTGGCGCACAGCAGGATCGACCTGGCCGAAGTCGGCCAGCGTCTCTTCCGGACGGACAAGGACCACCTGACCCTGCACCAGATGCACCAGGACCACGTCGCCACGACGCCGACGGTGGAGGGTAGCAAGGGTCTCCTCGCGCCCGGTACCAAGGTGCATGTTTGGGGCAGCAGCGGTCATACGGCGATACAAGGGCTGTACATCAGAAACAGACTGTTTACCAGTCAGGCCCATGTGGGTTTCGATGCTGATATGGTTAAGCATGAAATTGATATGAGGGTCAAGAATGGTGCTATTCAGGATAAGGACCATGTCAACCAGGCAGAGGAGACGGCCAGCTTTGAGCATGATGGTGAGGTTGTTGCGAGGGCGATATTGCGTTTCTTTTACGGGGAGGATGAGGGTATAGAGTGAAAGGGCCTCAAGTAACTAGCCAGGGTCAGCTGGTTAGTTCCGGGCTAGATACCAACAGTGACATGGACTAGAACATATAACGACAGTCTAGATAGCGCCGTTTTCATTCCCTTCATTTCTTGCCTTTTTTGGTGTTTGATACTCAATTAAGCTCTTCCTCAGAGAGAAAGGTAATTAGTGTGGAAGGTGGAATCCAGTCACTCCATCTTGTGGTGCTCAGTAGTGCTCTCAGAGGTATGTGGAATGTGATCTTAACGACAGGTCACGTCCACATGGACATATCACGTCTGAAGTCGCTAGATAGCTCAACTCCGTCGTGTTGCCTCGCATAGTGCATTATCAGATCCCGTATCCATATCTCGCACTCCTTACACCTGAAGGAGCTCTCCTATACAGCCCAGGAGACATTGCAATGCAGTGGCATTATTATGAGACACACCCAGTATTTGTATGTTCATATCCGTCTGTGCAGTGTACAAAGAATACATATTCACCACTTGATTGGATTATGGCTGTCATGTTGGTGCTGGTTCGTCTGTGACAAACGCTGGACGGATACACTTGCATATCCTTCTGCGAGAACCACCTTCTCTATGCAGACTTCTAGAAGAGCGGTTGTGCTCTGCTGAAGGCCGTAGTATGAGTATACAAATTCAAGAAAAGTTGGTCGTCCATGTAAGAACCAATCATGATCACGCCATCTATAAGATACTGCCTTCAGATCTCACAGCTTCTCACAGGGCTTCGGAACATCCGTACCGAGAGATCATCCTAAGCGGACGAAACGGGCATCGTAAGATATCTTCCGTGACCTTGAACCGATTACAGACCCGGCGCGGCGGTTCCACGAATACGAAGAACAACCTAGTAATCGTCGAAGAGACAGAACATCATTCGTGCTCTTCAAACAGGAAGGTCGAGTAGAGTGCCAAACAGGTCAGCTGGAAGGGTAGTCAGTGTTGTGCCGGAAGTGTAACATGATACAGCATGATGCCCGACATGCAAGCATATCAGATCTCACAAGATGTTTTCGCTTCGATAAGACATGCAGTGGGATGGATGAAATCCATGATATATCGGCCACCCTACACCTCGTAAACAATTACAGAGAGAGGTAGAAGAATATCCTTGGGAAAGACTGGCGAATATCTCATCCCTTAAGACATTCAATTTGACAACGGAACTGGTGCTGAGACTGATCAATAGGTCAATACACTATTAAGCCATACACTCATTGTTGCTCCACCTGGCAGTGTGTGCATGATTATCATATGTTGAGATGTCATTGTAAGACAGCTGTCTAACCTTGTGGTCGCTGTCGGTAAGCGACTTACACGACTTCGGACATGTTTGATACCACAAAACATTTCGCATCGAGGATTCCACAGCGCACAACCGGCAGCGTCCAGTCCCTCTTAGTATAACAGCCTGTAGAACCGCACCACCGGGAGGGGATTTCACATGATACAGGTCCGCCGACCAAATGGAGCGGCCGTGGCTTGCGAACCGAGCAGTCCTCATGACGCAGCTCCGGCCCCTGCAATAGGCCGGCCTAAGTAAGACGGCGGTGCTGGATGATCTGCTAGAAGCTAAGTCCCAGCAGCTGCAGCCCCGAACTCCGATCACGGGCCGCTGCGCCAATCAGAATTGGGTCGAACGGCAGTTGGTGCTAGGCGTGCAGGCTGCCGCTGCAATCATCAAATGATGGGAGTGTTCATGACGGGAAACAAGGCATCTGGCAGACTGACCGCCTGCAAATTACTGTATTCGTGAAAGACTCTTGCTGAAAGAGAGGCCCCCAGCTGCATTAGGTTCCAGGCTGATAGCTGCCTGGCGACCGCGCTGATAGGCTCAAATCCCGCACTCAAAGGCAGCAATTCTGTGCGCTTGCATTGCAGTGCATACGAAATAAGCGCCCAGCCTCTCACGTCCTCCTGTTTGGGCCTAGGGCTGTGCGTCACTTGAGGCCAAGAAGGAAAAATCGAACAGGCAGAGCTATACCGTGAAGCATGACATGTCCAAAAGTATATAGGGTCGCTCCCGCCGGGAAGCTCTTCGGATGTAAAGACATCCGCAAAGCAGGTCATTGCTCACCTACCGTAACTTGTCGTTTGTGTATGTTGTGGCCTCCAACAGGCAATAGCAGCAAATACGTCCGCTTTCTCCAGGGTACTAGGAGCCTAGCGCCTGTGACTTGTTAACATTCGTTCAAGATCACAGCCAGCTCACCTAAGCTCCCAAGTGAGCAATGAGTGGCTTTCTCCAGTTCGCCCGCACTTCCGTTCTGGGTGCATCGTCGAACAGCAGTTCCATGCAAGACTTCTTAGACGCGACTCCAGGCCTAGGCTCCGTCCAGACCCTTCTGCAGTCATGGCTGAGACTAGATCTTGCCACGCTGGCCGCCGTCTTGACCATCACGGGTACCATCTCATCCACCTTCCGGACCGTTGGCGATATCGCACTCAAGGTCTACTGGTGGATCACAAGGTTCTTTACGGCTTCCATCTCCATCCCCGCAAATGACAGGCTCAACCGCGAGATCCTCAACTGGGTGGGCGCCAAGGTCCTCGAGCGCCAGGGCACCCGAATCCTGACTGCTGGCACCGAAGCGGTGGAGACAGACGCCTGGCACTACCGGCGATTCACGGTGGAACGAAACGACTACCATCACGAAAAGCGCATGCCGATCAAGTACCTCCCGACCTTTGGCATCACCTGGTTTCTCAACGAGGGCAACATCTTCCTCGTGAAACGCGTCCCCACAAGCAGCAGCATCATGTCATCAAGCTTCTACGTGCCGGACGAGTACGCAGCCGCGCCGACCGGCAGCGAGCCGCTGGTAGTCATGTGCCTCGGCCGCTCCGTGATCCCGATCAAGCGCTTCCTAGACCAGTGCCGGGACTTCGCCGAGAAGCAGCGCGAGGCCTTCGTCACAGTCCGCACCTCCAAGTCTGAATACCCGGCAGAAGCACGCTGGGATATGACGATCCTGCGACCCATCCGCCCGCTGTCGACGGTGCACTTCGACGAGGCGACCAAGACCGAGCTCGTGGCCGACATCACCAACTACCTCGACAAAAACACCCGCCGCTTCTACACGGCTCGCGGCATCCCGTATCGCCGGGGCTATCTCCTCCACGGCCCTCCCGGAACGGGCAAGACGTCGCTGTCTCTTGCCTTGGCGGGTATCTTCGGCCTGGAGCTCTATCTGCTACACATGCCCAGCATCGAAGACGATGGCCACCTCGAGCGCCTCTTCACGGCGCTCCCGCCGCGGTGCATCGTTCTCCTGGAGGACATCGACGCCGTCGGCATCAGGCGCCGCGGCGCTAGATCCCCCGACGGCGAAGATGACGATGACGAAGAGGAAGAGGAAGACAACCACCGGTATCGTGGACGGCAGAAGCTGACGCTGTCGGGTCTCCTCAACGTCCTGGACGGTGTAGCCTCCCAGGAAGGACGAATCGTGCTGATGACGTCCAACTTCGCCGAGAAGCTGGACCGCGCCCTGGTGCGGCCCGGCCGCATCGACAAGATGATCTTCCTGGGCAACATCTCGCCCCGCAGCGCCGAGCTGATGTTCCTGCGCATGTACGCGCCCGAATCCGAGAGCGACACCCCAGCCATAGCGGGGGAGAAACACCCTTCAGACTGCGACGCAGATCATCTGCAGAAGCTTGCGCTGGGTTTCGCGGGTAGTATACCGGACGACACCTTCACACCGGCTCAGCTGCAGGGCTTCCTCCTCGCGTACCGCAACGCGCCCGCCAAGGCGGTGGCAGACATTGCCGCCTGGGTCAAGCGCGAGAAGGCGACGCTCGACGAGGCGGCGCAGCGCGCCAAGCGGTGGGCTGAGCGGAGGAAGGCGCGAAGGAGGGAGAAGAGGCTGATGAAGAGCGTGGCACAGACGCTGAGTGGCAGTGACCGCGATGAGCAGGCCGAGAAGATCAAGTCGCAATTTGTCATGGCAATGAAGACGAAGGATGATGCGACGGTGACGAAAGAAAAGGCTGGGGGCGAGTCCGATGCAGATGCGGAGGGTGAAAATGAGGGTGTTTCAGAGGGTAAGGCGAAGTCGAATGATGGGATGAGTAGTCCGGAGGAGTTGGAGATGGTTTCGGAAGGGGAGAAGGAGGGGAGGAAGCCTTGATGTACGCAAACACTCGTCAAAGGTAGTGGTACGGCCGTTTTAGCTTTGAGGACGGAAATCAATCGGCTATGTCAATTCACTTACCAGCTCTATCAGTCCAAGTAGGTGGTTGTAATAGTAATGGAAGCTGTTATCAAAATGATACCGAAGACATGAGTTTGTTTTGGAGGGGATACTGGGCTCCACACATATCTAATGGCCTGGGCGTTGCGCTAGAGCGCATCATCATAAGTTGGAATAAACCTTGCGACTACTGTTCTGTGGGCCGCGTGGCCTAATGGCTAAGGCGCCAGATTTCGGCTCAAGTCAGACTCTGGAGATTCCATGTTCGAATCATGGTGCGGTCGTGAACATTTTTTTTTGCATTTGCTACTGGAACTACCCGGGCGATATAGGATACTTAACAGATTACAATACAGTGGCCGTAGAGACAAGTCACTTTTCTCAGTTGACCCCGAGTGTGGGAACGCTAGGGCTAAGATGGCAATGGGAGCATTCGCATACTGTCTCGGTGTTTACTATTGTAACGCTTGTGAGTGGTTGCGGCTATGATGACGTACTCAGACACGTATATATATCTAGTTAGCTATCGACTCCCAGTGTGATTTACGATCCAAGAATGTTTCCGATCACGAACGCAGCGCGGGGCGTACTTGACAAGTACAGACCGTAATGCTCTTGGACCGGAGAGTGAAGAGGTTACCTCGACATCCTGAGCTGCAGATCAGGTTGAGATGCTTTTTCAGGTTGTTCGAGAGTGTCCAAATTCACAGACAGAGACCTTGCTATTCTGCAACATGTGCGCTCATCGCATCCGTTTACCATTTAGGGCGTTTAGTACGAGATAAAAGCGGCCCCAAGTCTCTATGTGGAACTAGGTACATCGTCACTAGGTAGGCATCATACAAATACGTCAGTGTCTTTATAAACATTGCCATGTCTTCCAGTAATGCACTCATTTGCCAGTATGCTTATACATAATCCGAGAGCCCAAGTGTCCCAGGTCGAAGAACGCATTCAGTATCAGGCATTCCTAAGAGGCTTGAGGGTTAAGATATGACAGTGGACTTTGTTAGGAGGGATCCAGGAATACATTTCGGGCAAAGAGTCGAATCCACGAGATTGACCATTTCTCTAAGGCACAATGCTACCAGTCACTCCTGTTCAGTTCCTTCACACCGTCATTGCCTTAGGTCGTACGACCGAGGCAGGATAGCAGCAAAAGAGAGCCTGCGCATCTAAAGTCACATTGACGCACAGAAGCCTGGCTAAGCGGGAAAACACACTGGATATTGGACCATCGCAAAGGTATAGTCGTTCCTAACGGCACTGGGTCAACCACTACCACTCATCGACATGGCTATGGAGAAGCAAGTCTCAACACTTCCCCATCGCATTTGTGCTAGGGAATACTTACTATTTTGTTATAGATCTTGCACTAGTCAAACAATGTTCATCGTTGCATGGTCCTGTCCGCAACTGCTGCCCAGGTTCAACTTCGCCTTTGCAGAGCTGGCACTGGAGCGAGGAAGGGACTGTGGTGACAACGAGTACAATGATGAGGAGGTGGGCTGCTCATACCCCAACGATGAGAGCACTTGGTCATGCGATTCTTGGTTCATCCGGGAAACAGACGACTACGAACGGTTACGACGCAAATTGTGATAGTACACGGATGCTGTGTATACTCTTGGCGGCGGCGACGACACCACCACAGACTGAGCTGAAGGATATACTCCTTAGCTGCGGCGCACGCGGCGGACACGACGGCCTCAAGGTCATGACGATCGATCTGGCACGCACAGTACGGCTGCATACAAGTCACGCTCGGAGCGATTGCCCGATGGATTTCTCGCCCAAACTGTCGTTACGGCAGGTTAGGGGACATGAATGCTTGAGCTCTAGAATCCAGAGGTTTACAGGGAAGATTCGTGTGATGCTGTATGACGTATCGCTCTACGGACACGCAAATTGCTGGAGTCCCCGATCATGCCAAGCCAATTTCACCAAAGTAACGAAGTCTATTATGGTATTGCGGCCTGGATGTTAAGAGGCCTGGCGATCCTCAGCACTGGAAACATGGCGCGATACTTTGGCGGCGCCGTTGGTGGTGCGCCCGCTATAACCGGAACCGCGGGTGGGGTTGCTGAGTCATCAATCGCCTAACGGTCGTGCCCGCATATTCTTCAACTCTTCACATCGGTGCCTTATAATGCAGTACTGATGCTACCCGGATCCGGCAATTAGACTATCAGTTTCATCGCAGCCTTACAGCCGTGATAACATCATAAGATTTCCCAGCCTCTTCAATTTGGACATGACGCAAACGGGCAGTTTTGGAAAAAGTCTATCAACATGCTGACCTCCGAAGCTTATCTAAATTGCTGCTTCCGGCTACCAATTAAACTTCAGGCGGCCCCTTGGAAAGCCCGTGCCCAGCGCTAGGATCTCTTCAATCAAGCCACGGCAGGGACATGGGGTTGATGCAACTGTAATCAATGCGGTCGAGGATCGCGTCTGGTCAGCACCAGGCCACGAGTCACGGCACTTCATCGTGAAGACGAAAGCGTACAATAATGGTCTCGTTGCGGCTCGCTGTTCTTGCTTGGGTCGATAATGGCATCTTTGCGCCTTATCCACTGTCTCCTGTAGTATCACATTTTCTTTCGTGAAGAGTTCACGGTAGAATCACGCCTGTTACACCAAAGCAGGCCACGAGGATCGCATCTTGGCAATCAACATGGCATCGATGGACGGCGCGTTCAATCTGGCGGCACAATGCAGACTCGCTCTTCACATTGGGCTTTCGATTGTCTGTCTGCTGCTTCTTTGGGCGCTCTGGTCATACTTGAGCTCTCCATTAAAAACATATCCGGGTCCATTTCTGGCCAGTAAGAACTTTGCCGACAGTGTTACACAACATCTTGTCCGACGTTGCTCAGCTAACGCCTTCCTCTCGTCGCAGAATGGACAAATTTCTGGAGACTGTACCATATCTCCCGAGGGGACTTTCACATTGTCCTTGAGAGACTGCACCGGCAGTATGGTCCTGTGGTGCGGATCGGCCCGAACGTCCTGGACCTCGATGCACCTGGGGTCATAAAGACGGTATTCAACACAAAGGGGGACTGGAAAAAGGTACGAATACGAGAGCCTCATACACAAACTTGTATCATGTGCCAAGGGGCTCACCGTGCTGCTTGCTAGACCGACTACTACCATCCGAGCAGCGTCATGGTGGACGGCAAGAACGTTTATAACCTCTTCAGCCAGACAGACCCAAAGAAGCATGCGCAGGAGAGAAGGCCTATAGCGAGGTACTATTCGGTCAACAGCGTCCTCACTCTGGAGCCGCACATGGACAAGGTCCTCAATCACCTATGCCACCAGCTCGAGACCCAGTTCGTCGATGGCAACCACAGCGACAGAACATGCGATCTCGGCGACTGGATCTTGTACTGTACGTCGTCTTCTGTTGTCTCCAGGTGAACCCGTTCCTCTCACTGACATCTCGCAGACACCTGGGACGTCGTCGGTGCTGTGACCTTCACACAACCACTCGGCTATCTCGAAAAAGGCAAAGACTTCGACGGCACCCTCCGAGCGTCCGAAAAGGCCATGGACTACTTCTCCGCTATCGGCTGCGTGCCGATTCTGGACAAGTTTCTCGCCAAGAACCCGTACATCAAGGTCACTCTCCCAGGTTTCGACAACATCCCCAACATCTGCATGCAACGCATGACGGCCCGGTTCCAAGGCACTGATTATGCCGTCCATAACCCGAGCCATCCGGACTTTCTGGACATGTTCATCGAGGCCAAGAAGACCAGTCTCGACACGGTCAGCAACGATCAGATTGTGGCCTGGCTCATGATTAACCTGATCGCTGGGGCCGATACCACGGCCATCACCATCCGCTCGGCTCTATACTTCTGCCTCAAACATCCGAGCATCTGGGAGCGACTTCGGAGCGAGCTTGCTGCCGCTGGCATAACCAAAGCCAGCTGTCCAGTCCCATACAGAACCTGCAGACACATCCCCTATCTCGAAGCTGTCGTCCGCGAGGCCCTACGCATGCTGCCAGGCGTATCGCTGCCACTAGAGCGCTACGTCCCGCCTGGTGGCTTCCAACTTGCGGACGGACGCTTCATCCCCGAAGGAGCAACTGTCGGTATAAACCCGTATATCATCGCGCGAAACCAGTCGGTGTGGGGCGCAGACGCGGACATGTTCCGCCCGGAGCGATGGCTGCGCGACGAAGCTGGTGGCGAGACGGAAGGCGCGTTTAGACGTCGGTTGCAGACGATGAACGACGCAGACCTGTCTTTTGGCGGTGGGAGCCGCGTCTGTATCGGCAAGAACTTGGGGCTCGTCCAGGTGTACAAGGTAGTCGCGACGATCGCGACGTTGTACGATATCGAGCTTGCTGAGCCGAAGAAGGAGTGGAAGGTCGTTAACAGCTGGTTCCCCAGGCAGAAGGGGCTCGACGTCAGGATTTCGAGGAGGACCAGCAAGAGTGCTTGATATCACTATGAAGGCAAGAGGGTTTTGGTTACTACATGCTGCCTCGTCAGTCGGCGCTGAGCACTGACACAGTCCCACCTAAGGCTGGTAAACCCACATCGAAGTTTGATACCCGGAAGGATTTCCTCGAATAACACTCTAGATCTCACACCCGACCACAATCAATCACACAGCATTTCGTCGAAACACAACTGTTCTTGTTTGTCTTGTTTTTCTCTGTCGCGCCTGGTTTTGGATGCGGCGCTTTACTTTTTCCTGTACCTCCTGCGGAAGCTTGTTTTGCCAATGTTTCTTCTGGGACGTTAACAGTTCGAGTCTCTGTTCACGTCGCTCTCGGGTTCGTGCTCGCTATGCACTACGACTTCGACATGTATCAATTGCTTAGCTGAAGATGGCCATTCATGTTGTTTGTATTGGCAGTACGAGCGGTGGTGGTGGCAGCAGGCGAGAGCAGAGGTGGAAGGCCCTTAGGTGCGCTTCATGTGGTGTCTGACACTGGATGGTCAGGGGTTGGCAGACAGTGTCGAACGGGCCAGCTTGGGCACTTGGTGCCTCTGGGCGACAAATTGTGCGATTTAGTCCGGAAGAACCAGCTGCCAAGGGCCTGTGTACTTTGGATCATATGGTATGTTGCTGGCGAGGCGGTACGGCTTCAGCGTCTGAAGCTATGGTAGTAAGCGCCGATGCTGTCGCAGGACGGGCCCACCCGAGTTGTTGGGCAGCGTAATGCTGAGCAATTTGATGTTTGAATATATAATATCTAATGAGATTTGGGCAAGGCATCACTCACCTGGCATTCTTCTTCTCGCAGTCGAGAGACCTTTTGCTAGCTGTTGCCTGCATCGTATTCCAGTCAAGATTTGTGCGTCACATGTTGGGAACCCGGAGACGAGCAGCATTGATGTGAACAGATCGTTGCAAGCCCTATAATCTTGGCATATCTCCAACAACCCCTAATGCAACATCACTACAACGCATAACCTGGTAATTCCACCGGACTCCTAACTTGCTCAACAGGATGACAAGCCGGTAACTCACGCGGTCCCCAGCCGCTATATCGCGAAGTCTTTGGCTCCTTGGGTGAGTATTCCGGCGGCAAGACAGCAGCATGCCTCCTGCCTAGATCGCTGACCCTTCTCCTTGACCGATCACGCTTAACCAGATAAATGGTCAATACCACCGTCGCGCAGACCACAACTAAGCCCCCTATGACTCCGCCAATGATAGGTCCGGTGCTGTTAGTACTGTTGTTGTCTGTATTGGTGTTGGCGCTGCTGGAGTTGGCACCGGGAACGCCCGTCGTTTCCGCCGGCGCGACTGTCGCGTTTGTGCTGCTGGAGGATGGCGACATCGATGTACTCCCGATTGGAGGCGAGGATGCTGACGATGACGGCGACGTTGTCGATGTGGAGGATGGCGTAGGCGCAGGGGTCTGCGATGATCGTACTGACGGAGCAGAACTTGTGCTTGAGGTTGCTGCAGCTGTTGGGGAGACAAAATAATGGTCGGTCTTAGCGGCCCCTCCACAGCCGATGTACGAGTATGTCTGGTCAATGCCGAATGTTAGAAGTGCTGTTGAACAGAAAGCTTCTGTGCTCTCGGAGCTGTCAAGTAGTTAGAAGCAAGTCTCTCGCAGGGTCACGAGGAATGACATACCAGGTCCATGTGGTCATGGACGGATTGTTGGTGTACCCGCAACCTTTGGAACAAGCATAGCTGTCGATGCAAGCACCTCCCAGCCCACAGTCTACCGCTGATATCACAGTTGTGGGACAGAAGCCCCAGAGGCCGTGCGATGTGTCTACTCGGCAGTTGAAGCCAGTGTTGGCGGTTCTAGGAAGCGATGGATCGCCGTTGAGATAACCACATGTCGACATCTCTGTCACTATTCGCTTCTCGACAACCAGCGTTGAGTTGGCATGCTTGAGCACTGGACTCGCAGTGACCTTCGCTGTTCGCCCGAATAAACCATGGGCATGCGTTGAGGTCGTCGAGGTGAGCAAAATAGCAAGCCTCAAGGGCTTCATGGCGGTCAGACGATGAGATGACGCGACTGTCGATGGATTCGAGTCAAGACTATCTTGAGTAACAAGAGAAACCAGCGATGACGCCAAATACGCCTAAAGATGGAAAATCGCCGAGACATCGGTTCTTTAAGCTCGCCAAGCCCATTAACGTGGGCATGGTAAATAATATAATAGCTCTGTAAGCGCCTTACTGTTGTAAGTTGGTACGTGGTAATCAGGAAACGGTCTTATAACTTGGCCTGCTGGCTTCCTATGCAAGGAAGCGCCGTGGTGATACAAATTGCAAGTCCAAAGAGTATTGTTAGAATGTTTGCCAGGCTGGCCGGGCCGTCCCGACAGTTTGGAAGCGAGGTATCATCGAGTTCAGGGGCTGAACATCGACGAATTGGATCGCCAGCATTGCCGCTTAGCGCCCACTTCAGACGCTTCAAGAGATCATCGCTCTGACCTCGACCTCGATAATTGTTGTTCATTTCCATTCTTCCTCATAAATATTTTGCGTTGTTGTCTTTGCTGTTTCTGCTCTGCTCGACAGAGCCGCGCGCGACGATGCCGTCGATGCGGGCGAAAATACTCATCGCCGGGCAGATAACATGTCTTGTTCTTATATCGTTTAGTCTTTATCTTGGTCGCGACAAGCTGACGCGTCTTCAAGTCCCTTCTTTCCTCCCCGGGTCCGCACATGGTGAACCTAACGAAGTAGCCAAAAATGACACTGCGCAAAGTATGTCCATAAGCCCGCCCTCTATAGTTGGTAGGGTTAGCTGACAAGGTGTAGTAATTGGTGTTCTGTCGCCTGCAAATATAACAGCTTATCTGGACGCGATCCTCGATGCTCAAGCAACACATTTGCCTCGATTGGTCTGTCCACAGTTGGACGCTGCGAGGTATGACTACCTCAGGACTGTGCCTTCACAGTCTCCAACTATACAATACTTCTTCGCGCTAGACCTACGGCAATGTCTCGGCCTCCTTCCTCGACTCATTGGTAGTGTAGTGGAAGTCATAAAATTTCTTGGCCCTGAACAATGTGCTCTCTCCATCATAGAGGGCCCTTCGGAGGACGGGACCGGTGAGGTCCTGGCTGCCCTGCGCCCAGGACTTGACGCACTGACGACGACATACTACTTCAAATCCAGCAACTTCACCTCAAGCGAAGGCGACAGGATAGCGAGACTGGCCGAGCTGCGGAACATGGCCCTCCAACCGTTGTTAGAGGAGGAGAAGCGCTATAGCAGCAACACGACGGTTGTTTTCCTCAACGACGTGGCCATATGCCACGAGGACATACTGGAGCTGGTTCACCAACGGCAGTTCCTGGGCGCCGACATGACTTGCGCGATGGACTGGACCTATGTCGGCAGGGATCCGACCTTCTACGACGTGTGGATAGCGCGCGGCATGAACGGCGATTCGTTCTTCGAGATACCGCCCGACGGGAACTGGAACTCGGCTTGGAATCTTTTCTGGAACAATGCCGAAGCGCAGTCGCGATTCTCAGCACACCAACCGTTCCAGGTCTTCTCTTGCTGGAACGGAGCCGTGGCCTTCACAGCAAAGCCGATAGTGGAGAAGACGATCAGATTCCGGGCTCCGAATAAGGAGCTTGGGGAGTGTGGTCAGGGCGAACCCCAACTCTTCTGCAAGGATATGTGGTTCCACGGCTACGGCAAGATCGCTACGGTACCGGCCGTCAACCTCGAGTACACGGATGAGCAAGCGAAGAAGATCAAGGAAGCGAAAGGGTATACCTCCCAATGGGTCAGTGGACCTGGTCATGTCGACGAGGCCATTGACTGGCAGCTCGCGCCACCTGAGCGTGTCAAGTGTATGCCGAATTGGGAGAACCAGTTCTGGCAGGCTTGGAATGAGACCTTGACTTGATCATGAGGTTTAATCGAACCCATTGATAAGGCCAACATGACGCATCGGCTTCAGTCTCGGTCACCCTCTGACCCCAACATGGAGCTCGATTCACCTCTACCGTCAATAGGGCTGCGCTCTCGTGACTCCTGGCTAAATCTTCGAGTTACGATGATGCTCCCGATGGTCGAGCGTGTCGCCTTGAGGCTGCTGCATCGAGGAAAGGCAAGGGCTAGGAAAGGGCAAGACAGAGCCTACCATTTCAATTCCATGCCGGACGAAACAAGCAGTGTTCTACGCCATGGACGGTGGGAGTATCAAGCGCCGACAGTGGCCTTGCTTCATTGTGTAGATATAATGTCCCTCTGCCCATATGGGGCAACTTGGGTAGACAGAGAACAGTCAGAGACAAGGGCAGCACATCGTCTTCGCGCTGCTCTCTGTTGCAAACTCTGTATATAAACTCAAAAGTAGCATGAGACAGCCAACATGTTTGTAGGAGATCAACGACAGGATCACACCTTGCCGATCCCCGCAGAGTTAGGCACATTCGACTGCGTCCACGACGCAGTATTGGCACTGGCAACATTCTTCCCGCTGAAATTAGAGAGGAAACTGGTGTCCGTACCCTTGTAGCTGGTCGAGCTCCCAAACGCATTCACCTCGCAATTATGGCCTAGATAAGTCTTGCAAGCCGTGTTCGTGCTGGTGTCTGGACTAGTGAAGATCTTGCCGGCCACGCTGCTGGTGTCGACCATGTTGACCACGTTCTGGAAGACATTGCCCTCGGCGACGATCATGGCACCGCTATCAACTTCGAATGCGTGCCCTGAGTTTGCGTACCAGTAGTTGTTGACCGCGTGCAGCAGCGTGTTGCCGCCGACTTTCGGGGAGCGGCCAGAGGTGTGGTGAATGTAGTTGTTCTGGAGAGTTACGAGATCACTGGAGCCAGTGAAGTAGAGACCCCAGTAGTGGTGTCCGTCACAAGTTGCTGACCATGAAGTCGTCCCGTCAATTTCGGAGTTCGAGATGGTCACCCTGTTCGATGCCGATGTGCCCAGAACAATGTGTTGACGGCCGATGAGAGACGTCTGAGAAAATGTGAGCTGAAGGAGCTCAGAGCACATCTAATGAAAGGACACAGGACGGTGCAACTTGCCTTAACGTGGTCTATCCACACCATGTCCGCCCCATTCAGTGTGATAGCATCGCCGCCCCACACATACTTCGGGTTGATATTGGTTATGTGAATATTCTGGATGATGATATTGCTCGCGCCGCTGACGATACGCAGGCCCTTGCCCTTGATAATTCCGCTGCTCCCGGAACCAATAAGCGACTTGTTGGACTTGACTGTGATGCCCAGTACACCGGCCGTATCGTAGGACACCGACACCTTGGGCGCACTGGGTTCGTAGTTCTCACACCAGCTGTCCTTGTCGATAGCAACCTGGCACGCAGACGCCGTTCCCCAAGGGGCGCACCCTGTTCCGGTAGCAGTGCCTTCGGTACCGGTGAAGTCGAATGTCTTTGTTAGGACAATGACTCTGGCGGAACTGTCTCCCAGGTACGAGACTAGCTCTGCCGTTGTCGAAGGGTAGACTGGCGTCGCACTTCCCCCGCCAGTGACGCCCTTCGCAAATCCGGCAGCACTTCCAGAGACGCCGACTGCATGTGCTTCACGCAGAAAGGCCAACGCGAGGCAAAAGAGGGTCGTTGGCTGCATGATGAAGAGGCGAGATGCGAACACAATTTCAAGTCCCGAGGTCTACCCTCTCGCGTAATGTAGAACTCCTGCGTTCTGTCCCAGACCGCCATCGTTCCTTCGAGCCGTACTGCTGACGGTTTCTTCATTTATACTTGAAGTCTTCCTTCAATCTCCGGTTTGTCCATGCTGCGAACCCGCTAGACTCGCTCCACGTGTTTCACATTCGCTGGCGCGATCCCAGTCTCCCGAGGTCCAGGCGGTGTCGACACCACGCCGGAGAGCATTTGGTCTGTCGTGCAAAGATGAATCCACCAATACTAGTTCCACGCCTGTGAGCAGAGCAACGATAGCTTGATCCATCTGCACGTTCGACGACTTTTTGGCGCAAAAGATCCTTTCCGTGGGGTACCAAGACCAGGAACTCCTTGAGTGTGGTTGATGGAAACGCATTTGCCCGGAGATGGCTGCCGGAGTAGGCATGAAGTCGGCTACGCTCCGGTCGGGAAAGCTCATGTTTTCGGTATGGTAGCTGTGAAACGACCGTACCATCCCCGTGACCCCTGAATTGATCTCGACCTTGTCTTCCTGGCCCCGCAGCAGACTGATCGATCGATCAAGCGGGACCTACCCGCACGGCAGTCAGATCGCCTTTTGGGACAGACGATAGAGGAGATGGGCATCCAATACGTGTACATTACACGTGTAGGGACTTAGCTTTGGGATTGTTGCTTGTTTGTTTGTTGGGATGGCGCCCACGGACGCACGCTCCCGAAACGCTTGAGGAAGTTCGTCTTTCATCCACCAATGATCATCATTGGTTCATGTATAAACGTGGTCGAGGATTGTGACTCTCCGATCTCCATGAGTTCAGTCGATTCGAAAGCATACCAGTTTCATGGAAATAGGCCAATTTACTGAATCATATGTTATAGAACGAAGGGCCAAAGGAGAAACCATGGTAATACCTGTTGGCTTTGCAATCCTCTGCCCGGAGAAAACCGATTTCTGGCCATGCTAGCATCAGGATACGCGTACAGTTGAGATCACCTCAACAACACGAGAATAACGGGAGAAGGTACCTACAATACAGTCATTCTTCCCCCTTCCTCTCTTCGCGGTTGGAAAAAACGAGGGCCTTGAGTCGCACCTGCTAGCAAGACTCTCAAGGGTCCAACCCTCACCCTGAAGAGGACGGCGATTTCCTTATCTAAGGTACGTGTACCTTCCCTACGTCAGCGACTCCACCTTCCCAGGACACATTCTCTACTACCGGTGCACCGTCAGGTTCTCAGTCTCACATCGTTCAAACAGATGTTCATTCATACTTTTATCATCTCACAGTCGATCTACACTGCCTGTTAACAAGTGTTGGCTTGCTAGAACTACCTAACTGATGGTAGAGCTGCTGACGGGTAAAACGCTGGTAGACTTTTTTGAACACGAGCGAGCGGCTCTTTCTTCCTTGCGATAAATAGGTCCCTTAGCGTCACGGCGTAGTGGGCCAGCCTTAATTGGTGGCGTCTCGTGTGTCTGAGGGGGGCCGCATTTCGCGTATTTCAGCTGGGCGCAACCGGTTTAACGTCGCGCTAAGCATGCGCTCTATCGAAGGCTAACGGTGCCGGTTGAGCCGCTAACACGCATTCTGGATCTGCCAAGCGGCACGAATCTGGATCTTCAATCTGAATCCGGGAAGAGAGTCAAGGAGACAGGGGGGGTTCCGGTCGACTCGGGGCTGAGTCGTCGAGTGCGTTGGCGCCATGATCAGAATTTCGACATCACCACTTCTCTTCCTTTGCGCATCTGACGAAGGCATTATGGCAGATTGCTGATTCTGATTTACCTCTATTCAATACACTCGTTATTCTACGCTTCCCTTCTTCCCTTCTTCCAGCCCGCACGTCGACTTCGAGATTGACTGTCCGCTCGATGGTCGTGATCCGAGCCTCGTCCTATTCTTACGCTCCTTGACCAATCCACATTCGTTCGCGCACATTCCGACACATCTAGCCGCATATCATCGCATTCTACGTCTTCCCCTACGAGACATTTCTAGACCGGATTTACATACCGCATCTCTTATAGCGTATATAGTGCATTCGTTGACAATGGCCCCTCCAACGAGCCACCCTTGGCTTTCGTCGCTTGTCTCCTTCCTTGCGATATGCGCCAGCGTCTCTCCTGCATCAGCGACAGTCTCTTCGAAGCGCGGCCTCGTTTTCACACCGAACGCGACCCATCCACAAGATAATTACATCTGGGCGCAAAAGCCATCAGACCTAACGTGGTATTACAACTACGGCGCAAGTCCCTCGTCCGTATTTTACAATCTCAGCCAGGATGCCTTCGAGTTCGTCCCCATGCTATGGGGAGCGCCATCTGATGCCTCCGATACAACCTTTTTAACCACGGTCAAGGGCCTAATCACCGGCGGCCGCAATATCACGCGTGTCATGACCTTCAACGAGCCCGACGGTCCGTCTGCATGGGGCGGTAGCAACGTCGACCCAACCATGGCTGCCAAGGTCTGGCTCACCAACATCGTACCTCTGCAGGAGATGGGTATAAAGGTTGGACTGCCGGCTTGTACCGGAGGATGGGGTGGCATCCCCTGGACAAACCAATTCCTGGGTAACTGCTCCAAGCTGATCAGTGAGAGCACGGGAGGCAAGACGAAGAACTGCACCTACGACTTCATTCCGCTGCATTGGTACGGCAACTTTGGCGGCCTGGCCTCCCATATTGGCGAATACGTAGGAACGTGAGTATTTCCATGCGTCATGTTTCTTGCTACAATGGTAATCCCAAGCCTGTATTACTGACACGACCTCCAGTTATAATGCCACTGGGGGCACCAACCCAAAGATCTGGGTGACCGAGTACAACTATGACAACCAGGATCTGTCGACCACTCAGGACTTCTTCAACATGTCGGCCGAGTATCTGGACCGCCTTACCTACGTAGAGCGCTACTCGTTCTTCGGCGCCTTCCGCAGCGACGTCTCCAACGTCGGGCCCAATGGCGCCATGCTCAGCGCCGGCGGCCAGCTAACTGATATCGGCGCCTGGTATCTGGGCCGGTCAGCCACAGGCGTCAAGCCAACAGACACCAAGTCGGGTGCTGCATTGTTATCGCCGCGTGGCTGGAACGTTTTCGCTCTGACAGGCGCAAGTGCCTTTGCCATCACTGCGCTGCTCTTCTAGTCAAAGGGTAGCGGCTATGATGACAAGGCGATATAGAGAAACGGCTCTACCTATTCTGGGGCCGACACATTCGGCGTTGCATCTGTGGTTGGGATCATGGCTATCATTACACTTGATACGACTATTGTTAATGTTTACTTCATGTACATGTCTTTTCGGCTCGTATTTATGTGAGTCGTCTATAGATGACGGGGAACGCGGCGACGTTCGCCCAAGGGCAATTCATGGGATTTTATTTACGGACATCATGCCCAAGTGTCTCCAGAGCTGTAATGCCCCTTACAACATGGACACTGGTACCTCGTTCGTTATGATCCTTTTTTCTTGCAATCACAAGGGTCTCTGGCGTTCATAATGCAGCTCGAGTCACCAATGCCCCCGATGCTCACTAATCTGTCCACAGGGCCAGGACTTCAGTTATTATCACATCACCACTCTCGGATCTCTCCATGCGGACCGATAAATCCTGGACTGATCCACGGCTTCGCGTCCGTTGACAATGCCCTGATCTGCTCCTCATCGATCTCGATCCCCAACCCCGGGCCGGACAGCATCGCCACATAGCCATCCTCGACATTCCACACTTCCGGGTTCTTGATGTAACTCGTGATATCCTGCCCAGTGTTGTTATAATGAATGCCCAAGCTCATCTCCTGGATAACGAAGTTGGGCGTGCACACATCGACCTGGAAGTTCGCGGCCAAGGCGATCGGACCAAGCGGACAGTGCGGCGCAATAGCAACGTCGTACGTCTCAGCCATAGCAGCGATACGACGCATCTCGGAGATACCGCCAATATGTGCGATATCAGGTTGCAGGATATCCACACAACCACGCTCCAAGAATGGTCGTACTTCCCACCGGCTGTGCAGGCGCTCACCCAAGGCGATCGGGCAGCTCGTCTGCGCAGCTAGCGCCTCGATGCCTCCCAGGTGCTCGGACAGCAGCGGTTCCTCGATAAACAACGGACTGTGCGGTTCGAGTGCTCGAGCTAGCTGCTTCGCCATTGGCTTATGCACACGCCCGTGAAAGTCGACGCCCGCGTCCATACCGAGCGCCTTGACCGCCTTCACGCGCTCTACACAGCCAGTTAGTGCGGACGGGGAGTCGAGCCAGCCAAGGTCTTCCGTCGCATTCATCTTGACTGCGGTAAAACCTTGAGACTTGCGAGCCAGACTGCTGGGCCGTAAGCTTGCATGTCGGCAGCCAAAGCAAGGAATGGAAGAGGGACATACGCTTGAATTTCCACGTCTCCTGGCCGATCGCCTCCTATCCAAGCATATACTTTGATCTTATCCCGTAACTTGCCTCCGAGGAGCTGGTATATGGGCACACCAAGCTTTCTCGCTGCGGTGATATCATCAGCACCATACACTATTGGGTCACGATCTGATTCCGTGCGACCTACCTTTCAGGTCCCAAAGGGCGATGTCAATACCGGCCAATGCACTCATGAATACGGGGCCCCCACGGTAGAAGCTTGTGCGCCATGACATCTGCCAGATATGCTCGATTTGACTTTTTCGATATATCATGTTCAGCATCTCTGCTCACAGCCTGCGGCTACATGAACTTACTCGGCGTCCATCCCCTTGTACCGATCAAACCAGCCATCCAAACACCCCTCAACGGCCTGTGTATGGCCTTCTAGGGACGCCTCTCCCCATCCGACACTGCCATCTTCGTCCGTGATCTTGACAAACAGCCAGCGCGGCGGCACGCGGAAGTATTCCATGGTGGCTATCTTACCCATCTTGGCTGTCTATACCGGCAATCTCCCTACTCCGGGCTATCAAATCGGCCGGCGACAGCGGCAGTGTTCGGTGTGAAAGGCGATGCGGGTTCGGCAGCCGAATTGGTTCGGGAGCAGATAAGCCGAGAGCTTGGACCGGGTTCGAACGTCGGTCGTCGTCCGGGGCTTGAAGGGTTAAACCGATGCAATGCAAATACACACAATTATCACCACTGGAACAGGCTGCACCTGTTCTTCTTAAGAACAAAACCGACGGCCCAGATTTGCAAAATTGGCCCTATATCGGTCGTAGATCCGGACGCCGTAACCAATGAACCAGAACGCCGATCGCTCAGGTGCCGAGGGGCGGCCGGCCTGAGCTCGTGGTATTGACTGCCGAACTGTGGGGTACTTACACCACTTACATATGCGACATCGGGATATCGTCATCGTCTCAACACATTAAAGTGGTAGAGATTCGCACTCAAGAGACAAGGGAAGAAGGCAGTTCTCTCAGCGGCAAGTAATTCGAATCGTGATACCCCTTTTCTCGACCGACCACAAACACAACACCACCCCAACCATGTCCGTCACAGCACCCCCACCAGGCGTCTACGTCCCGGTACCGACATTCTACCGCCCCTCGGCAGAAGCAAAATCCGCCGGCCAGCTACAAGCTAAAGTAGACGTCGAGGCACAAGTAAGCCACAGCGTCTTTCTCGCCAAGGCCGGCATCAAGGGCCTGATCCTGCTCGGCTCGACCGGCGAGGCAATCCACCTGAACCGGGCGGAGCGTCTGGCGCTGGTCTCCGGCGTGCGCAAGGGCCTCGACGATGCGGGATTCCCAGACTACCCCATCATGGCCGGTGTCTTGACGAACGGCATCGACGAGACGCTGGAGTGGCTCCAAGACTATCAGAAGGCGGGCGCACAGTGGGGGTTGGTGCTCGTGCCGGGATATTTCGGTGTTAGTGCGAACCAAGACAATATCAAGGAGTGGTACACCATTATCGCCGATAACAGCCCGATACCTATCCTCATGTTCGTTTTTCCCCCTTCATTCGTTTAACACGGGTTATAATACTCACGCGCGTGCGCAGCTACAACTATCCTGGTGTGACAAACAACGTCCTCGTCACACCCGAAACCTACACCACCCTGGCCGCCCACCCCAATATCGTCGGCTGCAAGATGTCGCACGGCAACGTAAGCCACCACGTTCAAGTATCCCTCGACCCGAACATCGACCACGACAAGTTCCGCGTCTACAGCGGCTTCGGGCAGCAGCTCGGCCCCATCGTGGTCTTCGGCGCCGCGGGCGTCATCGACGGCCTGGCGGCCATCTACCCCAAGACCGTCGTGGCGCTGTTCAACGCCGTGACCAAGGCGAGCTCGGGCGACGCGTCCGCCCTGGCCGAGGCGCGGCGGCTGCAGTACATCGTCAGCAAGGCGGAGGAGTTCATCGGCAAGACGGGCGTGGTGGGTATCAAGGACGCGGTGTACCGCGTCACCGGGCTGGGCTTCAACGAGGGCGGGAGGCTGCCGCTCAAGGGGCGGCTGGCGGATGGGGAGTGGGCGGGGTTGAAGAAGGCGTATCTGACTGATATTGAGAAGTCGGAGGCTTCATTGTGATGTTATGAGTGGAAAACAAAATAATGATTGTGCAAATTGGTCCCTATCAAAGCTTCTCGCGACTAGTGTTACATGCTGATTATCGACGACGATATGCAGTTAGGCAGTCACACCTCCGCTGGCTGCCACGTACTGCCCCGTAATCCAGCGAGCCTGGTCTGACACGACGAGCAACACGGCATCAGCGACTTCCTCTGGCTCGCCCGGTCTTTCCTCCAGCAGTACACCATCGAGGAGTTTCTTGGCCACGATGTTTCTCACAGGGACCTCCGGGAACCACGTCACGGCATCAGTCCTGGTCGGTCCGGGTGCAACTGTGTTGACCGTGATGCCCTTGCTTTTGCCGAGCTATAGACCGTCAGTGATGGTCAGGGTTGTACAAGAATCAAGAATGGCCAACCTCTATTGCAAGTGCTGTAGTGAGGTACTCCTGAGCCGCCTTACTGGCACCGTACACCGAGCAGGCAGGGAGTGCCATCCGGGACACCACAGTCCCGACGTTCACAATCCTTCCTCCGTTCGACATGTGCGGGATCGCTGCTTGGGATACGAAGATGGTAGTGAAGGTATTGGCTGCGAACGCCTTGTACACCTCTTCCGGCGTCAGGTCTACCAGGTCCTTGCCTTGGCCGACTCCGTTGCCGGCATTATTGACTATTGCAGTCAGCACCTGAAGTGACTGGTCCTTCTAAGAACAAAAGTACTCACCCAAGATGTCGATCTTCTCCGACCCAAACGCCGCCAGTGTCTCGGAGACGAGCTTCTTCGCACCCTCTGGCGTCTCGACATTGGCTTGGACAACGGTAGCCCGACCGCCAGCAGCCTGGACATTCTCGGCAACCTTCGCTGCTCGAAAGGCAGAGCTGTCTGAGACATAGTTGATTGCTACACTGGCGCCGTTGCGGCCGAGGGCAAGGGCTATGGCCGCGCCGATGCCGTTCTCGCGGCCGGAGCCCGTCACTATGGCCACCTTGCCGGCGAGTGAGAGGGTGTCTGCTGCCATTTTTAGCTGTTAGGTAATCGGTTGTTCTGTGTATTGTAGATGTAAAATCGTTGTCGTGATTCTGCAGTTTACAAGATCAAACATGTTGTTCTCTACGACGGTCTTTATACCGCCAGCCATCTTGCCGAGTTCATATAACACCTCATCTCCTCTTCGCCAAAGAAGACTAGAGGGGCATAGAGGTGTCTGCGAACCGTCAAGTTCCTACACTGCTTACAGAGCAAAACTTGCGCCAGTCGCCATATGGACGGGTCTCCGGCATCACGCAGCACAACTCTTAGAGCGATGCGTGAATGAATTGATCAGCGAGATTGCCATAGCTCCGCGCAAACCCGGGCTTGACGGCATAGTCTCGAACTTCCAGTCCCAAATCCGGACTCAAGTCCGGACTCAAATCCGGGGTCCTAGATGTCGAAGCCCGGATTTATCGATCGCAGCATCATGGATGTAGATGGTGAGACAGGTTGGAGGAGCGTTTTAACAATATTGGAAGAATACACAGTGTACCATGAGCATTATCGTACCGCAGCATACGAGATGAACTAAGCAGGACACCTACTGCTTCACCCGGCGGGCTGTGGCTTGGCAGCTCCTCGGCCAAGTTTTCATCAGCCTTGTTATGCTGTGTACCATTTCGTACGAAGGGACAGGGCAGTGCAACAGACCTAGTGTACCAGTTGCTGCAAGGCATTGAAATATTCGAGAAGGACGGGAGGGCAGGGTGCATTGGAGAAATGGGTGGGGTGACCGGTACGTACCTTACGAAGAAGCTTCTTGTGCAAAACCGTGCATTTGCATATCGAAGGAATGGAAGGGACGCCCATCGGCATTCGCGCAGTGCGCCTCACCCGAACTCGTTCTGGCCGCGCTCCTGCGGGGTATTTAAAGTCGTCTCATTGTGCCCAATCGTGGCAAACTTGATTCTGTTTCTTTAAACAAAATTCTGGCCGTAGAAGCCATTTTGTCAACGACGACACCCTAATAGTCCTCCCGGCCTCGCGCAAAGAGGCCGCAAGACTCTGCAAAGATGCCGACCGCCACAGGATCAAGTGCCGGAGCATGCCGTCAGGCCTTCGTCGACTTCTGTCGACCGTGCCTGCGCGTCTTCAACACCCTCACTCACTAGCGACATCTGGCTGGGAGGGCAGCCCGGCCTTTGGGCCGGGGATGCGACTTATAATGCCCTCTCGGCTTGCGGGGACCCGTGGTCTCAAGGCTTCGGTGACGATGCCTTGAGCTACGGCGTTGTTGGTGTGCAGGATCAGGTCGATGGTTATCCAGTCACAAGCTTTAATACGCCTCCCTTCCCCGAATTTGATGGTGAGATTGCGCCGCATATCTCGTTTGACTCATTTGACTCATCTGTGACTGACCACACCTCAGACACTTCCCTCCAAACATATCTACAATCAGATCTCTTTGTCCAGGAGTCGACGTCGACGTCTCCATTCACTCTACCACTTGACACTCAAATACCATTCATCCCACCAGTCTCAAACAGCGGCGGCAGCTCTGTCCAAGTGTCGCCTCTTCCGCCCCCCTCTATGGAGTACAGTGAGTACTCACCCAAGTCCAAAGACGACCCTACCGTCGCCCTCAAGCGGCAACGCAACACTCTCGCGGCTCGCAAGTACCGCCAGAAGCGGATCGATCGTATCGCGGAGCTCGAGGACACGGTGGACAAGTTGAAGTCGGAGCGGGACGAACTGCGGATCAAGCTGGCACGGCAGGAGGCTGAGACGGCCGCGCTGAAGGAGATATTGCGTGCGAAGGGGTCGTAGTGTACTTTGGATCGTTGAACTAGTTTTTCGACAATGCAGAATGATTAGCGAAGTACCAGAACCGTGATATTCAGTGATTCAAGTGTGAAAAATGTGTCGAGAACAGAGTCAGATGATGTCAGCTCTTCGAATGTGTTGTAGTCGACATTGACATGACGGTCTTCGGACTAGGGAACGTATTGCTTCGTCATACTCGATTTTCATGCCCGCTGAGGCCAGGCGATCGAATTCAAGAACTCACACTCGACACATTGAAACAATCTCTATTCAACTGGATTGATCACTCTGGAAGGTGCACCGCATGGTCTCGTCGATGCTGGTCATCTATTTTCTCAACTAAAGCTTCTATCTCGACATTTATATTCTCACCAACAGATACCCTCAACCGATCACAACCTTGAGTCCCCCTCATATGCTGGAGTCGGGAGATATGAGCTATCATGAATCATTCTCGATCATATATACTCAAAGCACTTCATTCGGAGCAGCAGATACATTGCGACTCGGGGAGTATCAACACTCACTCCCGTCATGTCCGCCACGTTGCGAGCAAGACGGAAGATACGCATTCGTGCAGGTCAGGGGGTCTGCAGTAGCGCAACTCGTCCGGGGATTGACGAAAATGACATGGGGTGAGCCATTATGATTCATACTTGGTCCCACACTAATCACCCAATTAGCATTAGCACGCGATATGAACCCCTGCACACGACATACACGTACATAGTGCACAGTAAGTTCCCCGGTACTCTGCCGTCCAAGTCCCTCTTTCTTCCCGACGGTCGAACACTATCTGACTTTGCCTGCTTGTCCAACTCTCTGGGCTCGAGTATGGCCGAGACGCTAGAAGGTCGCCGTTCGTATTGACAGGCTCAGCGGCCGAGTTGCCGGTTCGAACCGCCGGTGGCAGACACACACCGAGTGCGGGATCACTTCTCGGCTTTGCTGTAATTCTCTTCTCATCGTCCTTTCATATCAAGGAGTGCCCCAAGTGCTTCAACATACACAGCCCCACAGTCCCCGAGTCGGACCCGGTAGAGTGATGGCCGGACCCTCCGCCTTCGTGCGGTCATTGACCCCGCAACATACCGCAACTCGGACGTTGTCTGTCTCTCCTACATCGCATGCGAATTTGCGGCCACTCGCGGCATAATTTACCGGAGTTTCGGATCTAACACACTGAGAAATGGCCTCCGGATATAGAAATAGGGCTGTTCAACTGATATATACTAACTTAATAGTATACGAATGCGCAACTGTGCCACTTCCATAAGCAAGTCTCCTATGTCAGATGTCCCTTATACCCGATTTACCTATCAGCAGCCTTACCTCGCATCAGCTGAACTTGTTAGTGTGCACTGAGCTTCGCGTCTGAGAACTAAACCACTACAAGTAGTAAAAGGCTCGTATAATCATGCCCTTTAGTGGTCTACGGCCGTCCTTGGCATTTGCAAACCCACGTCAGCGCATGTGGTGATTCCAAAAAGACACCGGAAAAGGATTTACGGGCGGGAAGGTCGTGAACACTCCGAGATATAAAACAGGGTATGAAGCCATGCGTGAGCGCTGAATCTCAGGGCTCTTGGCACGGCCAGGAGACAATCGCACTCCGGGAAAATGACACAACCAACCTTAACAGAAGGGGACCACTTCTTCGAGGCGGAGGGCATCACCTTCCACTACCGCGTGGGCGGGACCTCGGGCCCGATATTCGTCGCCCACTCCGTCGGCTGGGGCATGCCGGGCTCCTACCTGTGGAACGGCATGGGTCCGCATCTCGAGAAGTCCCACACGGTCGTCTACTTCGAGCCGCGCGGGAACGGCCAGAGCAGCAAGCCCGCAGACGAGAACGCCATGACGAGCAGGGTGATGGCCGCCGACATCGAGCACCTCCGCAAGCACCTCGGCCTGGACTCGATCCCGGCGCTGCTGGGCCACTCCAACGGGGCGTGCATCGTGCTCCGCTACGCGGAGCAATACCCTGACCGGGTCCGCAACCTGATCCTCATCGACGCCGAGATCCAAGACGCTCCGCCAAACGACAACTTCCAGAGCTGGGCGGCGAGGCGCAAAGACGACCCTTACTACGGCCCCGCCGTGGCGGGGCTGACGAGCGCCTTCCAGTCTCCGCCGCAGACGGACGAGGCCTTTGCCCAGATGATGGACACCATCCTGCCGTGGTACTTCTCCGACCTGAGCCACGTCGACACGCTGCGGAGACACATCACGCCCGACCTCACGCCGCCGCGGGTGTGGGCCTTCCTGCGCCAGGGCCCGCTGGACCGCAGGCTCGAGAACAGGTGTCCGCACGTCGCGGACGGCGGGCTGGTGAAGGCCAGGACGCTTGTTGTCTGGGGCGCTGAGGATGCCATGTGCAGTCTTGTTGCTGGGAAGGCGGTGGCCGAGGCGATTTCTGGGGCTAGGCTGGTGGTGTTTGATGGGTGTGGGCATTTTCCTTGGATTGAGAAGAGGGAAGCTTTTTTCAAGGAGGTTGATGCGTTTTTGGGGAGCTGAGTTGGTGGTTATCAGGCTGTCATGGGCAAGATGGAGATGATCAGAAACCAAGTGAATGTGTAGATGCTGCATGACGCTGCATGACGGTGGCTTTGTTGTCAAGGTCAGTGTCGGCGATTCGATAGGATGTTAATCTTTTAATACTGTCGCAGTTCAGTAGTTTCCAGTGACGAATTAATAGCGAGGATGAGAGGCCCGAGACGGCAGTTCAACGTTGGATGACCATGCTGATTTGATTCTTTGACATGCAGAACATCCATGGATGGCACTCGGTGTCTCGTGTCGCTACCCCACGGACTTGTGCGGGGTGCCCATCTGGAATCTCACATCGCAGATCAGATACAAGTTAGCTTCGCTTCGTGCCAGACTCCGGGGAGGCCGCAATTCGCTGCGATAGGTGCAAGATCGGGAGCTACGGCACGTTCACCATCTCGAAGGACTGGAGGCAGAAGAGGAAACGACAGAGGCGGAGTTGTTAGACAGGCCAGAGGAGTAGGCCAATCAGACTTCATGTCCGCAGAGTGTGGGGGCAGTGTCCGGTGCGGCGGACCCGTGAGGTACCGACTCCCCGTGGCGCAGCAGACTTCAAGCTTCCACGGTGATCCTTGCCATCCAAACCATCGCCTTCTTTCACCAATGCAAGCCGGCTCCGCAGCTGGGCTGTGACCGCGTAAGCTTCACCGGTAAGTGTTGAGGCGTAAGGTTTGTCCGTTTTCTATATCTTTCTTCTACTTCTGCTCTAATACTCCCGTCTCTCTCCTCGTCTTTTCTGTTCAAGTCAATATCAAAAGCTTGATACTTGATTTTTGGGCAACCACAACACGGAGCATTCAAGCGAGCGAGTATATCAAACTTCACAAGATGTCGGCAGCAGAATACTACGGCACGTCTGGCCCCCAGCCTTACCCTCCGTCGCAGAACCCATATCCACCACCACAACAACAACAATACTCCTCATACCCAAGTCATCCACCACCACCCCCATATCAGCAGCCGCAGTACTCGTCCCAGCAGCATCTGGCACCACCGGCATACCCCCCTCGCCCCACATCAGCACACTCAGACTACGGCACAGCCGTAGCATACCGACCGTCGTCGCCAGCTCTACCGCCACGACCGACATCTGCACAGTCCGACTACGGCCCACAGCAGCCGACATACACAGACCGCAAAGATAGCCATGCCCAGCACGAGCGGCAAACCGGTACCGCCGGTCCGGAAGGCGCGCAACAAGACCGCGGCCTCCTCGCCTCGGCCATCGGCGGCGCGGGCGGGGCCTTCGTGGGCGGCAAGCTGGGCCACGGCAAGCTGAGCAAGATCCTGGGTGGTGTTGCCGGCGCCGTGGCAGCCAACGCGATCGAGTCCAAGTTGAAGAACAAGCACAATCACGGCCATGGCAGCCACCACGGTAGCTCCGGCGGAGGGCTACTCGGCGGCTTGCTAGGTGGTGGGAGCAGCCATCATGGTGGCCAGCAGCACCACCAGCCAGGATACGCGCAGCCGCAGTACTATGGTCCGCCGGTTGGAGGCCCTTTTTATGGGCCGCCGGAGCATCATGGGCACCATGGACATCACGGACACCATGGACACCACGGACGGCACGGCCATGGACATCGTGGGGGCCATCATGATGAGCATCATGGGTGGTAGCTGGCGAAGTCTTCGGGAGGAATTCTATGAGCAATGATTTTGATTCTGGGTTACTGGCGTCTACTGGGAGGTTTATCATCATGGTTAAGTTATGGATTTCGGTTGTGCAACATAAGCAGATCTAGGACGGTACTATACCACGTGCCGGTGCAGTGGACCAAGGTATTTTTTATGGAGGTGTTGCGTACAGGTATCTAGCTGGCATCTTTGATACCCAACTCAAGTTTTCACTTCGTACCTACAAGGATAGATAGACACATGGAGTCGACAGGAGCATCAATGCATAAGATAACTTATCCACAGCTGCCACTGACAACAACTACCTTACACACTTGACGCACTTTGAATGAAGACTGGGAAATGAGACTTTAGGTAGGATCTACCATAACTCGAAATGTAAGGTACGTAGTGACTGCCTGGTAACGGCGAGTCAGCAGGAAGGGGCGAACCTCTTTGGCCGAGACACGTGACTTCGTGTTGTGCGTCTGCGTGTCTGATGACTCAGCCATCTCAAACCGCGTTGGTCCTTGTTCCCTGCAGATCCGGGAGTTGAGCCACGGGACACGCACTGAGGATCATTTATCGTTGCAAAATCTTGACAATCGCATTGTTTTCTGCATTCGGACCATCTACACGTGTACATGGTTGCTCAACAATAACTTTCTTTGTTTCTTGGGGTTCGATTTAGCTGACTCGGCGTCGGGTGTCACCCAGTAGTTCTCTGCGCCACTGCTGAATACGTGGCCAGGCTGATTTGGCTTATGATGGACCGGAATCCTCTACTTTTCAGGCCTTATGCTGCGTGCTAACTAACCTCGTCGTACCTCACTGAGTAATACCTAATCAAACGTGTAGGCTTCCAAGTTTCCGCGTTCATACAGTGTAGACGAGTTGCTGCATTATAGCTCTACCTAGCAAACGAATCCTGCTCTGAAATGCCCATTGCATCTTGGCCCTCTGTTTCCGTCGTGAATTTACTCCGAGATCTGGACCTTCCTTTGGCGATCGCCGGATCCTGCATAAGGTACATTACGTTGTAGTTCTGGCAGTACAGCAGTGCGAATCCGCTGCAGAATTTCTTATTAGCGTTTTTGCTGTGCTGTCCGACTGTACTGTCCAACCACTAAAAAAATTGACCCCCGGTCGAAGCACCACCGTTGACGAGCGCTGGCTGGACTGGCTGGCCGTTAAAAGTCGTCAATTGCGGGTCTCGTCGCGAACCGCGTAAACCAGGCCAAACCCCCAGCAAATCCGCCTCGCCGCCAAATCCCGCCAATTCTCTCGTTACCCGAATGGCAACCCGCTCGGTCCCCTGCCGTCGCTCTTCCTCAACCAGTCCTCAACCCTCGCTCGATTCCAGCCTCCCCACCAACGCACAAGCCGCATAACCGCGCCTGCACCGTCTCGCAAACCGCGCGTCGCCATACCTCCCCAGGCTCCTTCAACACCACGCGCGCATTGCTTTCTCCTCGCTTTCCTTCCTGTCTCGCCATCTTGCCATGATGGACGTAGACTCAACCTCGCTCCCACCACGACTACCAGGCCGTGTCATTGCCAATAACGACGCCGCGACCGCGATCGAGCTCTCGGCTGCTAGTCGCTCCAGCTTTCTGGCCGGCAAAATGTTACGGGGCGCCGACGTTGTCCAATCGAGGTCCCGAGGCACCGAAGACGCGACTTCATTCCGCCACAGTCGGCCGGTCAACGCGCCCGTCGGACGCGACAATATGACGAGTCAGGGGTACAGCGGCGCACAGGAAGAAGAAATTCACGTGGCCGCAGGAAAAGAACTAGGAAGTCCTCGCAAGGACCAGAGTCGGAGGCAGCAGCTACAAATATCCTCATCAAATAGCAACTCGCAAGATACGAGCACGACGAATGACACCGCCGACGACATATTCTCACCCGCGGCCAGTGCGGGTGGCCTCAGCCGGACAAACAGTCAGAGCAATGGCCAGGACTCGAGCAGTCAAGAGTCTCAGCTACTGCACCTGTCGCAGATTGCAGCAACTCGGGAGAAGATGCTGGCCTCTAGCGAGGGGAGCGAGGGCAGCAGTGACCAACACGCCGGCCAATCAAGGAAACGAATGGCTGATGGCATGGTCAAGAGCGCATCGGAAGGCTCGACGGCGTCTCCTGTACCGAGGGGTGGACACTCGAGAAATACCAGCACTGTTAGTGTTGCGTCAACTACTGGAAGTCGTATTGGAGAGGTATGTTCACAGCGGTCGTCGTCGTATCCGTGACCATTCGCTGACTTGTTCGCGCCTCTAGCTGTCAGCTGAATTAAGGACTCGCCTGTCATATGCGATGGTAAAGGTCAATAATGGCTGGCAGTCGCACACTATCGACCAGGTGGAGACCCTTGCTTCCCGCGCAGGCTCTCCGACTTCCAGCAACTCAACCATCCACTTCCGTCAAGGGGCGTCTGCAAGTCCCCAGCTGTCTTCCTCGTCGCACCGCGGCAGCAACAATGCGACTCCTGCCACCGGCCTGCAGCACCAATTTACGTCGCGACTCAGCGATCCTACCAACTCTGCTTGGAGGGACTCTCGCTCCCATGCGCTCAGCAACGCGTCTTCATCTGCGCCTTCGAAACAACCACTATCTCTGGCACCCCCCATTTCAATAGAACCCTCGCAGCATTTAGGCAATCCTCGGCGGAACACCAATCCTCGTCATACGCCTTCCTTGGCTCTCCATTCCAATCTTGGTTCTCCGAGCACCAGTACGGCACCTCACACTCCCGGCCAACCCAGCCCATATCCCGGATCCGAACACCAGAGGACGCCTGTGGTAGACCCTATGCTGTTTTCGCCTCATCAGACTCCGCAGCAAAACGTCAGGGAGCAGGACGCGATGGAGGCACTGCTCTTCATGAGCAGTCCGGGCAACTCTGCGAACTTAAAGCACACTTTCCCCTCATCTTCCCAGCCGTTGAATCGCAACAGGACAGCCCTTCCCGGCTCGCAACCAAGAAAGAGCCTACCTTCGGGTCGGCCAACCCAAAACCCAGTCCCGCATCCTTACGCATCGTCCCAACCCAAGCGGGTGGGCTTTGAGAACTCTGGTGTGATGGACCTGGACGATCCCGCATCACCATATTCGAGAGGCACGCCCAGGAGGAAGATCAACGGCGCAAGCGACGTCAGGAACGCAACACCAGCCCGCCTAAAACAGCTCCCCCTGTCTTCTGGGCTGGCTGGGCCGTCGAGGCCGCGGCCCAGGCTCGCCGACGAGGACATTGACCGCATGTTGGACAGCGTGGCTGCCGACGATAGCTCTGATTCCGATGGCGAGATCGTAATACCCGTCCGGCCACAACGGAGGGAGCCGGTGCCTGCAGTTGCGCAATAGAACGGCGCAACCTGCCCGGGTTGCTGGTTACACCCACCTTACCAAGGATGCTCCTGCGAGTCCGCTTTCGGGCCGCGACGTCCAACATGATCATACCAACCAGGCATTCGACATCTCGACCTCGGCTATGCTCAAGTTGCGAGCCGTCGAGGTGGCCTAGCTTGGGCCCTGAAGCTTGCAGCATGCTTCCCATCTGCTTTCCTTGCGGAGAAAGCATCGCACCAGCGGGAACATGAACCAGCGGGAACATGATAATACGTCTTATTCTGGCCACCGCATAGGCACGGTCATTTCTATATACTGGGTTGCGCTGCGACCGGACCCGCTGATACCCTTCGCTTCACGACAAGACTGATACCACCCTGCAGAGACACGATATGCAGCACTGCAACACCTGAAGGCGAACAGTTTGTCGAGCGTTTTTATATTGATTTTTTTGCAAACACTGGCGTTGTGCTTTTTGCCTCTCTTCCGGCGTTGACCGGGCATCACCCGCGATTTCATGATGATGACATGCATTTTTTTTCCCCCCTGGTCCTCTCCCAGGTTTCACCTTACCTTGGGGTGTCTCCAGCGACTCTGCTGAAGCATGTTTGCATTTGGATATGGCGTCGACTTTACCCAGCTGGGGGTCTAGTCTTTTGCCTTCGGGCATGCTTTGTATATAGCGACTGGCAGCACGTACCTGCTTAATCGACCTGTGAAAGAACTCGACCATGCTTGCCCATACTGTACTCAGCTAGGTTGTGACGTCTCCTGGCGTGCTCGCATATTTGCACTTCGGAAGGATTGTAACGCGCATTGGTGATTCGTCATATGGCGGGACGTTGGACGTGATAGTTTGCTCGGACCCCTGCGGCGCATTGGCCTGCCTGATTAGGAAGTGATTACACCTTTCATGCTAGTTGATCCTCTGGAACCAATGTTGTGTAAGAGGTATCCAGGTTCAGGATACCAGAGCGCGAAGAAGCAATACCAGATAAAAAGACGGCTGTGGTCATAGTCGACAGACACATGAGACTAAAACACACCCATACCGGTCCTCAAGGCGTCATTGGGGGCTCTGAGACTTCCATCCGCCATGGCCACCCTGTCGCGCTGGCTCGGCATTGGTGCTTGTTTACTCGGCAGCTGTTACGGCGCTTTGCTCTTACAAAGTCGCAGTGACCAGAAATTACTGGTCGATGAAGCCGGCAGTTACCCACGAGACTTCTTCAGCAGCAGCAGACAATTGAAGATCCAACAGAACGAGAGCATCTGCGATGCCGGATCGAGACAGTGGACGGGGCATGTGCCCCTCGGAAAGGGGCGGAACATGTTCTATTGTGAGTCTCTAACTGACTTGTATGTCATGAACATACTGACGTTTCTTTCTTGTTCTCATGTGAAGGGTATTTTGAGAGCCTCGTCAGGCCGGAGATAGCTCCTCTAGTCATCTGGACCAATGGGTTAATTCTGCTCCCTTGCGAACACCCTCCGAGTCACGGCATGTTGTACTGATGCACTGCAGCGGACCAGGAGGATCGTCCATGCTGGGGGCTTTCTTCGAGATCGGCCCCTGTATCATCTCCGAGCACGGAAACACAACGTCCAGGAATCCATTTAGCTGGACCGGCCATGCAAACATGTTGTTCATCGAGTAAGTCCTACCTTCCCCTGCCCTTAGATTTCAAGCTGATGCTCTTCAGTCAGCCAATAGGAGTAGGCCTCTCCGGCACACCGGAATCCCTCTTCGCCAACTCCCTCCTCGAAGGCGGCATCGACCTAGACAAGTTCCTAGACGTCTTCCTCGCCGACCTCTTCCCGGAGCTGAGCGACCGCCCCATCCACTTCGCAGGCGAGTCCTTCGGCGGCAAGTACGTGCCCGTGTACACGGCCATGACCCGACGGAAGTTCGAGTCCATCATCCTCGTCGACCCGGCCATCGACCCGGTCCTCCACGAGCTCTCGCTGTATCTGCACTACTGTCCGGAAACCCGAGAGTCGCGCGGGACGGGGACGAAAGAGGGCTCTCCGCCGCGATATATGAATGAGACTGCATGTGCGGCCATGGAAGCAGCCTACTCTAAATGTGACAAGTTGCGGCGGGCTTGCGTATCGAGCTACGATGCCGACATCTGCTGGCTCGCGCACGACGGCTGCGAGGGGGTGATGAGCTGGTTTGGCGATGAGGTGCGACCGGGCGGACGAGATCCGTACGACGATCGACGGGTCTGCCGGGAGCCGCCGCTGTGTAATGATCTAGGTAGGTCTTGCTACCAGCCGAGAGACAGGGGGCTTCGTGCTGACAGGTTCTGCAGGCCAGGATCGAACCAACAAGTACTTCAATCTGCCTCACGTGAAGCAGGCTCTGGGGCTTCCAGAGGACTTCAAGTATGAGTCCATCAGCTGGAGGTTCAACGAGGTGTGGAACACGCTTCCCGACATCGTCGTGCCGTCGACCCGAGAGCTTACCGCCCTGCTGGACGATAAGCACACCAGGGTGCTGGTGATCAACGGCAACAACGACGGCATCATCAGCACCGAAGGTGTGGTCATGGCCCTCGACGAGCTGCCCTGGCACGGCCACGCGGTGTTCAGGAGGCTCCCATATCGACCGTGGCGCCACCTCGGCATCGACGGTTCCGTCTCGGGCGGACAGGTCAAGAGCTACGGCAACCTGACGGTGGTGACGGTCGACGAGGCGGGGCACATGAGCCCGCACGACCAGCCGGAAGCGACGCTGCAGTTGCTCGGATCGTGGCTGGGGAGGGTTTGAAACAAAAACTAAGTCCTCAATACACTTACGTACCTTAGCTTTGCACACCAATAAGTAGTAACTGACACCTAGAACTGCCCGTCAATAGAGTACACGTCTCTAAAATGTGCCCTGCCATTGTAATCCCCAAACGCCAAAAACGCACACCTGGTATCAAAATGCCCCTTCTCATAATCCTCGTCCAGAGTCAACATGATGGCCCTGATGGTCTTGCCCCTGATCCTCTCGCGGCGCACAATCTCCAGCCCCTTCTTGAGGTACAGCCAGTCCGCCAGCTCCGCCATCGGGATGCCCTGCCCGAGCACGTGGGGGATGACGCCCTCGAGCACGGCGTTGATCATCCCCACGCCCTCGCACAGCATGGCCGCCTGCGCCACGTTGCTGACGGGGCACACGTAGCTGAACATCATCTGCTTGTGCTGCATCCCGCACACCACGCCCATGAGCATGTTGGCCCAGGCCGCCGTCTCGGGCGGGCTGGACGTCTGCTGCTGCTGCTGCTGTCCGCCGGCTGATTGCTGCTGCTGCTGCCCCCCGCCGTAGACAGACAGCAGGTACGACACGATAAGCCGCGCAGTGACGTACATCATGTACTCGAACGCCTTCTTGTCCCCGCCGCCAAATCCCAGCACCGCGATGGGCTCAAACGCCGTGCCGCCCGTGATGAACGGACTCCCGCTCCCGGCTTTTATGACGGGCCTCTCCTCGGCGCAGAGCGAGGCGTGCCACGCGTCGAGTGCGGCGGTGAAGCGGGCGCACCTGCGCAGGACCTCCTCGCCCGTCATCTCGTCGAGGTTGTAGTCCTCCTTCTCCACGTTGCGGCGGTCGCACACCCGGCCGGCCACGTCGCGGATCCAGACGGCGGCCTGCTTGGACGAGGAGCCCTTCTCGGGCGAGGGAGTGAAGGAGGCCTCCAGCTTGACCCTGCCGACCAGGTTCCAGGCCAGGGTGTACACGTCGCGGATGGCCAGCTGGGGGTCGAGGGAGGCGTAGGCGTCGTGCGGGTCGGTCTGGACCGAGCTCAGGCGGTAGGGGGCCGCGATGTGCCGCACGTCGTAGCGGAGGATGCGCCAGGCCTTGAAGATCTTGGGCATGGAGGAGGGGACGGAGAAGGCGGAGGGGGAGAGGTCTAGTTTTGAGAGCAGGGCGTCGAGGCCCCGGGCGTGCCGGAGGGAGCCGAAGGGGGAGCCCGTCTCGATCTCGTAGTAGGCTAGCATCAGGGCCGCGGCGGCGTGCTGCTCGCGCGCCACCGGGTCGGAGAGGTCGAGGCGGCGGTAGAGCTCGCTGACTGCGCAGAGGTAGTGCTCGCGGCCGACGGCGGAGCGGCAGAGGCGGGCCGTCGGGGTGGACTGGCCGTCCTGGGTGCGCGTCTGGAGGTAGGATTGGTTGACCGAGGAGAGGGCGAGGATGGCGTGGCGGAAGCAGTTGTTCTCCATGTAGGACTGCCCGAAGGTCATGGGCACGGGGAGGTTGGAGAGGACGTGGGTCTCGAAGTGCTGGATCAGGGCTGCTTGGCGGGCGGGCGAGTGCTGGATTATGAGTGGTGGAAGGGGCCCGTCGAGTTGGTGGTTGTTGTCGTAGGTCACGAGAGAGGCTGGGTTGGTGGGTGGTGAGTCTTCTGGTGTGTCGTCGGCCACGTCGAAGGAGGGCGAGCTGTCGAAGTCGAGTGACTCGTAGATCTGGGGTGGTGATTGGAAGAGGGCCGGGTCTATGGGCGGAAGCTGGTTGTTGGACGGCTCGAATGAGCTCGAGGCCTGGCGCATGAACAAGGCTGGTGCACGACGGCATTGTCGGGGTGGTAGGTTCCTCGGCAAAGGCACAGGACCACTCGACGATGACGACGACGACCGGTCTCCGTCGTGATCGCTTGCGGCATCGCTGGACAGTGTCTCGACCCGGCTTGGTGACTCGGGACTGGCGGCCGCTCGTACCCTCCTCCGACCCTGCTGCTCATCCTCGGCCCGCAGAGCAGCCCATCGTGCGGCTTCAAACTTCCGCGACGACTCGGCTGCGAGGATGGAGACGTCCTTGAAGGCTATCGTCCGCTCGTAGCCGCTGCACTTGATGCCTCGCTTGACGCAACCTTGGCATTCGGGACGGCCCTCGTCGCACTGCACTGATGGTCAGAGTCTTGGTTACACCCAATAGGGTCCATTGGCAACTGACCTTCCGACGTCTCTTCCTGCAGTTTTGACACCCTGTTCGCGTCCTGACGATGTTTGTCTTTGTTCTCCTCACCCGGTCGGCACCATGGATGGCCGAGAACATGTCCATGTGTTACTGTGAGATTATTGTGGTAGATCTATCAATTGAATGAACCAACAAATGCGTTTTACATCACGACTGAAACTAGCAAGATTATAATCAGGTCAACACATAACGAGGGCAAGATGCCATAAATCAGAATAGCCAACACGCATGGGCACTTCTTGCTATAAATACAAATGAGGCTCGCACTTTCCCTAAAACCAGCCGACAGGTCGTGGTGGTGTGGAAGGAACGAAACGAAGGAAGGAACGCCCGCATGTCATGGTGCTCTGAACTGCCTAAACAGGAAATCGCAGGCGCCAGTCTCCACGCCGTCTCCACGCCGTCTCCACGCGGTCTCCACGCCGCACTAACGCAGTGCTTACGAATACCTACAGAGCAAGTACCTTCTGCCGCTAGGCAATCACTTGGCAATGATCTCCAGTATTTTCTATGTATGTACCATTGTACCTCACACCACGATCCACCTCCGACTTCAACTCCGACGACGGCTCATTACCATCCTCAACGAGCAGCAGCCTCGTGCGCAGCTGTCCCGGCTTCATCAGCCGGGCGCAGATTGGTCTTTGAAGGGCCATCCACGCAGATTCCGTCCTTTGAGAACCTGCTGCCGTGCACCGGACAGTCCCAGCTCTTCTCCGTCTGATTCCAGCAGACCACTCCCTTCATGTGCGGGCAGAGCGCGCTCATCTTCTGCACCTTGCCGTTCTCGTCCTTGTACACTGCAATCGGGTTGGTCGGGTCCTGCATCGAGTCAGCTTCCGTTCACGTTTACTTTTACATGTTCCACCAGTGCTTGTCAAATGGTGTCAAATGAATATTCACCTTGTTCAGCACACCTCCACAGCCTGGCGCGAGATCCTCAATGTCATGGATGTCGCTCTGGAGGAACCGCTTGTAGTGCGTGTTGATCTCGACATCATGGCTGATCATCGACGGCAGCGACTTGACGATTGACGCCATGCGGTTGGGGCTGTACAGCGACGCCCAAGGGTTGTCCTTGCCCTCGATCTCGTCGGCAATCAGTCCACCGGCCAGGGCGGCATTTGTCAGACCATCTCCAGAGTCGCCAGTCACGATGAAGACCTTGTTCATGCCAGGGTTCTTCCCGATGAATTGCATATAGTCGACCGGGTCGTACACCTGGCCGCTCCACTTGTAGTCGACTGTGGTAGCCTGGGGAAATCGCTCGCGTGTCCACTGCTCGAGCTCCTCAAAGCGACCCGTTGTCTCCTCGTGGCCGACCTCGTGATCACAGCCTCCGACGACCATGTAGTCGTCCTTCTCGTCGGCTTCGGTCAGCCGGACGTACTTGTACGCCTCGGCTTGGTCGTAGATCAGGGCATCCTTGACGGAACCCTTGGGCACGCGAATGGCGATGCAGTACGAGCGGGTGAACGACATCTCACCGATGATGCTAATCTTTTGTAGCGGTACGCAGGTTGCTTCCACAGCATACTCGGCCTTGATGGTCTTGCCCGACTCGGTCTGGATCTCGACTGTCTTGTGGCCCAGGCCGAGGACCTCGATGCCCTTCTCCTTGATGTCAACGACACGTGTGTGAGTGAAGCACCGGAATTTGGGTTGTTGTTTGAGCCACTTGAGAACCCCGACGCAGTATTGTGTGGGGTGGAAGGTCGCCTGGTTGCCCACGATGGCTCCGTCTCTCTGGTCGAGCGCTCCCGTCCAGCCAGGGACAGTAAGTCCATCCTCGTAGTGAGTCTCTATGCCAATTTTCTTCTGCATCTCGGCTTCCTTCTTGATCTCCTCTATCTCTTCGGCGTGCTTCGGGTCGTCCTTCTTGTACTGCGAGAGTTCGTATGCAGGCAGCTTGCGGTACTCGCACTCAATTCCCAACTTCTTCGAAATCTCGCCAATCCGGTCACGGCCCCAAGCCTGGCTCTCGGCTGCAATCTTGGCACCGTCCTCGCCGTGCTTCTTTGCAATCTCGACGAAACCATCGTCGAGATCGTTTGTCAGGTGCCCGCTAGTCCGCGACGTGTTGCCGGACAGAACGTTCCGAGCTTCGATCATGACCACCTCTCGGCCGCGGTTGATCAGCTCATAGGCCGTCTGTATGCCGGCGATGCCGGCTCCGATGATGCAGACATCTGTCTCGAGGTCTTCTTTCAGCTCAGAAAAGGTAGGATACGCCGAGTAGGGCACCTTGTGTACCCAGACGGGGTCGGTGGCACCGGTGGCGTTCATGAAGTGCTTTGGGTCGGTCTCGGTGGCCATTGTGCGCGTTTGTTGGCGGTTGTTGTATCTTTGACGAGAGGTGCTGAAGAATTTAGAACGCGTAGTCCAGATGACGCTGATTCCGCTGTGGGCTTTGGAAAGGTGATTCTTGGACGGAGGGACGAGAATGTAAGTTGTTGCTGCTGCGAGTCGACAGGAAGCACGAGAAGCCATTCTTTGACGGACGGTCGAGGGAGAGATGAGGTGAACTTGAGGTTGACAGTTACATCCTGTACGCTCCTTGTTATTCGTCGAAGGAATGGCACATAAACAACCCAATACGTCATGATGCCCTCACCACTTTGGCAACTTGTACGTGCAAGTGGTGATCGGCGTATTTGATGGCGGGGGAGCTGATGTGGGTCTTGCATCTTGGGCCTAGAACGCGAGACCGTTTGCACTGAGACATTAGCCAATCAGGTGCAAGTAATTGACGATCGTGAAACAAGCAATGACGACAGTGAAGTTATCAATATATCGTTCAGCTAAAGCAATTATCAAACATCAGTATCTATAGTATCGCTGTACGGTTCTCTCTGCCTTCACGAAGATGACCATGACCAAAACCTCCTCGAGAGGGCACGATGTAGCATCTAAAGTTGTTAGATTCGTGGTCGTCTCGGACACTTTGCAAGTTCACTGGCTCTTTAGACACCATGTTTGGTATCATCTTCTGGCCGAAGAGGTCTGATGGCGTCCACGGTCGAGTCATTACGGCATGGATCCAGGACCACTATCTTTCGCGCGGCTCTTATCGCGTGTCTGGTGTATGTCCAGCACTAGACTTGTCTCGAATCGGGACGCTGTCAGTATCCTCATTGTGACTAATGAGGACTACAAGTGAAGATCTGAGAGAGTCACGCAGAAGGGCCGCCATTCATCCATTGACTACCTCAGGGTTGCCTTGTCTGCACATCAGGGCAGTGACTGGAGGAACCCGACTCGCGTCGAGGTCGTGGTGTGAGCAAGTTCATGGTGAAACAATGGAGCAAACATGTGTTCTCCATCTGCCACCAAACGGACCCGCACGTTCAGTCGTTTTCGATAGCTACGTGACAGGGAGCGTGAGGACAATGACTCGTCTGTCGCGGGGGAGGTGTGCAGGATTCGTCCGACATTTCGACGGACCATTCTATTGTTTGATATAACGAACTTTCTTACCTGGATCGACCAGAACGTCGTCTTTGATATTGAGTTGCTGCCAGGCAGCTGAACTTAACTACATGGGGAGATCTACCCGAACCTTCGGTGAAAGTATCCGCGACATAGCAAAGGGACGACAAGCTTTTTCACTATGCAAGAAGGCAAGATCATGCCGTCTATTGAAGCTGTCAACGACGGACACTGCCGGCTAGTGAGTTGTCATGACTTCTCCTATTTCTCGACGGCGAGTCAAGATATACGTTCACGAGACATGCCCACACACTGATCGACAACAAGGTTGGCTCAACAAAACCCTGAACAAAGTATCCTGATGCCGACTTAGAGCCGCGAACAAGAGCATCACGCCTAGTGAGGCGATGTTCTTGGGCGAAGCTCTCTACGCTTTGCACCATCATGCTCAGCATAAGAACGTTCAACAGCTTTTTCCTTCCGGACTACGAGTGACAGCGGCAGCCCATCTCCGGGCTAATGTGAGCCACCTGGCCTGAACCTTCTGGCTAGATGCTTGTCATCAGGATAAGCGCACATCGGGCAACCGTTGAAGTTTCGGCTTCCCCGTCACCTAAACTTTAATAAGGGGTGCGGGGGACAGGGTTTACCATGTCGAGGAGAGGACCCTCAAGGGAGCATCTGAGTCCAGAAGTGCTCGCAAACAAGGATTGTGGCTGTACAACCAACTGCGATCTACGGCGATGATATCTCACGAGGGGCTCAGTCGTTTCCACTTGACTGTGTTAGTGTCGAGGCGATTGATGATGCTCTAGTCGTCGCCGACACATCGGATGCCGCAACCGGGCCCACCACTTCACGCCCTCTCCTTTTTGGGTGTATATTATACCGTTGTCCCTCCTCCTGTCGTCTGAGGTCTTCTCATATTCTTGAGATTCCAGCCTGCGAGATTACACTCCCTTTTCACTGACATTTTCTCTGGTCTGGTACCGGAACATCCCATTCTTTTCTTGCCCCTTTTCCAGGTCTCTCTCACAACGAGCCCATTCATTTGCCTGAATCCGATTCTCTTCACTCCCTCAAGACCGATTCACTGCAGGCTGAGCCTTATCATCGAGATCATCTCATCTCCGTTCGCCTTACCCACTGTCACTGTCACTGACCGGTCTCAACAAACCCTGATTCCGCGCCGCCGCAGGGATCGGACGTGTCAAACCTTCCGCCGCCCCGGGTTCCGACACGGGAGTGAATTCACTTAGTCCCCCATCAACGTGACCAGGACTTCACCGGCACAGTTTAAGCTTTGTATTTGAGAAATTGCCTGCGTACGTACTTAAGCCATTTTTTATTGAGTTAAAATCTCCGGTACCCAACAACATAGACAGTGAACTCACTCTTTCGATTAGAAATTCTTCACACAAGCAGCGACAGGTAGACCAAAACAGATCACGTCGTGATATCCTTCATTTTCGAATCTTGAGCGACGGCGTTACACGGGTGTTACGTCAATTTCTGTGCCTCAAGCCTGTGAAAGCAAAGAACACCTTGAAGTCTTCTGACGTGTCAACGGCACTCAACTTCACCACCTTAGGACCTGACTTCGTGATTACGATTTGTTTGATGCTTCGTCAACGAGCCAACCATGGAAAGACCATCGAGAGGCAGAGCGCACACCTTCACCGGTGCCTTCGCGAGCCTCTTCAGCCCCTTCAAGGCCGGAGTAAAGTCTCCTCCGGTTCCCGAAACCATCGGCTGGAAGCCGAATACTCTCAACAGGAAGACAAGCGGTCTCTCCCAACATCATGTGCTCGGCTCCAAAGCCGTCGCCAAGTTTGAGGCAGCCCCGAACCTGATGAGGCAGCTAAGCTCGGCAAGCAGAAAAGATAGTGGAAAGGCTTCAAGGGACATTCCACAAGTAGAGATCACAGAGCTGGCCTCTCCAGGCGCACAGTCGTATTCTTCCGGCAGCTCATCTCAACGGGTAGCCTTCATGGTCGAGCTGCTCAAACCCGCGGATACTTCGCAAAAATCCGGCAACAAGGTTCGACAGCGTGCTCCGTCGCCCTATCCGGACCCGCAACAGCCACCCCTTGTCGCCAAGCCGAAGGAGGGTATCAACTGCGAGCCCCTAATCCGGAATCGAGCCCGTACTTTGACCATGGAACGCATGGACGGTGTCAATAGCATCCAGCAATACCTAGAAGCACATCCGGACGCCCTCCCACCTCCCGGGTCGACCCCTGCCTTCGTCGAGCAATACTGGCACTTGCGGCGCCTGTCGCTCGGCTCTCCCCTTTCCGACCCGGAAGCCGAGGACGGCGCATCCGACGTCAGCGACGCCGAATCCAACACCTACGGAGGCTCAGAAGATAGCGACCCCGGTCGCTGGGAGTGCGACACGGCCTACGAGTCGGACGACGAGTACGAGCCCGAGCAGTCACCCAGACGCCAGTGCACACCCGCAGCAACACGTCCGCCCCAGATGCACCACGCTCGGACTTGGCCACTGACCGAGACTCCATGGCATGACAACTCACCAGCAACGCAAGCCGCCCGCAACTACCCGGGAGGAGCCACATCCGACTCCCCCTGCCCGAGTCCCGGAGCCACCCTCCCTTCATCACATGCCCCTCCAGCCCTACAACGCCACTCGTCTTCAAACTCACCACCCGCACACGACACAGGGTCATGGCTCCCCACAGACCCAAGCAACATCGACGACCTCGAGTACGCGCCCCTCGACCTCCCGCGCCTGCTCTGGAAGCGCGACCTCGGCGCCGACGGACGGTGGTTCACCACCAGCCTCCGCCCGGGCCCCGGCACCACAGCCGGGCGATCCGGCAGCTCAGGCGGGCCGTCGCACACGCCGGAGCGGGGCTACTTCCACGCCGAGGACCCGCGGCTCGCGGCCGTCGACGCCGAGGAGCTGGCGCGGCGGCTGAGGCGCGTCGGAGCGGGCGACGGGCGGCGGGCCTCGTCGGTCGACTGCGCCTATGATGCGGAGCAGGAGCGCATCCTGCTGCGCTACGCGGGCTGGCAGGGCGGGCTGGTGCGGCCCGGCGGGCGGAGGGATGGTGTGGTGGCGGGGTTGCGGGGGTGTGCCACTGCGAGGACGGCCTGCTCGGAAGCCGAGGTTGAGGCTCGGGTCGACTTGGTTGAGGATGTGGAGGATGACCCCGGGGAAGAGAGCTCGCCTGGGGTGAGGGTTGTCGAGGCTGCCGGGGAGGAGTTCCCGTCTTACCGAGGGGCGGAGGACTGTTTCATGCAAGTCTCTCCCCTCGAGGGAGATGGGAAGGCTGTGCTGCTGCCGGACTATGCTGCCGCGGAATCGGGCGGCGATGGCGGTGCCCGGTGGCCCAGGACGCGGTGCTTGCCGAAGAGCAGGGCGCACAGACAGCAGGCTGCGTCGAAGGGGGATGCCCCTTCTGGGCTGCTGCTGCAGCAGCGGAGGAACCACTTTCAGATGCGGATGGTCGAGACGTCGGGGATGAGTATGGCTCAGGCCACGGCTTTGGCTGGCGTGTAGGGTATTGTTACACACCTTTTTCGCTCGTTTGAAGATCGCTGGAGTTTTGGGTTTGTTTCAGGGGGGAGGTTGGAGTGGCTTCGTAGATGATATCCCATCATTCGTTCTGGGTTTGTTTGTTTTTTACTTTACAGGGGAAGAAGAGCAGCTACTAGGTAGATAGCCAATCATTCGTTTCTGGGTAGCATCCAGGTAGGTCAGACCTAAGCATCTGATTTGGAATAGACATCGTGCCTTTTCACGCGTGTTGAGCCGTACCTGGAGGCCGCGGATTCTGCTGCATAGGTGGAAAGTACTCTACGAGGCCCGTGACAAGCAGTGACAGACACCAGTTCCTACTCGAGAGTGACACCAACATGTTGGTTAGAATATGCATCGTATGGTTTCACAGCAATAGCTTCAGCTATCCTATCTACATCTGTACAAGGTAGGTATGTGGAACTCATAATCCCAAGACGGAGTGGAGAGGTCAGAACAACAAACTGAGTATCATATCCCTGCCGCGATTCAGCCACTGTCAGGAGTCGCGAGTCAGTCAGAGAGACACATAACCTCCATATACCTCCACACTCCCAGACCGACACAATGTGAGTGTGTGCGCGCGCGCGCACTTGGAAGCATTGACTAACCTCAGCAGTACGCCCTCGATACTATCGCCGAACCGCTCCGACGCCCTCTTCTCTGGCTGTGAGTGCGACCTGGGCCTGGGCTCGACGTGCATCGTTGCCGCGTGGACGCCGAACTCCTCGTCCGTGCCGGGCAAGGCGTCAAAGGGCAAGTCCTCGGGCCGCGGGTCGGTGGCGTGCGTGTCTTGGGTCATGTGCGAGCCTGCCTTGTCGACCGTCTGGTTCGTCTTATCGCCAAGGGAGGACTTTGTCGAGGGCATGGCTCTTGGTTGAGCTTGCGTGGTGTCCTTACTGGTGGTGCTGGTAATGTTGTGAGTCGTCGTCCTTGCGTTCGAAGAAGACGTGGCCAAAAGTGACGAGCATTAAGAGAGCCACAAGAGGAAGACCTCACATAGTAGGCCGGTTGTTGCGGGCACCTGATATAAGTAACACGGTATCCATATAAATGCTCCGCAAACACCTAGGCGATGTTGGCCTGGTTCCATACATACAAACATCTGGCTTCAGAGTGAGCTCATGGAGCCACCGAGACGCATTAAGGTTTCTTCCGCGAAGCACAACGCAGGATGTGAGATCACAACCCCACGGCCGAGTGCCCCCATGTGCCATGCAAGACGGTCGCAAGCGCTGAAGTATTTGTGATAACTCCATGTTCTCATTCAAACGCACTGGTTGTCAAGCGGGAAGGGTGATGGTGCTTGGATCCAGTCCAAGGCACGTCCAGGGTGCCCCCATACTTTTGACTTCACTGCCTCCCCGGACGGCGTCCAATGCAAGCTCTCCTCCAGATCCCTGATCATCTCGGTCCACAGCAACCCCTCCCTCCCAGGTCGATCGGTCAGACCACTGCTCCGCAACCAGATGACGATGGCGGTGAAGTCGCGCCTAGCCCGCCGCGTCACCCACCAGATATAGTCGAACCGGCAGACCAAGCCGAGCCAGTACCCAAACGCCCACATCGCCCGCGGATCCCTGTCGTAGAGCAGCGTCTTGAGCTCGGGCTCCAGCTTGCCCAGGAACTGAAAGTAGTGGAACACGTTGGCCATGGTCGGGGCGAACTCCCTCGTCTCGGCCAGGAGGAACAGCGGCTCGCGGAAGAGATAATCGCGTATCTCCTCGTCCTCATCTATCAGCATCAGCTCCTTCTTCCGCAATTTCCTCTTCTCCAGGGGATCGAGGAGACACCGCTTCCGTGACCCCTTGAGCGGCTTCCTGCCGATTCCGAAAACCTCTAACCATGCGTCTGGGACGCGAGCATCCAGCTCCGGACCGTCGGGCGGGAGGGCTGCGTCTCTGGCCTCAGCCTCCGTCAGGGGGTCGCGGTGTTTGTGTTCCCCCCAGTCTTGCGAAAGGTCACGGTACGGCAAGGAAGCAATGACGAGCTCTCGTAATCCCAGTTGGACGGCGAGCCAGTCTAAACGGGTAGGCCGCGTGCTGAAGACCCAGGAGCGGGCGGGGTCTGGATCTGCCTGGTCCGGTGCCACTGCCGCAGCGCCAGGGGCAGGATCCTCGTCTGCCGGCAGGGCAAATGTGAGGAGGTTGAAGAGGATGGCAGTCAGGAGCAAGATGCCGATTTCGCCAGAGGGAAGAGACGACATGGGCTTGGATATGAGCTCGTTGAAGGAGCGCAGCGCGATGGCTTGCTGGAAGTGCTCTGCCAGTCGATGGGAGTTCGGGTTGGGAGCATGGTGGCGGAGGTGAGCAGCCGAGACGGCCAAGAGAGCACTGAGGAGATGCGGACGGCCGACTGCGAGGTGTACTAGGGGAGTCTGAAGGGCGGTGGGTATGCCGAGGTTGGGAAGCACAAAGATTGAGGCCCAGTTGAGCTCAAAGTGGTGGAGGAGTGCCTGGGGCGGGGTACCGCATGACGGATCCGACGGCGGGAACAGAGAGAAGGAAAGGGACCGGGGCAGGCGCTGGCTCGAGCCTGTTGACCCTGTTGACGACGTTGGCAACAAGGCCGACGACGGCGATGAAGACGACGTCGTGCCATTATATGAGCACGGGAGCCCATTACGCTGACATCGGACACAGATGGGCTTCGTTTGGTCACACTGCCGTAGTCAGTCTAACCTGCCATGACCGAACACGCGCATTCGACGCATATACCTTCACCTTCTTGACCTTGCAGCACAGACATCCTCCTTTGGTCTTCTTGTGTGGCTTCCGCTTCTTGTGGTCCTTCAAGTGGTTGGGTGCGTCGAGCGAGAAGACGTGGAAGTTTCCCATCATGTCGGAAGCAAGGTAGCATCCATCAGACAACGGAGGCAGTCATTCAAGACGAGAGATGCTCGGTACATATTTGTCTACGATACGATCAGATACCGTCCTTTTTATCTGTCCTGTTGCAATGTCGTTGTCGATAAATGAAGGAGGGAGACATAGATGCCGTGTCTGCCTGGGATGTCAACCCCCACTCTCGTTTACCTCTTCTGGCTTAGCGTGTCGCGGTGACCTTCCCGAGTGCCAAACGACTGAGCACCAGCATCGCACCCAACTGGCAGCATTCAACCAGACTCTGATGAGGGCACTCCTTTTAACCCTGCGCTCTAGAATATCTAGCCGGAGGTAGCATCTCTGAAGAAAAAACTACTGTGAGAGCTAGGATGTCTAGCAAGAGGAGCTTGTCACTGCGCTGCAACGTGCTTAACTCTCCCACTAGTATCTCATGCTAATTAGTTTCGCTGCCATCAGCTGAGGTGGATGCTGCCCCTTCTTGAGTTCTCCATTGTTGCACATCACAATGCCCGAGACGGCTGGTCCGCGTAAGGCCGCAAAGCAAACACCTCAGGAGAAGAAGTGCCATAGCTGCCGCAGCCTCAAGTTCCCCCGAGATGCCTACGGCAACACAGAGACGCTGTCCGGCCCTGATGGCGTCACAAACCGTGTTCCGTCCCTCAGGGATATTGTCAAAAGTATGAGCAGAGGGTGCCAGATCTGTTTCGCCATTCTGAAGGCAATCGATACCCTGGTCATGCTGCACATCGACGGACTGCCTGAGCCTCCCGCCGGGCGATTCCCGTCTCCCACGCCGTCAAAGGCCTCCAAGTTTCCATTTCTCGTCTACCTGCCCGGTCCATGGCACCGCTTAAGCTATGTCAGCATACGCGAGAGAAAAGACCTCCCGGTCCAAGTGCACGTCAATATCAACATGCTCCTGTTCGGCATTGATGAGGACAAGTTTGGCTTTGGCAAGGCGATATGCCGGGATGGAGTTGCTTCCGCCAACGGCGCTGCCACCGATCTCCAGTTCAATTTTGAGCTGTTCAGTGATCACCTAGCTCCCGCACCTTTTCACGGCATTCTCCCGGCTCGACGGGTGCCAGCGAGACTCTCTTCAACCCGAAGGCGTCGACTGGTGAAGGACTGGATCGACGAGTGTGTTAAGAACCATCCCCACTGCTGCAAGCCTCTCCTTGGTCAAGAGGACGACGACCAGATCAAGCAATGGCGTCCAAGACGACTTCTTGACCTGGGTGATAACCCGAGAAGTTCGATCCGACTTATCGACGCCGCGGGCACTTCGGGCTCGTATGCCACGGTGAGCCACGTCTGGAAACCGCGTGGTAGCTCCGATCTTGTGCTGGACCGAGATACCCTCGCCAAGCTGATTGGGGAGAAAATACGATGGCGGGACCTCCCTCCAGTGTTTCAGGATGCCGTTGTTATTGCTTCAGAGCAAAACATTCGCTATCTCTGGATACATGCACTATGTGTTGTACAGGATGACGTCCGAGACATAAATTTGCATATCGAACAAGCCCATAGGATATTTGGTCATTCGTACCTAAACATCGCCCTAGAGAGATCTACCCATCTCCACGAGACCTGTCTCGGCACGAGATGGCTGCACAGAGACAAGGGGGTCGAAGTGCGAGACGTAGAGATACCAGTGTTCAAGGAAGGAAAGCCTTACAAACTATATGCCCGGCCTGCGGTACACCATCGCGACACCCACCGCACAGATCACCATGAACCCACCTTCTTCCCGTACCACCGTCAGCGCGACGAGAAGAACATTCCATCCTGTCCACTGCTCGACAGCGCGGACTTCCTACAGGAGCAGATCATCGCCCCTCGGACCTTGCACGTAGACACGACCGAGCTGGCGTGGGAATGCCGGGTCGAGACGGGATGCGAATGTCGTCCGTCCAAAACCGCTATAGACGAGAACAGCATCTCGACCGTTGCAATGCTCAAGCTGGCCCTGGCGAGAAGACCCCCGGATCCATCTTACTTCACCCCAGCCCAATTGTGGGACGAGATCCGAAGAACATACATCCAGAGGAGCGTCGAGAGGAACGGCCAGTCTCAGGCGGACAGGCTCAGCTCCCTCGTCGGTCTCGCAAGCTGCCTCCAGCCGCTGCTCAACAAGAGGTTCGCCGCCGGTCTGTTCGTCAACACCAGCGACGATCTGGCGAGTCAGCTCATGTGGTACGTAGGAGCCGCGAGGACATCGGGCCTCGAGACAGACGAGCTGGGCCGAAAGCGGGTGGACCGCGGCGCGCATGTGCCCAGCTGGTCCTGGGCCTCGATCGTGACGAAGCACTCCTACCACGTGGGCTCGGCCCGCAACATGTTCGACTCCTACGGCGGCAGGTTCGGCCGCGACCCCGACTTCCACGCCCACGGCATCGACAACACGAAGCCCCTCGGGGTCGCGCCCGACCAGCCGGATGCGCGGGGGTTGCACGCCCGCGGCTGGAAGCTGCGGGTCTCCGGCAGGCTCATCACGGGCAAGATCGCGGCGCGGCGGCACAGCAGACTCTACCCTTCGACGGGGATATACAAGTTCATCGCAGCCAACGCCGAGTACTTCCCCCCTCCGCTGCCACCGGCCTCCCAAGAGTCAACCTCGGGGCGAAAGTCGTCCCGAGTCTTGACGGATCTGCCCCCGCCGCCGCCGCCGACGACGACGACCGGCAAGCCGCCGCCCTTCCCGGCCGGAGACGTGATGCTGGACTGCGACGAGTTCGACGGCGGGAGGAGGAAGTCGGCCCTCCTCGGGCGCATGGAGTTCACGTGGGCCTATTTCCTGCTGCTCGGCCGGGTGGAGCGGTCTCGCTTCGGCGATTACCGCGGTGACTCCTCCTCCGCTGTCGATGTCGGTCTCGCGCTGCGGAGGGCGGGCGACGGCAAGACGGGCGAGTTTGAGAGGATTGGTGTCTTCTGGCTCGCTGCCGGGCTGGAGGGGCTGTTTGGTGAGGGCCAGGTGCAGGATGTTGTGCTTGTCTGAGGACGAGATCCGGAGAGACTGTGGGTGGGGCTGGATGTCTCTCTACCAATGTACTTTGTATTATATCTTTGTCGAGAGATGCTATTTCGGGCGAGGCTGTGCGACGTATTTGGTGCCGGAGTTCACCTTTCTAGTAGAATATTCCTATGTCTCACGCTACCTGAGCTATTCTTGGCCAAGGTGTACCTCGAACCCATCAGCGCGCATTGCCATGAGCCCGCTCGTCCTCGTCCGTAGCCTCCGAAGCATTCGTGTCCGTGCCTGACGAGCACATCTCCCATTCTTCGCTGTCCGCATCATCAAATACCGAAGGGTCCCAGTCCCTCCCGCTCAAGTGAACCCGGATCACCTGCCGGAAGTCTTCGTATTCCGGGCCGATGTACCCAGCGCATTTCAATGCTTCTTGCTCTTGTGCTGCCCTGTTTTCTATTGTTTCCTGGTTGCGCTTGCGATATTCTTCTTGAGAATCTTCTGAAGATCGGTGCCACGGCCCCAGCAACCGGTTCTTGCAGGCCGCAACAGGTAGCAGCGGCGGCAGGATCTCATTTAGCACCTGCCACCAATGACGCCAAAAGCTCTCGATGCTTCCCCCGTGCGCTTTCCTCGCAATGTCGTACTGGGCCAGTAAATCGTCAAGCTGTAAAGCGAGCTCGCTGTCCTCGTCCCGCAGTCGTGCTCTTTCCTCCTCGTCCGGACAGAGCCGACGGATTGGCTTCCAATCAGTCCAGCAATCCGGCAGCTTAGTGCAACAGCATGTGTGAGCCATGCCAAGACGCTCAAAGAGTTCGAGTCGAGTTACTTCCGAGTACACGATCTCTTTTTCATGTCCAGAGAGTCGCCAGACAGAAATCCAACGTTTGAGGACCTCCAACCGCCAACGCATCGTTTCGCTAAAACAGAAGCAATTCCGAGCAGTACACCGCCAGAGAAGATGACTGGCAAGACAGCCTCTAGTCCCGCAAAGGCAAGTGCAGTCATCAGTAATCAGATGGAGATTGGTAGGCACCCAGAGTGAAGAGTCCTCGCAGGCCTTCAGCAATTGGCTATGGTACTGGTAGTTAAAGCGCAAAATCGGGCCAATGTAGAACAGGGCAGTGGGATATCGTGTGTTGTCGAGCTGAGACACGTCGCTCCACTCCGCCCTGGCACCATGGCTCAGGAACCAAGGCAGGTAATCCAAGTGCGTACACGAGAACTGGTATGCGGCGTCTCGAGCCAGTCTCCAAAACAACGGTGTCTCGCCTTTGTAGGGGATATCGACCGACCGAAATCCAGCATTATAGATTTTATCCAAGAGCTTCGCCGGCATGTCATCACACTTGCGGATCATGTGGTGCGGTGAAATCCAACAGTCCAACTCGTCAGGCACGTGAATTATCTGCTTTAAGCAGTGGAAAATGGCTTCTGATTGTGAATCTGGAATACTTGGCTCATCAAGCCCAAATTCTCTCTGCTGGAGTGATGAGAGCTCAGTCAGGGCCAGGTGCTTCAAAATATTTCTCCGTCTTATAAGCTCTGTAAGAATGAGGTCGAAACCGGTATAACTTGCAGGGCTGCGCCAGTAGAGCCTATCGACAGCCTTCTCGATCCAAGACTCCTGGTCGTTGTCAGGCATGATAGAGCTAGCGGAGAAAACAGGCCTCGGAGTTTGTAGGAGAATTCGAAGCGATTCTTGATCACCCAAAATGCAGGTCGTTACGATGGCCCGTTCGACGGGACAATGTGCAGCAACTAGGTAACGGAGACCAGTATCCCAGCCGAGAGCCAGCTGTGTGGGTTCGAACCCTGGACCATTCATGACAGTATGACCATCGTGCTTCGACCAGTGTACGCTATGTCTTTTCAACACCGACGGCCTCCTGTGCAGTACTGCCATCTCTTCGTCGTTGAGAATCCCGAGTTCTGTCGCCATGTCAATCGGGAGGCTATAGTGTACAAGAGAGATGGTCCTACCTTCTGCTGACTCTGCTAACTGAAAGGACCGCAGCAATAACTCTACCCGATTTGAGAGGAGTGACCGGCTGGCACTTTTTGGAGTTACGAACGCGACCATAGGTTCCCAAAGGACGGAGATATGTTCCAAGTAATCCAAGGCTGATCTACTTAGCAATTCTAGCAAATTATCACAAGCCGTGCGGCGAGGCAGATCGTTGTCTAGTCTGGAGGAATTCAGACCCAGTACGGAGTATACGCGCGTCTTGGAAGAGAGATAGCTCATTGAGACTGGACTAACAAAAGTTATTGTGCAGACTTACCCGGTCTCAAAATCGTAAGGCGCTAGGGCAGCCATGTCTACTCCAGAATCTACAATGATCTGGAAGAGCGATTGGAATTCCGCAGAGAATAGACTCCAATAGGTGTTCCTACGGAAGAGAAGCAGCAAATCTACCAAACTCTAGCAGATGGTGAGCGAGAACGGATGAATAGGGCAGCTGGAAACTCACAAATAATAATGTCAGGCCGTCTTCATCCGAGTCGGCTGCGGAAGCATTTCCACCTTCAATCTCAGAGCGTACTTGACCGCATAGGTCAACAAGTTGCTGCTTTGTGGTGTCCTGATCCCACTCAACGTAGTAGAGTTCAAACCAATCTGAATCCATGACCTTCAACCGCGGAAGAAATCTTCGCATCTGTACAGAGTTGAATAATATCAAATGTGAGTAGTCCCGTGCCGTGTACCGTCCTGGATCGTGGCTGTATATGATGCGCCCGTCTTGTTGCCAGACATTCTTGATGCACAAACTGGGAAGGCGATCAAAGGCTCGAAACAAAGGCGATTCCGACCGCTTGACAGTCCCATAAAATCGCAATGGAGGAGCCATAGACCAGGATCGACCTTTCATGGTGGCACCGATTGCCAGTTCCAGTGTGAAGTTGAGAAAGGGGGTCAAGGCTGCCCTCGCCGAGTACGACCAGGATCGAACCCCAGAATTGGCGTAAGGGCATCCCCGCCGATGCTCGCTTGACTCCTCGGCCCTGAAAGATAATCTCCAGAATCTCGAGTCCCTGTATCGACGGGAAAGCCTACATCGGCAGGACCGTGCCACATGAGACTCGTCGCGTTGAAGTGCTGCTTTGGCCTCTGCCAATGAGCTATGGCGCATCAAGAGCTGCTGGCGGGCACTCTCCTGTACGTTTCTTTGGTCCGCCTTGCTCAAGTTATGAGATCCCGTCCATGATGAAACAGGAAGATCACTTGTCTGGCGTGTCAGGAGTAATAGTATCTCATCTCTCAGAAGTTCGATGTCGGTTCGAGAGGCATGTTGGGACATCATGTCCTGCATTTCCTGACGAGATATTGGGGTTGCCTGGTCGCGGTCGGTTAAGGTTGCCAGTGCATGTCTGATGGATGTCGTGTCTTCGGCCACACGGCTCAAGCCGATATTTGTAGCCACGACGCTGTCGCGGACTCCGGTCATGACATACTGGGCGTCCCAGGTCATTGAGGCTATATTCGACAGCTGGGTTGTCGTGAATGTATGTTTCTCGTGGATTGTCGTTTGGAGATTCCGACTGCTCGTTTCGACCACGTCAATCAACTCCGATTTGTGGTTTCCGGCAGTAACACTAGCTGCCGCTTGGAGTTCCAATTTGGTGATTCCCAATTGTTGAGTGACTTCATTGTTTAGCCTGCCGACCCTTTCGAGCTTCTCAGTCACGTCTTTCTCAACCTTCACGGCCACGACCGCCCTCCAGATACGCTGGGTCAGTTTCGACTTCCCGGATGTTTGGGATCCAACCAGGGGCGTAAGGATCACATTGACATCGTTCATGGCCTGGTGAAGCTCGGTGGCCGCTTTGGTCAAATTATCAGCCTGGGTGGCGTTGAGTTGCTCAAGTACTTTGGAGCCCGGCTGTAAGACATCATTGAGAATGTACTGGACACGGGTAGTCGACTTCTCAACATCCGCGAGGAGGACAGCCATCTTATGAGGGACATCGCGCAAATCCTTGACCAGACGCACGGTCTTCAGCAAGGCTGTGGCGGCAAGGTCGAATAACTGCGTACCGGCCGCCACGGCCCCGAGAACCTCGGCCATGTGTGAAGAGAAGGTGGGTGTGTGTTCTGATCAAGGTGCCATAAAACAGTGTCAGGGATTGACTTCCAGGTTGGCGGCAGTATTAAACGCGACGCAGCGAGGAGTGCGGGTTATAATATATTGTCGGAGCCGGGGCGCGAAACGATCGGCGCTGCCTTCGACTTGAGCCAACTGAGCCAGCGGCAGCTCAGGCATACCGTGGGTAACCCTCCACGAACGTGGTTGGGCACGCCTGTGCCCAACTCGCGTACATACTGGAAAAGTACGCCTTCGAGTCCGCCATACTCCAGAGCCTGCTTCATCATGCATCGAGTCTGACCGCCCATTGGCCGTTTCCACCCAAACACTGCGGTGGCTTCTCGTCGAAGTGCAGATCAGGACAGCAGTGCTCACGCTGCGCCCCAAGGCTTTTTCCCAGTAGAATATCTGGCGTGAGCTGGTCACAATGAAAGTGTCATTCTGATCCGACGACTACATGCCGGGACTGCTGAAGAAGTGCAGAGGGTCATAGCCACGCACGCGCCTTCCAAATTGGGCTTCTTCTACCCGTTGCAGATACTCCCGACACTATATCAAAATGATAGCACTACCTTAGGTACAACCTTAAATAACGCTGCATAAATAAAGGTCTCTACCTAAAGTATATACTGGAAGTACGGTCTGAACTCCCGGGCTTTGCACCGTAAATGTATACACGTACCATGGTACGTACCGCAACTTAAGGTAGCTTACATGTAAGCTTACCTAAGGTACAGCAGGTACCTTACCCATGTCAGATGGGTCCTTGTCAAACCACAGCAGGTGGGGCCGCATTTGCGGTGGAGTTTCCCGCATGTGTTCCTTCCGCGGCAACCACGACCCAGAAAGTTCCCGTCCTCAAAACTCCAGGCGCAGAAACCAGCACGAACGACTTTGGTTTTAAAAAGAGCCATTGAGCTCCGATGATGGCCGGCACATCCGTCTCACTCTCTTTCACTTGAACCAGCGCACCTCTCCGATCGAGTGATCACCTGTTTGTTTGTTGGCAACAGCCGGAAAACCATGATCCGGCCAGCAGCCCGGCGCATAGCTTCCTCGCGTGCCGCCCTGACACCTCCCACAACCCACACCCTCACCACGCCCTCGACCCCAACCCCCCTCCTTCCGTACCGCGGCCAGCCGCCCCTCGCACGCACAATGGCCAGCACCGCCCGCCCGGCCCCGGCCCGATCCCCGCGCACCCGTCCCCCCCCGCCTGCCAGACCCGAGACGCTCCCCAACACCCAGATCCAGGTCCACCGCACCATCGACTCGCACCGCGCCTGGCGCCGCCGCCAGCTCCACGACCACCGCACCGTCGGCCTGGTCCCGACCATGGGCGCCCTGCACGAGGGGCACCTCTCGCTCATCCGCCTGGCGGCCCGCGACTGCCACGCCGTCGTGGTCTCCCACTACCTCAACCCGGCCCAGTTCGGCCTGGCCGAGGACCTGGCCTCCTACCCGTCCACCTGGGACGCCGACGCCGCCGCCCTGGCCGCCCTCGACAGGGAGCTGGCCGACGACGGCCGGAACCTCGGCCGCATAGCCGCCGTCTTCGCCCCGGCAACGGCGGAGATGTACCCCTCCGGCTTCCCCGGGCAGGAGGTCGGCAGCAAGGGCAGCTTCGTCACCGTCACGCCCGTGGGCGAGGTGCTGGAGGGCCGGTCGCGGCCGACCTTTTTTCGGGGGGTGGCGACGGTGTGCATGAAGTTGTTCAATGTGGTGCAGCCGGAGAAGGTGTACTTTGGGCAGAAGGACGTGCAGCAGACGGTGGTCATCAAGAAGATGGTCAAGGATTTCCTCATGCCGCTTGATGTTGTTATTGGTGCGACGATGCGGGAGGCCGATGGGCTGGCGCTCAGCTCGAGGAATGTTTACCTTGGCTCGCGGAGGAGGAGGGTCGCGACGGTGCTGAGTCGCGCGCTGAAGGCGGCCGAGGAGAGGTATCTTGATGGAGAGGTGGACAGGGAGCAGATACTCGAGGCAGCAAGGCGGGTGGTGGATGATGTGCTGGGAGAACAGGCGTCATTGTCCCCCGAGCAGAGGGTGAGGTTCGAGGTTGACTACATCTCGTTAGCGGATCCGGAGACTATGGACGAGCTGACGGCCGTGGACAAGTCCAGAGGTGGCATCCTGAGCGGGGCCATTAAGATGCTACCCGTCGAAGCGCCTCAACCTGGTGAGGATCTGGGACACAGCGGAGGACCGGCGGTGAGGCTGATTGATAACATCATTCTTCAACCCGTACAAGGGTCATAGAGGGTTGGCATATGCATTTAAAGGGAGTTGGCAAGCGAGACGTGTATATAGTTGTACTTGTAAGATTAGACATGGTTGATCTTGTACAGATTTGAGAAGGCAGGCAGAGGCTCTACAATAACCGGATTGCATAGAGTATATTGTACAACCAGGTCGTTACCACGGTCTCATTACGTCAACCGCCTAGCTAATGTCATTACTTCGTCGCTCGGTGCTACACTGGTAACACGGTGATCTGGGCTCCAGAACTGTAAGGCCTTCACTTCCTACTTGTCGCGTCATCCGGCCGAATGAACCTCCTCAACCTCCGGGTAACCGCCGCAATCGATCCCTGCGTGCCACCGAAGCTATCTTCCGCAGGTGTTCCATCGGCGTTCAGCTCAGGAATCGTCCCGGCAGTACCGCCAAATGCTCCCTCAGCAGGTTCCGCAGGCTCCGGGATTGGAATCGAAGCCTCATTGGCAGATGCCAAATCATCACTAGAGCTACCATCGGAGGAGCTTTGCTCGGAGGAACCATCGCCAGATGAGCCACTCTCGGAGGAACTGGAACCAGAAGAGCTGGAGGAGCCATCGGAGCTGCTGTTTCCGGAAGACTCTGACGTGCTAGGAGTGGTCGAGAACCCGCCAATGGCGCTCGACGTGGCAGTCACAGAGCTCGGCGTGCTGATAGCAGCGGCGGAAGTGCTTGAAGCCAAGGCGCTGGTAGCAGCGGCGGAGGTGGCGGAGACGATAGACGTCGATGTGCCGCTGCCGGCACCCACACTGCTATTGCTGGCAGACACGATGACGAAGTCGACACAGCTCTCGTACGTCTGCTTCGCGGCCGTGCCGAACCAGAACCACTGCAGCACGCACTCGCCGGCGAGCTTGCAGTCGCTGGCGGCAAGGTTGGTCGGGATGGTGACCGCGAAGTTCGTATTGTTCGCGGGAAGGACCTTGAGTTTCTCGTCGGCGTAGCTGTCGAATACGAGGAGCATGTTGCCGAGGATCTTGTTGGTGGCCGTCTTGACGATCGACACGTTGGCGGGTCCCTCGTGCGCAATGGGTAATATCGCCTTGAAGGGCACTACTTGGCCCGGGCTGAACTTCTGCACTCGTGCTTTGTTGTCTTCGAAGACGGCACCACGGCAGAGATCAAGTTTGCCTTTTTTTTCCGTATGTTAGTATGCGCGCGCATTTCATTTCTGTGTAGGTAAAGCTGCCACTCACAACTCGGTAGTGCGTTGAAGACATCCTCAAGGGGTATGGTCCCGTCTGCAAGGACATTGTCCACAGCACTCTGTCCACATGCCTTCACCATCCCCGGTCCGGTTAGACGCGCCGGAGGAGACGTGATGTTGCCATGCGCAGACACAGTCGCAGCCAGAAAGGCCGCTCCAACGATCGAGGCTCTCATTTTCCAAGGTAACGTCGCCGAAAAGAAGAAGAATAAACGAGTGACCGGCACTAAGCAGCGTATTACAAAAAGTACGTAGAAAAACGCAAAGGAGACGACGAGAGAACCCTAGCGTTGGAAGACTTGGGACGGGGCCAAGTCGACCTTTATGGCGATCATATTTTTCTGGGCGAGCTTGTTCGGGGGATTTTCCACGAACACGTCTCTTGTCATCTCTGGGGAGCCAGCCAGAACTGACAGTCGGAGAATGGCACTGAGGAAAATCTCTCAATGCGCGTCGTGCTCTGAAACGCTGTGAGTCGGGGCCGGGCGGGTTGAATTGAAAGGACCCCTGCACTTTGAGGCGCTCACTGTTTGAGGATCGCCACCAAGGACAAGCACCTCCTCTGCATCATCCGGATTCCGAACGTAGATAGCGCAGATGAATGGTACAAAACCCATTTGGCCAACCATTCTCAACGGATCACGGATTGATCGAGGTCTACTCTTCAACGCATTGAAGATCGCCGACCAGATCTTGCGGCTAAAGCCCAGGCCACTCCTTGATCTCGCAGCAGTCCCGGCAATTGCAATGACCATGGGCAAAGACACGAACGAGTACCGTGCCACAGAATCCACTGGTTGTGGCGTACAATCGCGTTGACCTCGAAAGGCTGATACTCGCGGCAGCGTGTGCGAACCGCGGCCCAATTGCTTCGCTAGGTTGTCAGGGAGTCGCAAGCGGTGTGCCGACTCGCATGGTGTCTTCGTCGCAACATCGACGCTGTAACTTTATAATGGAAACCTCCTCCATCTGTGGCGATGGAGGCATATTGGTAGTTGGTAGTAGTTGCTTCAAGCAGACAATGCTCCGAGGCCGCCAAATCAAAGCTTCTTCAAGAAATGCGTCTTGAACTTCTTCGTCGCCCTGTCCGCCGGGCGATATCTGAACTGCTCGCCATGGAGCTCAAAGACGAACTTTCCGGTACTGGCAGCACTCTGTGCACCCTTCGAGTTCTGCTGCCCTCCCGGTTGCGCGACCTGTCCAGCCGCATCCTTCTCCTGCTCCTGCTCGTTATCTTTGGCCGGAACCTCGACGCGGAATATGGTCCCCTCCTTCGGCACGGTCTTGATACGGTTCTTCCCCGTGATGATCTCAAAGGCGAATCTGGAATCCTTGATGACGATGCCCCTTATGCCCACGCGGCTCACGCAGCCGCTGCGGACGACTTCGACCTCGGCGCCGTGGAAATCTGCACTGGCCAGCTTGGCAGCGGCGCCCTGTCCGCCCGTGTTGATCTCGTTGCCTAGTATCTCTCGTATGTACCCCAGCCACAGACGGTGCAGTGGCTCGTAGATGGCGTATTTCTGTCCTTCCTTGGGGACATCGTAGAGACCCAGCTTCCGCCTCTGTCGTGATGAGAGGGGCTTTGGTTTGAGTGCTTTCTTCCGTTGCTCGGCCTGCTTCTGGCGGGCTCTTCGACGCGCATCGCGGCCGTTGGATGGTGGAGGCGAGGAGGGGCGGAGGTGAAGGGTTCGGTGCTGGATCTTGTCTGCGAAAAGTCTGTTGGCCGAGTCTGGCGAATGCGCTCGCGCCAGGAGTGCCTGGGTGACAGACTGCTGTTTGGAAGCCATCTTCACAAAGATGCTACCTGTCCAGGTAGTCGAGCGTTATTCAGGGCAACGAGAAAGCAAGACTGGGAAATTGAGATGATGTTGAAGTTTGTTTGTTCGAGTATCTTAATAATGTCTGTAACAGAGAGCTGAATAGTGAGGCTACCAGCTGTCAGCTGTCAGCTCGAGGCTACCGCAAGCCTTGAAAAACACCCCACACGCACTGGCAAATACCTAAGGTAGATAAGGTAGTGTACAGGTAGTACAGACATCAAATCCAAGCTCCATCACATGCCGCCGAGACGCCAGCGACGCTTAAGCTCGGCATTTGGCGCTAACAGCTTAGTGGACGGCTACCCCACAATGATGGCACCAGACCATCCCCGGACTCTCAAGTCAGAAGCAAGACAGTCTGGCCGGGGGAAACAAGCGCATCTGCTGTTCTCAAACAAACGCCAGCAGCCATCATGCCATTGAGATGGTCTCTTCTCGCTACATAGTACACTACAGAAACGACACATGTACGTGTAGGCGCGACTAACCAATCAGCGAGGCGAAGTAGCTTATTCTGGACCACCACCTGTACCGCAATCACGAGTAAACTGCTTCCTTCTTGCCTGCCTACCTGCCTTGCCGTGTTATCGACCAGACGATGACGGACAAGGATGACCCAGCGCGCGACTCGGCGCCCGATCTCCAGATCCTCGGCGACAAGATCACCCTCCAGCCGAGCGGGTTCGTCGAAGCACCCCGCGAAGACGAGAAGGAAGAGGCGCTGATGAAGCAGATGTCCCGTTTCCGCTCCGAGCCACTCCAGTAAGACAGCAGCTTACCACTTTCCCCGCCCCCTCTCTCTCCCCCCATGCCTTGCCTCGGATTAGCCACGAGAATGAATCACTGATACGGCCCCCAAACCCCCCAGATTCCTCCGCGAAGTATCCCTCTACGTCTCCGGCACCGGCTGGCGCGCCTACGACAATGTCATCGGCCAGCCCATCTTCTACTCGGGCTTCTCCGAGAACATGAAGAACGCAGTCTTATCCTCGCCCCTGCTCCAATCCCGCATCGCCCAGCTGGCCGACCAGCGGCTGGCCGTCGAGGAGCGAGAGGGTCTCCTCGGCTCCACCCCGGAGGACCTGGCGGCGAAGAAGTCGCGCCGGCGCGGCGAGCTCGTGACCGGCTTGCAGGAGGTGGCCGACAAGCTGACGGACAACATGATCTGCAAGTTCGAGAGCAAGACGTTCATCCGCGGCGCGTATTACCTCGTCACCCAGCTGTTGACGCGGGCGTATCACCAGGGCATCCACGTGTCGAGCGAGGAGGTGCTGCGGTTGAGGAAGGTGGCCGAGCGGGCGGAGAGGGAGAAGCAGAGTATCGTCTTCCTGCCCTGCCACCGGAGCCATGTCGACTACGTCTCGCTGCAGCTGATCTGCTACCGCTTGGGGCTCGCGCTGCCGGTTGTGGTGGCGGGGGACAACCTGAACTTTCCCGTCGTGGGGAGCTTCTTGCAACATGCCGGGGCCATGTGGATCCGACGGCAGTTCGGCGACGACGTGCTCTACGGCACGCTGGTCCAGGCGTACATCGACACGATGCTTCAGGGAGGGTTCAACCTCGAGTGCTTCATCGAAGGCGGCCGGTCGCGGACGGGCAAGCTGTTGCCGCCCAAGTTCGGCATCCTCAGCTTCATCCTCGACAGCATACTGTCCGGCAGGGTCAAGGATGCCATAATATGCCCCGTCAGCACGCAGTACGACAAGGTGATCGAGACAGAAGGCTACGTGAACGAGTTGCTCGGCGTGCCCAAGAAGAAGGAGAATCTGGCCGACTTCCTGTCGGGCGGCTCGTCGGTGCTGTCGCTGAAACTCGGCAGGGTAGATGTCCGGTTCCACGAGCCGTGGAGCCTGCGCGGCTTCGTGACCGAGCAGATATCGAGGATGTCCAAGATCCCCTCGAATCTGGACTGGAAGAATACCGACGACCCGGCGGTGAGGCAGAAGGTGCTGCGGACCTTGGGCTACAAGGTTCTCTCGGACATCAACGACGTCTCGGTGGTGATGCCCACAGCACTCATAGGGACAGTCCTGCTCACGCTGCGTGGCCGAGGAGTGGGGCGGGCCGAGCTGATGAGGAGAGTAGAGTGGTTGATAGCCCGCGTCCGCGCAAAAGGCGGACGTGTTGCGCATTTCGGCAGCGCGCCCCTGTCGGATGTCATCGCGCGCGGTCTGGAAGTTCTAGGCAAGGATCTTGTTGGGACGGTCGACGGCCTCGCGGAGCCGACGTACTATGCCGTCGATCGCTTCCAGCTCTCGTTCTACCGCAACATGACGATCCACCTCTTCATATCCGAGGCTATCGTCGCCGCTTCGCTCTACACCAAGGTCAAGCAAGGGGGAGGACCGGCGAACCAAGAAATACCATACCAAGACCTCCTCAACCAGGTCTTATTCTTGTCGTCGCTGTTCCGCGGCGAGTTCATCTTCCCCAGCGAAGGTCTGGTGGCGAACTTGGACAAGACCTTGGCCGGGCTCGCGGCCGACAGCGTCATTTACATCAAGAAAGACGCCGAGGGCAAGATTGCAGCCATTGGGCTGACGGACGCAGAACGAGCGGCCGGGCGGGAAAACTACGACTTCTACTGCTTCCTGATATGGCCGTTCATCGAGGCGACTTGGCTCGCCGCCGTCTCGCTCCTCGGCCTGACGCCGCCGCTCGAGTACAAGGAGGACATCTGGATCCAGGTGTCCAAGGCGCAGAACAGCGCCCAGCTGCTGGGCAAGACGCTCTACCACCAAGGCGACCTCAGCTACTTCGAGGCCGTCAACAAGGAGACGCTGAAGAACTCGTACCAGCGGTTTGAGGAAGAGGGCATGATCCAGGTGGTCAAGTCGAAGGACCCCAAGGTCCCGCCCAGGCTACGGCTGGCGCCGGAGTGGAAGCCGTCCCGCGATCGGAGCACGGGCCGCCTGATTGCCTCCGGGCGGCTGTGGGAGTTCACCGAGAAGATCGCGTCGAGCAGGCGGGAGGGGAAGAACCGCCGCGACGGGGCCACGGTCAGTACGCGCGTGGTCGCGCTCGCAGACACGGTGGGCCGGAAGCTGTTTGAGGAGGCCATGAGGGCGGATGGGAAGAGTGGCGCGCCGCCGACGCTGAGTCACGAGGAGGCGAGGAGTCTCCGGAGGGAGGTCAAGGAGCGGCGGAGGCGGCGGAAGTTGGAGGGGCGGGCACATTTATGAGGCGAGGGAAGGGGGTGCGTGAGGGTCATCTTTCCAAAGCGTTGTTTGGGCTGTATATGGTTACATGGCAGGGTATATAATAGCGATATTGTCAAAAGACATCCCACAAGCTGACCTTTCCATCTTTGCTGCCTGCGGCGAGCCAATGTGCTGTCTTTGCTTGCCTGATGCGTTTGTCCCTGACTGATATATCAACTAGTTTTGGAACCATGGTACTTGACGTGCTGCTTGAGTTGTCTGCTTGTGTAGTGGCGACTTCGTTTAATGCTGTGCCCTGGACATCGTTGTTCTGGTCGATGGCCGAAAAGGCGACGGTGTAGCATCCGACCTGGTGCCATTTCAGCACTGCCACCTCCTTCATCGTCTTGACGGAGTAGACGCGGATCTTGGAGTCCCAGCCCGCGGTAGCGAATATGCGGCCGTCGGACCGGATCTTCAGGCTCTGCTGGCCCGAGTGCTTGGTGTTGACTACTTTCAGGGGCTCGGTTTCGATCTGAGCCGTGCCTTTGGGTCTAGGTTGCGTCGGCTGAGGCTGTGAAGCTAGGGCTGCCGATAGCAGAGATGTGCCTTCTGCGGACTTCTCGGATACAATCCTGGCATCAGAGGAGACTGGTGCTTCTCTCGGTTGCTGCGCTGCCGGTCCCGGACCTTGAGGTATGGGTTGCTTGACTATCATTGCGTCTGCTGAAGAGGTGAAGAAGTAGTCTCTATCTGGCGAGACGTCGAGTGAGAGGACGGGCTGCGAATGAACTTTTGCTCCGTAGGTCGCTACCCAAGTGTCATGGTTGTTTAGTTCGGCGACAACGACAAGACCGTTCTCATAAGCCGCTATCAGAACAAGCTTGCCTGCTCGGCAGAAAAGAGACAAGGCCATCACCATGCCATTTTTGTCCCCTAGTTTCACCGTGTGGAGTCGGCGCTGGGAGGGGAGGTGGAAGATGTCTATCTGCAATTGCATATCATGTCAGTTCTTGGTCGTCGCAAGCTTCGACACTTGAAGTCTACTTACCGCTTCGGAAGCAAGGGTATTCGGAACAGCGATGAGTAGCTCCGATGCTGAATCCGCTACAGTTGTCGCCGGAGGACAGGATGAGAATGGACAGAAGTTCATCGTGTTGACCTCTAGGAGATGCAACAGCCACGGCTGGGGTCTTTCGTCTGGTGATGCGCCCAATGGCAGCACCGTGCTCATGGTTTGTTCATCCTCAACTCCGAGCTTCCAAACGACCAGGCGATTATCTCGTCCATGTCTAATGGGACAGCTTAGCATCGAATCTACAGGGAAAGGGCCCTTTGGGAACCTACGTGATGATCTTGTCGTCACCCCAACCAGATATTCCAAGTATCGCGTTCGTATGTGCCCGCCAGACGGCACGAGGCCTCATAATGGTCAGATCCCAGACGACGACGAAGCCCTCGGCATCTCCTGTTACGAGGCGTTCATTGTGCCGGATGAAGGCGGCTGCATGGACCTGAGCCTTGTGTCCTCTTAGGACGGACTTTGGTTGCAGAGGCACGTTATCGGCCATCGTCCGTTACGGCCGGCGCGGGGCCGGTTACGGTGCCGAGCACGGAGCCGGGTATGGCTTCCGGTGGCTAGCCGGGTAGAATTGGCAGTGTTCAACACGGAGGATGCGGGTTTGATCAACAGCCCCTTCCGTTGGTCCGGAGGTAGACAGAGAGTGAGAGGGCTTTCGCTTGGACTTGGAGGCGCATGGAATGAAGGTGTTTGTTCGACGCAGATCGTTGCTCGGAACTAACCATATCAAACAAAAAGTTCCCGCACGGATGAAGCAGTGGCTGTTCCTGTCGTCGATGATTTGCACCAGGATGCTGCATATCAGGGTCCAGATCTGATCAACATGCGATGGATCTGAGGTGGAGAAATCCTCCGATGGCAAAACATTCCTTCCACTGAGGCTCATGAGCCCTTATGACCACCCATATCACGAATTGGCCGTAAAAGAGGCAGCAAGCGAACTTGAACTGCTCCAAAACACCAAAAAGGAAGCAGCTTTCATGAGATACTTTAGTCATGCATCTATATTTCCATCATGATATTTCACAGATCATATGTATGGTGATGTGGGTTTAGAACGACAGCATCTCAATCGACTCTCGAGAATCAGTCCTGGTACTACTACATCGATTTTGCTCCATTGCAAGTATACACGTGTAAAGACATAGGCAAATGCAAACGTCATGAAATGCAAATTCCTTGATCGTCCTTTTAAGGTACCTACGTTGCTGCGCATATCGTGGCTGCAGAGCGATCTACGTTTTGTCTCGATCTAGAAGACGTTTGAGCCACTATTCAAAAAAAAAGTCAGATGCCCCAAAAACACAAACAGACAATAGGTACAGTCGAGAGATCGCTGCTGGGATTACATGAACCCCCCCAAAGGAACCGACGGGAGCGTTGGGCCGCTTCGACCACAAGTGTTTCACGGCATCTCGCTGGAGCCGTGTTCCGGCAGCCACAGGTTTCACCTGGTTACCTCTGCATTCTTGGAAGCCAAGCCGGTCAGTTAAGCCATTACCATTACTTTTTTGTTTCGTACACACACGGTCAACTGGGGAGCACAATTTCGTCATCACTCGCCCAGACCAGCATGTCTTTGGTTCACGCACAGTTCATCATGGATGCACCTTATCAATGATCATGATGATTGACTTGACCTTGATACACTAGTGTAGACAGCTCGCGAACAACAAGCGGGATGGGTGTGCCGGAGTACCCAGCCTCATCGCCGACCTCAATCTCATGTCCAACGCCATCGACACTCGATCTCAGCTGCCCATTCGTTGGTCGGGGAGCTGAGCCTGGCTGGGATCTGCAAGATCGCATCTGAAATAGAAATCAATAGCTGCCTGTGGCTCTTGGGCCCTTGTCAGGGCTGCAGGTCAAATCTGGCACTATCCGAATTGGGTGGGCGCAACTACGACTCCTTCGCTGACGACATCGCATCCTGACAAGAGACACCAAAGTCACTCTCCTCAGTTCTGACCGAGTCTCGTCTGTCGGCATCAAAGGCTCTCTACACTAGATTTGCTACTGTACGCAACACACGCAGGAAACCTATTGTTTTGTCTCACGCACAAATGACTAGAGTAGAGCTTACTATGGTAGAGGTAAGGAAGGTATCTTAGTTGAGTCTCGCATCCAGCGTACGCAGCAACTTGATTCGCGAGCAATTGTTTAGCGTTCAAATGTGCCAGCTCGGCAGGGGAAGAGCACCCGGATCTCCACCCCCAACCCTCTTTTTTCGGGAGGCTGACGTGCCGAGGAAGCGGCCGTGATCGACTGCACAGCTTCAAGCCTCCTGGAGCTTACTGTGCACATCTATCTCACAGTGAGTGAGCATGGCATCGCCGATCCATCCTGCGGGTTGAATATCGAAGCTGGACCGAGCATAGCAGTGAGGCTCGCTTCTTGCCTGAGGACTGTCTGTCTCGATGGCCTTTGGACATCTGCCCATAATTCGAGCTGCTGCCGGGAGATCAACGGTTTCGGTAGCTACCTTAAGCACACGTGCTGGACCTACGGACCAAACTGCAAACTACAGCGATTTCATGTCTCTACAGGACATGCGCAGATAGGTACACAAGATGGCAAGATGTTCGATGATCAAACGGCGTACTCGTAGGATGTCGCAGGAAACAAAGCAAATCGTGCTCCACACAGTTGCATTCGGGGCATTCTCAACCGGTCCGGTGGGCAGAGGCGGAAGTCAAAGAAAGCATTATGAACCAAAAGCACAATGGCGCAAGTAACACATCTCAGAGAGGCGAATGAATGCCCTCTGGGCAGCCAACGACGACCACTGTTCTGCTTGGCATCCAAGCCTTTGCTGCAGCACTAAGAATGGCCCTAAGTTTTCACTAGACCAGTGCCACTACTACAGTAACTAAGAGTACCTACACATACAACCACGGCGGCACTGTGGCCATCACAACTGCAAATCCAGCGCCGAGTCCAGGTCTACAATAATCAGATACACCTGTCATCTCCTACCTTAGTAACACGGTAGATACCTCGAGATTGCCCTAGACAGTTGGGTGTAGTGTAGGTGTGGGGTACACGCGGTGGCAGGTACACACGATCTGCGCCTACACCACTCTCTGTCTCATCAACCCTTGAGCAGGAACTACACTAACAGGAACTAAAAGTAACAGGGTCGGTGAGGAGAGGAGGGGGGCCATTTGGGGCATGCAACGCCAATTGCTGGAGTAATAAGGTAATAAGGTAAATATTACTGCGTAATGCCTGTAATGCTCGTAAATGCCCCTCAAAAAGCTTTTCGTCCGTCAAGAACGTCAAGACACACACACACACACACCCAACCCATCTTCACCATTTGAGAGAGCACTTGCATATGTGCATGTGCCCTCGTCGTCAATCAGACGGGTACGTATAGGTACAGGTCTGGTATCCTGTCTGCGTTATCTCCCCCCCAATTCAATCTTCGATCGACAGAACTGCGACAGCGCAATCTTGTTGTTGCTACAGAACTACGTGTACCTCACCTGCAGCACACAAACGTTGTTGCAGTGCTATCTACCTTTACCTTATGCTTGGACAACCATTATAATAGGCCCTTGTGTGCTACCGCGGGGAGAGATCGTCAGTCTTCCGCAACCATCCTGCCTGACGAGGATACTCTGCATCAATCTCGGTGGAGGAGGACTAGGAACTCCCCCACAAGTTCGCGATACTCTCTCTGCATAACTTGAGCATCTTTCGAACCGGCGTACAGGGCGCATTTTGGGTACGAGTTATCAGACGCGGTTACATACCACATACGTCGCTGTGCAGCGATCCCGTTGGGCAGATGCGTGGCGCACACCACTGGACGCCACCTTGTCGCTGACCACAAGAGGCCACACTGCACTTGTCTCCAGACTCCAGTCGCAGACTCGCATTACACTGTACACGTCCCGGGACCAGGAAACAAGCCGCGACGCCTTGGCTTGTTGGCTGAACTAGCCGCACCCATATTCCCATAGCGATCCTGACCCGGGATCTTGCCGGCCGCACACCCTACCATCCTGGCCTCCTCACACCCCCTGGCATCCAAAATTACGTCGTCGCCGGGACCACCAACAACTAGTAGTACTACACACCCGCCCACGACGTGTCTCGAGCTCGACAATTCTTTCTCTTTTTGAACTATGGACTATGAGACTGCACCTCTCACCAAAACACCTTCTCGCACGGCCAACATTGACCCATGATCCCAAGGCATATCATCGTCGGATCTTAGTGAGCCCCCAAGCAAGCTCCCGCACAAAAATACACACAGCACGGCCTTACTCCCCGACAGAGTACCGCCTGGATTAAACCGTCAAGAATCCCGTTTCCGTTCTCGGCTACTGCTTTGCCGGACCCTTTGACAAGCATCTTCTACGTGTTCTTTCCCGCTTTACGTTACGTAAGGTAGTCCCGGTGCGAACGTGGCCGTGGCTGTGGCGGGCTATCAGGCCTCTGCCGGCTTCATCGTCCCGGGCTTCGGAGCCGGGACGATGGATGCGCCTCCACGGATCTCTCACACCCAACACTCCGCCTCCGAGTCACACGGGCCCGGCGCACCGTTATCGGGCAACGTCTACGTCCAGTATGCAGAGCCGTCACCACCGGACACCATCGGAAGTTCCAACTACACGACGGACCAGTTCGAGATTCCTCCTGCTAAGCGACAGAGGTTGTCGGCCCCGAGCCTCGCCGGAACGGGCCGGGATACTCACCCGAGAACTGCTCTCCCCAACCTGCCAGATGCTCCGTTCATGGCCGACAACTCCGGAAAAGGATCCAAGGCCGCAAAGGGGCAAACTGCTCCGCCCCCTGCGAAAAAGGCCCAGAGGAAGCGGAGCGGCTGTCTGACATGTAGGGACCGCCACATCAGCTGCGATGAGGATTTCGTCCCGGACTGTGGCAACTGCCGCAAGAGCAACCGTGCCTGCATCCGTGGTACCCGTCTCAATTTCCACCAGATCGAAGTCCACGCTCCGCCATACCTACTTCCAAGGAGTCCGGGTTGGTCAGGTGCGTTATCCGCTTTCCTTGCCTTTCCCCTTTCAGCTACATTCTCGAGGCCCTGCTACCTAAGGTAAGGGTTCCAAGGAGGGGTAAAACTAACCAGGCAGTTGAGTATAGTCAACTTCAAGGATGAGTCCCAAGCCATAGCATCCGAGTACATGGGCGGGTGGGAACGCTATGTTCCTTACGATCAACCAGCCGTTACGCCACCAGGACCTGCTGCAGTCGTCTCAACCGCCCAGCACCATCGTCAAATGTCGGACATCCAGGAGACTGTACCAGCCTTCAACAACGCCAGCAGAGATTTTGGGCACCAGCTTCAGACACAGGCCATGTATTTCTCTGATAGCAGGAGACCTTCACAGCCTGAGCAAATGAGCTACGACCAGTCTTACGGGCAACCGCAGGATATCACGCCGACACGCCAGACCAGCGAAACATATCTCCCTGGCGGGCAGCAACCTCAAATGATAACCTCTCAGGTACTGCACGGTGGCGGGTTCGGAAACAACTATTCCCTGTCCTCGGCCCTGGAGGAACGGTTCCAGCCACGGGACGACGCGCTCAGAGCCAGCCACTCATATCGATCAAGCGACGTCTCCAGCGTCACGTCCTCCCTGGTACCCATAGGCGCCGGCCATGCGTCCCAGTCCTTCAACCCAGCTATGCCGTCCGGGCAACCACCGGGTTTCCAAGACGGTGGGGTCACGCCGCCCAGCGAGAAGGCGACGGGCGAGAGGGACTACTTGAACGACGAAGAGGAGATCTACTACATGCAGGTCTTCATCAGCGAGGTTGCTATCTGGATGGACAGCTTCGACCACCAGAAGCACTTCAGCCGCATAGTGCCCTTCCTTGCGCTCAAGTCGCCCATGCTGCTCAACGCGCTGTTGGCCTGCGGCATCAAACACCTGATGCTGACGAACCAGAAGTACGACGAGAACAAGGTGCTGATATACTACGACACCGCCACGACCCAGCTGCTGCGCAGCCTCCAGAACCCGGACCGGAACATGGCAGAGTGCGCGACCACGGCGGCGGTGCTGAACGTCTACGAGATCATGTCCGAGAGCCCGCAGGCGAGGATGAGCCACATCGCCGGGGCGAGGGCGCTGATACGAGAGTGCGGCTGGAACGCCACCAGCACGGGGATCGGCGCGGCGTGCTTCTGGCTGAACATCGGGATGGAGGTGCTGAGCTGCCTGGCCTTCAACTGGAAGACGGCCTGGGACCCGGACCAGTGGGGCCTGGACGTGAGCTTCATCACCGCCGACGGAGACCAGCGCGGAGGAGGGGGGGGAGGAGGAGGAGGAGGAGGAGGAGCCGCGGCGGCGGGGATGGGGCGGGCCGTCGAGGGACAAAACAACGCGGCGCCGGGCGAGAGCCACATGCGGGACAGCGTGGGCGGGGGCGGCGAGGACGAGGCCTGGGTGCACCGCATCTTCTACATCGTGGCCAAGATCGCCAACTTCCGGGCCAACATCCCGCGGTTCCAGGAGCCGTCGCCGCACGACGAGCAGGTCCGGCTGCAGAGCCGGTTCGCCGAGTGGAAGCGCCTCAAGGCCATGAGCGACAGGTGGAACGACAACTGCCCCCGGCCCATGCGGCCGTTTGGGTATGCGAACGGGAGGTCGAGGACGTCGCTGTTTCCGAATGTCTGGTTAGTACACTCCCACATCATGCAGTTCATTCCGAAAAAAAATAGAAGAGGAAAGAAAGGAAAAAGAAAAGTAATAGCTGACACCGACAAGGCTCATCCGCCGCGCGGCCGTAGTAGGCCGCCTCTTCTACCACACAGCCATGTGCCTCCTCGCGCAGATCAACCCGCTGAACCCGCGCGACAGCGAGGAGAACCGGGCGGCGGCGATCCACCACGCCCACCAGGTGTGTGGGATAGTGGCCCACACGCAGGACCACGGGGTGGCGTCCGTGGCGATCCGCAGCCTGACCATCGCGAGCTCCGTGCTGACGGACGCCGGCGAGCAGGAGGAGGTCCTGGCCATCCTGGACCGCATCCACCGGGACACGGGCTGGAAGCTGGGCACCGTCTTCGCCGAGCTGAAGAAGGCGTGGAAGTGGCGCGAGCCAGGGGGCCCCGGCGGCGGTGGAGGGGCGGTGGGGCTCGCGCCGTTGGGGCCCGGTCCTCCTCCTGCTGCTGGACAGGGAGGACAGCAGCAGCAGGGAGGAGCTGGTGGTGGTGGTGGGTTGATGCCTCGCCCTGTCCACCCGCTGCTCGCCAAGGCGGATTTCAAGAACGAGGACCATCCGTACCGGACGTGGTACAGGCCGCCCAACGGGCCGAACGCGGCTACCATGCAGGGGCTGTGGTGTCCGTGATGGACAAACGCGAGACTATAATGGAAGAGTGAGGAAGAAGATTCAGCGCATGAGAGGGGTTTAATATCGCATGGGGTAGAAGCCGTGCTTGACAAGCAAGAGATTTAGACAGCAAGCGTCTTGAGAGGGGGGCGGTATGTGTTCTGCTTTCAGAGATACCCTATAGATTCTCAGGGCTTTAGTCATATCTAGAGGATTTATTTAATGAGAGCGATATGAGGTTGTTTCTTCTACAGCAGCTGTGACATAGTCCTCTGCTGAACTTTGATGTCGGGGTATCACGTCAACATGGCGTGTTCCCACAGCTCAGTGATATATGGGGCAGAGAAGCCCTGATATTGAAGTAGACAGTCAAGACAGATGTGAACATACAATGATGAATCCAACGAGACGGCTACACCACTAGAACTACATACCTTTGGCGGGATCACTAGACATAGACCTTGTGAGCAAACCTACTACAGGTGCTCATCCAAGCATCAGCGAAGTCACGTCACATACAAACTACACATGATGTTTCTGTATAAAGGCTTGCAATTTTCTAAAGCACCTCTAGAGCACCACCAAGTCTACCTCTAAACGCCGAGCGAAGAAGATCTATAGAGGGGGAATCCCGAAACGACAGCCCGCAAACACCACCCCAGTCCTGCGCAGTTCTAGGTCTAGTCTATCACCGAGCCACTTGACCAAGCCTCGTGCCAAAAAGAAGAAGAAATTTGTACGCCATTTCCCCAGAAAACGAAAGAACCGCACCGAGAGCCGATTGTTTTGCGCATTTTTCTTTTCTTCTTTTCCCATTCTTCTTCTTCGTCGGTAGCACGTCGCGATCCGTTCCAAATCACACGCACCAACACGAACGCCGGGCAGGTATACTCCTTTTTCTCCCCAAACCAGAAAAGCAAAGAATCATGCGGTGTCAGTCACACCACGACAGACAGAGAGTAGTAACCACTGCCTACCCTAGGCAGTCAGCCGACCATTCGCGCCGCCCTCGACCAGCTGCACCGTCTCGGTAGCGATATCCTCCCTCCCGGCAGCCATGCACTCCTCCTCCTCGACCTGCGGAGGCGGGACGCTGATTCCGTACCTGCGATAGGGAAAATCGACGAGTGTCTCGTAGTACTCCGCCCAGCCGTCGCCCACCTCCCCGAGCTGGTGGAGGTCGACCTGGCCCGCCTCCCCCGTGCGGCCGGCCAGGACCTCTGCCTCGCGGCCCGCGTACTCCTTCTTCAGCATCGGGTGGGGACACCAGACGACGCGCATGCCGGCGCGGCGGCCCGCCTCGACGCCCGGGACAGAGTCCTCGAAGACCAGGCACTCTTCGGGCCTGATCGGGGCCTCGCCGGCGGGGAGGGTCTGGTTGATGGTCTGCAGGGCCAGGAGGAAGATGTCCGGGAGGGGCTTGCCGCGGCCCGGCTGGAGGCGCCTGTCGTCGCCTAGGACGCGGCGCTGGGTGTCGAAGACGGAGAAGAGGTCGGTCAGGTGCGAGGTCTTGAGGCGGAAGTTGGCCTCGTGCGACGAGGTGGCGAGGGCGATGTGCACGCGGTGGGGGGAGCTGCTGCTGTTGCTGCCGTTCGCGGGGGTGGCGGCGGGGTGGCCGTTGGTGGGGTCGACGTTCTCCTTGTCGCCGATGGTGGGCTTATTGGCCTGCTGCTGCTGCTTCCTGGCGTCCCAGTAGCGGGTGCGGCCGAGGTCGCCGAGCAGCTTGGGGATGCCGGGCAGGGGCTGGGTACCCGGGAAGTGCTGGGCCTGCAGGTCGTACAGCTGCTTGGTGTACTCGTCGTGCTCGATGGGCAGCTTGGCCCAGTTGTGGAAGAGCTTGTTGGCGACGGGGCCGGGGCGGCCCTGCAGCTTGGCCTTGATGGACCAGGGCAGCTTGGGCTTCTGGTACTTCTCGAGGATCAGGTTGATGCAGAGGGTGTACAGGTCCTCGGTGTCGAGCAGTAGACCGTCCATGTCGAAGAGGCAGGCCCGGACAGGCGGGAAGCTGGGTGTGGAGAAGGGCAGTTAGTCATTTTTGAGTGTTCGCTTGGAGGGGGAGAGAGAGAGGGTAAGAAAAGAGAGGATTGGAAGGTGTTTTTCACATACTCAGTACGGGGAGACATCTTGATTGCCAGGTGATGATGATTCTCAAGTGGTATATTTGGTCGAAGATATACGCCAGATATAGGCCGACAGGGCACAATGTAAGAGAGAGTAGGTGAGAGATATAGAGGGCAAGAGTGCGAGACTGCGGAGTGGGTGGCCGAGTGCGAGGAAGAGTTGTGGACCAGAGAGATAGGGCGAAGGGAAGAGAGGGAATGATGATCTTCTAGTCTATAATCCCCAACTCGCAAAGCCGTGAATCGGGTCCAACCAGGCCTTTTAAGTGCAAGGTTGGTGAATGGCCGCAGCAGTTTGGAAGGGTCGGCCCGAGAAGGTTTTAAATAGACGCGGACAGCCAAGATGCAAAAGACTCTATCGAACGAAACAACGAAACAACGTGGCAGAGAAGACTGGCGAAGTAGAGAACTAGACTCTTGATAGGATCCAAGATGGAGACGGTAGCGAGGGTTTTAGTGAAGCAGCTAAACCCTTTGAAACCTTGAAATGGGCCGAATAGAGAGAGAGGAAAGAGAGAGGGAAGGCACGATGGATGCAACGGACATCAAGGTTATTATTGCTGCAGACTAAAATACCGTTTCTTTTACCTTGGCTACGCCCGGTAGAGGTGTGTAGGTTTCTTTACCTGCCCGGGATGCAGAGATAAAATATAAAAAATTTGGAGCTTTTCTCGCTGTCCCTGCATGTCCATGACTGCAGGTGGGCATCCTTCGCCCGGCAAGCTGCCCCACCTTTGGCCGGGGGTACCCAGGTTCGGGGGAGTACAGTACTTTACCTGTCCTACCATATAGTAAGGTACTGTACCCTAGGTACCTCGGTGTGGTACGTATGTATCGCGGTGACTTGTGGGTGGAAGAAAATAATAAAAACTTGGGTGACACAATCTGACAACGATAGCGGGGTAGCTCAAGTAACCTGGAGCTTTTCGAGATAAGCGACCAGGAAGCTCCATATTCCCTTTTGGAGAGCTCATATACAATGCCGGGCAGCATATTATCCTGGGAAACAACCTACCTTAACCCGGTTACTTTTCTTTGGTTCCTGTATACATACACACGTACATACATGTATGTAGGCTCCCTTGCATTGCACACTGCACTGGGAGCACGAAATAGCTGCCCGCCAGACAATCAATCGACAGCCAATCGTGGTGGCATGTGAAAGTTTAAGGTAGGTAGCCTTGGACGAGATCCAACCGGCTGCTTATCTGTGCTTTGACATCATTCTTTTTCCTCAACATTCCCTCACTGCCATCCAGGCACATTCAGGCCACCGCGAACCTCGAGTGATACACCGCAAATATGGCGAGCTTATCGCCCAATGGAAAATTACCCGTAACGAAAGACAAAGATGCAGCGGAATGTGCCCCGGACACAACACAGCAAGAGAAGCTGCCGCCCGACCAAGAAGCGGTAAGCAGAATGCAGTCACCCCCTTCTTCGGAGCGATTAGCTGCATCTTCGGAATCAACCGGACTGCCCACCACCCCAACCCCCCTGAGCTGACCAAATGTCCTTCTTTGCAAAACCCACAGAGCCTCCTCGACGAGTCAAACACGCTCAAAGCCGAGGCAAACGCCCTCTTCTCGGCCGGAAACCACAATGCCGCCATCAACAAGTATGACGAGGCTGTCGCCCTCCTGCCCACCTACCTGGACTATGAGCTGGCCGTGCTACGCTCCAACATCTCTGCCTGCCACCTGAAGCTCGACGAGTGGAAGGACGCCATCAGCCACGCAACCGCTGCGCTGGATGGACTTGACCGTGTAGAGCGTGCAATCGCAGAAGAAGAGAAGGCGAGCGCAGAGGCCAAAGACGCGGAAGACGACGTCGACGAGGTAATTGTCAGCGCGGGAGCCGCAAAAGCAGCACCTGCCCCTCTCTCTGACGACGATGCTGCCGACGCAATCAGGCGCAAGAGGAGAGAGGACATCGTCCGCATCCGCGCAAAGGCCCTGATGCGCCGAGCCAGAGCTCGCAGTGAGCACGGCGGGTGGTCAAACCTGGAAGGCGCCCTGGCGGACTACAAGACGTTGTCGACCATGACCAACCTCTCACCCGCGGACAAGAAGATTGTCCAAGCACAGCTGCGTCTGCTTCCGCCGCGTGTGAAGGCGGCCCAGGAAAAGGAGACTGCCGAGATGTGGGCAAAGCTGAAAGATCTCGGCAACGGCATCCTGAAGCCTTTCGGCTTGAGCACGGACAACTTCAAGATGGTCAAGGATGAGAAGACGGGCGGTTACAGCATGAACTTTGGAGGCGGAGGGGATGCGGAGAAGAAGTAGGAGTTGCACAGAAGCAGGGCTGTAACTTGCACCAAAATACCATGAGAGTCGGTCCATCTGTCTCAGCGTATGATCCAACGACTTCCAACTCGTCCTGAAGCTCACGTTGACTTTGTGCATCTCGCCAATCTTCGACTATCAATCTGTGGAGCGACATGCGATATGCACCTACTCCGGTAGCCGGCAGATATATTACTTCCATCAGCCAGCCAAGCACAATAAAGAGGAAGCATGCCGTTTCTGGTGCAGGAAGTGCGCGACTCTCCGCTTCAATGGTAGCACCCGCTTAGCTGGACGTGCGTTTCGTTGCATCTTGTTGCTGTCAGGAGCCAATTTCCCCAAACGTTTCTGCAGGGCGGAATGCCATCTCATTGGATACCCACTCGCTATTCGCCTCATCCATATCTACCACTGATTCTGGCTCGACCACGGCGATCTCCACGTCGGCTATATCTCCATCATCTATTTCGCCTGGAGACTCGCTAGTCAGTGTATTCTTGTCGTTCGTCGGACTAATACTAGCTAGGACCATCGCCCAGCCAGCGCATGTGGACTATCACCTGTGCTCATCCCAAGATCACCATCGGGGGAGGTAAGACCTTTGCCGATCGCATCTCTGCTGCTGATGCTTACGACACCGGGACGGGCACATCGGACGACCTGTCTTCAACCACTTACAGCAAGGTACCCTGTTCCAAGAGCTGCCCCGCCGGTAGAAGTGCTCACGGGGGTGCTGAAGTTCTGGAGTCGATTAACCTATCTTGATGCCCAAGTGGCGAGGCAACACCAAAGATTGCTCTCCAACAGATGATAGCGGGTAGCTACGTGCAGTCGCATGCCCACGGCCGTTGCTAGTGGCTAGTAGCATGTGTAATGGAAGTTGCATTGCCTTGGTGACGGGGTGACCAACGGCAAGAGGACAGGCGAGGCATTGCCATCCATCACAACAAGCACGGCACGCTCCTCAAGCGGCTACCAATGAACTAACCACTTACGAAAATACAATCATGTTCTTCCATCATTAGCATTACTCCCTACGAAAAGAGGTATCATTGTCCCTGGTCCTAACAAAACAAAATGCAGCCCTGCAAAACGCCATCACAATGCCGCTTGAGCCCTCTCCTCTTTCCTAGCCTCCTTCTGCTCCTTCTCCTTCAGCTTCCGTACCCTCCTCTGCTCCCGCCACTTGGGTCCCCATCTCATAGACACCCACAGGATAGGCGAGAAGACCACGAGCACCAAAGCAAGGAACGTAAAAGTCCACCCCCTCCCCATAGCCTTCAGCACCGTTTCTATGACAGCCGTGCCGCCGGCACCGAACATGCACCGAAACAGGTTATTCGCCGCCACCGCCGTGGCCGGAGCCTCCGGGTAGAGGTCGACCACCAGCGTGCTCAGGATGGAGAACGACCCCGTGACGCACAGCCCTATCACGAACAGCAGCACCAGCGGTCCCGGCAGGCTGGTCTCGGCATTCAGCACCCAGCCGTAGCAGATCAGCGCCACCACGCCCAGGGCCGTCATGGGCATCACGGGCTGCAGGCGCGCCTTCTCGATCGGGTATTTCGCCAGGTCGTCGCCCCGGCGGAGGTTGATGGTGAAGCCGATGCCGCGCGCGATGCGGCGGTAGTTCCAGTCGAGGATGTACCCCTGCACCACGGCGGCCACGCAGCAGCCGAGCCCGTACGGCAGGTAGCACAGGCCGATCTGCAGGTCGTTGAGGCCGTAGATCTCCTTGAACTGCGTCGAGAGCGTGGCCGTGATGAGGATAAAGCAGAGGTAGAGCATGGTGTTGTAGAAGAGGATGATGCTGAGGTCCTTCTCGAACACCACGCCAAGCGCCCGCAGAGGGTTAGGAAACCGGAGCTTCCGCACCGGTAATTCCTCCTTGACTACGGGCGGGTGGCGGCGGAGGCGGACATACTCGAGGACCGTGCGATTCCATCGTTGTGGGGGTATCGATCCGTTTCCGACCACCTTTCGACATGTCTCCGGGACGAACAGCACATATGGTATGATCCATACCGCGGTGAATATCAGGCAGAACCAGAATATGGCCCTCCACCCGAGGTACTGTGAGAGGATACCTCCGAGCACAGGGCTGATGGCAGGTCCGACGTTGATACCGGCGCCCACGATCCCCATGTACTTTCCCCTCTCCGCACTGACAGCGACGTCGGCCACCACGGCGTACCCCAGAGCGAGGGTCCCGCTGCTTCCTGCGCTCTGCATCATCCGCAAGACCAAAAGCGCGGCGTACTTGTTTTGCAGCGCCAGGCCCAAGTTCGCGAAGAAGTAGATGGTGAACGCTACGATGAAGGCCGGCCTCCTTCCGGCCATGTCGCCAAAGTCGCCGAACAAGGTGGGTGCTATCCCCTGTAGGATCATATACGTCGTCAGGGTCAGGTTGATGAGGTTGATGGATACCCCTAGATCATTGGCGATCGGGTTGAGAGCCGGGAAGTATATGTTGGCCGTCATGGGCGACACGAAGCTGGAGATGGTCACCATAGCGATGATCCACCTCTTCATGGGCCTGGAGAAGCTGCTGTACGCGGGACCGCTGGGGACGCGCTGGATGGACTCCGGGTCCCGCTCCCGCTCCAGGTCGGCATCTCCGACGTCAGAGGACACATCGTCCTCGTCTGGACTATCCTCTTCTAGATTTGGCGGCTCATTGTTACCGAGGACACCTTCATGGCTCTTCTCGTTGAGAGCCAGCTGTGAAGGGGTAGGGGTCGCCGATGACGTCGGGGTTAGGGTGGATGCAGATTGATCATCTAGCCTGGATAATGTAGACTTATCATCTGTCATCGCGTTCGCTTCTCTCAAATAGGAGGAAAGGAGAGCATAGGAGAAAAATGAAAGTGATGAGGCGGCACAAGCATATATTTAAGTAGCAGAGTTTGCATTTCCATGTCAAGTATAACCTTATCAACCAAGATCGCCTCTGCACTTGCAGAGAAAGAAGAGAGACCCTTGACTCACGGTCGGTAGGTAGGTATATGTATCCCATGTGGGCCAGACCTAAACGACGTTGTGCAGAAAGCGAAGGGTGAAAATAGGGTTGCTGCCGACCTGTTATTCCCGTATGAAGATGCCGTTCAAGCAGACTTTTTTCGGACTAGTCAAAGCCTATCAAGCATGCAGTTCCCTTGACGCAATCCTACAGACTGATACACCATGCCCCGGCTTCAACACGGACGCGACCATTGCTAGAGAGTAGAGGGGCTTATACTGGCACGCGACAGGCCCGACGAGCGATATCGGCTGCTTGGGATGCGGAGAAAGCACGAAACACAGCTAATGGCGACGGCAATAACGGCACTCTGGCCGATGAGTGCCGTAGGGCTGACCAGAGATGAGAGAATGAATGTTCGACATGGAAGACTCGCTATTCCTTCAATTACAATGTCAGTTGGAGTATTCAAGAGAGCAAGATGTTCGTGTACACGGCAAGAAGTTGAAGTTATACTGCACTCAAATCAGTGTCGTCGGCTGCCAATGATGTAATCCTCGAAGCCACTTAAAACGCGCCACATACCCATTCGGCGGGACCCCTGCTGGTTCAGCCACAGGGCCACTCCAGCTCCAGCCACACCTCCAACGTCAGAGCTGTCATGAACCCAAGCCAATCTACCATGAGGTGTCCTGAACAACAACTGGCCACTGTCCCGCAGCATCTGCAGCTATTATGAGATTGTAGTCAGTAAATCCATAGCGTCTGGTACTCCGAGTACTGGACTTGCATCTCGAAAATGACCGACCTTACCCCAGCCTTCAATGAGCTCCTAAAGGAGCGCGAGGCCCGTCCGACAAGACGAAGCTACGACATCAATAACATCAACGAATTTCTCAAAGAAGCCTACCGAATAGTATGCTTCCGCTTTTTTTCCTGATTCAGTTTCGTCAAGGAAAGTACTGACATCTGTTGCACATAGTCAACCCTCATAACCCGCCTCCATACCGACCTGTTATCAATTCGTCAAGCGTACCTCTCAACCGCGCAACCCCGCAAGACTCACCTCCGCAGCAGATCCCAAAACTCGCACTCAGTCCCCCAGTACCTTACAGACCGCGACCGCGAAGAGATAGACGCCAACGCCAAATCCACCCTGCGCGACCTAAACGCCTCCATCCGCGCCCTCTCGGACGCCGAGCAACTCCGCCGCGAGACCGCCTCGGCCCTGCTGAAGAAGAAATATGCCTCCCGCTTCGGCGTAAACTGGGCGTCTGGCGGTGGGCTGGCGGCCGCCGCAAAGAGCCCAGCGCAGATAGCGGCGGAGGATGCCGCCGGCCAGACGGCCGCCCACCGGGAGGCGGTGCTCTGGTTCCTGCGGCAGAGGTTGGGCGAGGTCGGACGCACGCAGGCCGGCATGATGGAGACGAGGTTGACGAGGGAGATGGAGAAGAACAGGAGTGTTCTTGCCAAGGCTAGGGGTGGCATGGTCGGGCTGAACGACTTTCCCAGCATGGGGGTGGATGCCGGAGAGTCCTCTGCCGCCGGCCGCCGGCAAAGCGTCAAGGGGTTGCCTCCCGGTGAGGAGGAGAAACACAGTTCGCAGCCGCAATATGACCTTACTGAGGATCAGCGGCAGATGTTTGAGAAGGGCAACCAGGATATGCTCAAGCATTTCGAGAGCACCTTGGACAAAGTCAGGTATGTAACCGCCCACGCCCCTAATCAGGCATGAAAGCTGATTCCCTACGCAGAACGGCGGAGAAGTCACTGGTTGAGATCTCGGAGCTGCAGACGCTGCTGGTGAACAACCTCACCACGCAGTCGGCCCACATCGACCAGCTGGTGGCGGACTCCTTCAAGACGACCGAGAACGTCGGAGGGGGAAACCAGCAGCTCAAGAAGGCCGCCCAGAGACCCAGTCCTGCCAGGTACACCTTCTTTGCAGCGAGTGGACTGTGTGCCTTCCTGATAATATGGGACCTGTTGATATGAGCGTTGCGGACCCGGAAAGTCGTCCAAAGGGACGTGACCCAACGGTGTTCCTGAACTCTTGCACTGCATTAGATGGTTAGTGTGGTGTCTTTTGGTATCTCCATGTACCTCAAGGCTTGGATGAGACCAAGTTGAAGTGGTTAGGTCTCGATGATGTCTACGTTACACTATATCGAATGTATGATCAACGAACTACGTCACATGTGCTCCAATATAGGTATCGACATAGTCGAGCAGCCTCACCTTATATGATTTCACCATGACCATGTACAGAAGACAATTGTGCTGTTTCATTGTATCTGGTTATCCTAAACGGTTAGATCCTGTTCCGACCTCGAACACGTTCCCCATCAGAGACACGTAGAATGCAGGTGTGCGCAGACGTCAACGCTGCTGGCAACGCTAACGCTGGGCAATCGAGCACCATCGAGCAGTCGTCTCTCGACGACCATCACGGTGCATCGCAGTGAGCAACCCTATCACATTGACCCGAAGGTCATTCTTCACTAAGTACATACAACGCAGGAACGTTGTCGAAGGAAGCGACGCATATGGCAGTGAGCACGCAAACCGTGACATCGGCGCCAAGATGAAAACTCATGGTAAATCACTGCAGGATTATGTTCGATGACGCCACAGGCTGGGTAAAGAGAGACCCAAGAAGGACCACCCGACAGATAATGGAAGGTCACAAGTTGGCGACGAAGGCGGTGCGCATGACCTTGCACACAGCAGACAGCCCTAAGTATACCTGCTTAGCTGTATGTATCATTGTGTCGGCATGCTTGTATCTTGGCAGCCAGAAATGGTCCACTTGTCGTCCTTCCGTAGCATAGTGAAAATATTGACACCCTTGTCCGTCGTCTGGCCGTTGATATTGATCACGAACGGTGCCCACACGAATGCAAAATCCCCACATACTCGAGCCTCGACATCAAAAAGGACCTCCTGCATCACCCCTGGAGGGCCCGACTCCAGCAACGATGTGAGCTTCTCAATCAATTCCGGCCACGTCGAGGATTGCAGCAAGCCCATGCTCCGTCTGGAGTTGGTTATGCCGCCCTCGCTCGACAAATTCGACCATATCTTGTCCCATTCGTGATCTGTGAGACATTGAAGGAAGTGGTCGATAGGCCTCATCAGCTCGGAGCCCGCAACCTTGGAAATTGGCTCAAGTTCTGAACCGGGTTCAGCCTGGGTATCCGCGATGCCAGAAATCTTCCACCCATCCGGGGTACGGTGTAAGCCGAAAAGGTTGATGCCACGGCTGACTTCCTTACCGTCGACAGAGACCTGGTAACCCGCCCAAACAGCCCCAAGGTCTTCGTGAACCCACACCTCCGGCCCGGGCTCGGTGACTCGTTCCCGGAACTCCTTTGCACCGCCTTCCAGAACTTTTGCAACCTTCCCCTCGACTCTGGTGATCGTTTCCCCGATGCGGGCGACCCATGCCTCGTCCGGGTGAGAAAGGACACACCACGCGTCTGGAAGCACATACTTGTATGCTTCGGAGAATGGAGGGCGCCTCAACGAAATCGAAGTCATGAAGTTCTGGACTGTGTCCAATATGGTAGCCTTTTCGTCCGCCATTTTGTTTCGTTGTACTCGAGCTTAGAGAATATCAGCTGTCTACTACGGATCTCACTTGAAATAAGGGAAAAGACTGCACATCGTTCCAAACTTATTGGCTTGACCACAACGCCTATTTAAGCACCATCGAGTGTCCGTATAACGCATGGTCTGGAGCCTTGAGCGTTCTTAGTGCTGACGTGGCTCAGTCGTAGTGGGCATCATCAGTGAGGAAGTGGATTTGTCTGAGGAATCCCAACGCCGGGAAAGGAAGCTCGTACTGGTACGTTCGGTCGTTCCCATTCCCAAGCTGTTTCCAGGTCATCCTTTGCCTGTGCGGGTGTTGGGACGAAGGGCCGAGCCGTCCAAGCTACCCCGGGAGTTGACTGGATTATGGCAGTGGGAAGATACACTATGTGGCGCATTGCTATCTAGTCTTAATTCAGTCGTTTTTGTTTTATTTTCTTTTTCAACTCCTGCTGAGTCGCATCCTCTAGCTTACGCATTGGGTTATGGGACCTCAATTGTCACTCGTGGTTATATCTGAGGACAGATCAACCTACTGCCGTCAGGGGTAGTGAAGCTCTCGTGGGAGAGTTTGTCATAAAAGCTTTATCGATCATCATGAGACACGGAATGACGGCATACTTCATGACATGTTTTTATTGTATAACAGCATATATCTCACATGTGATTATAGACTGGTCTACAAAAAGGCACACTCATCTCTAAAAAAGTGACAGGAACTCGTGTATTATCTCTGTGTTATTGACTACTCAAGAAGTCTGTCCTTACTAACCGAATGGTCTATTACTTGACCAAGAATGGTATATCTCGCTGCCAGAGGAGAAGTCTTGCACAATCACCCCCGCCAGCCATTGAGCCACTGCAGAGCATATGACTGCTCTGCACCATCGCATGGCCCGCGTGGGCAATCGATCGCCAAACAGCATGGCTCAGCCAGAGGGTTGTCCTCCTCTTTGGCACTATCCAAGTACTCAGTCTCCTCCTTCGTCCACGGCGTCTTGACATGCTTCCTCCACTTCTCCACCTCCTCGAGGAGTTGACTGATATAGAACTCAACCCGCTCGCTCTTGGGTAGCATCGGCACGTCATACACACTCTGTGGGTAGAGTACGTCAAACGGATGGATCACAAAAGTCTGACACGGTACCCCGATCCCTCGGCTCTCAGTCTTATTCAGCCTGCGGTAGTAGTTGTTCAGTATCGTGCCGGCTCTAAAGTAACTCGCAAGCCAGTCCAACACACCATCATAATGCTTGGGTTCGAGCTTGACGCTCACTTCAGGCGTGAAGTGTCGACGACTCCGTCTCCGCCACTCGTCTCTCTGGACCCCCTTCAGAATTCCCTCGATCTCATCAGGATCCGTCGGCCGGTCTTTCATGAACTTCAGGCTGCCGATTTTGATCACAAGGTCAGCGAAGCCGGGGATGTCAGAGTGGTCGACAAGGGTCCAGTGGACGAGGCGGCGGAAGATGGCAAACTCACTGTCTTTGAAGCACCGATAGACGTGCTTGGAAACCGTGGCGATTCTGTTCAGCTCCGCCATGGAAGTAATGCGCTCGAAGTCCTCGGTCAGCCATTGGTGCCCCCTTCCATTGTTGATGACATATAACAGCTGGTAGAATATCTGAAGGACGATCTCCGGGGGCATGTCGTTCATGCCAACGGCCCGGGGCTGTGACATGGCAGCTTGCTCCGCGATGCCGGCGGACATGGTGACTAATGTTTTGGTAGATGGGTGGTGGGATAGTGGCTGATGACTGATTCAAGTATGGTTGAAAAATATCTGCAAAAAGGGCCTACTCTGCAGGAGATAATCTTTGCAATTTATACTCAAGTACGTCTTCGGGCCGTGTGAAAGAAAGATATGCAACAAAGATTCTCAACAAAGCCCTTTCATTCTTTCGAGAAGAGCAAGGCCATTGTCTGTAATTAGCACTTGTCTATGAAGTTGTTTATACTAGCTTAGAATTCTCTTGGGACTAAGCATATTGTAATATCTACCTATACTTGACATTGACAGGAACTATGAGGCTTTATGAGTACCTGTTCACATGACAAATTAGGTTAATGAAGGTAAGAATAGACGTCTAGATAAGTGAAACATCCTTGTCAATGTCGAGTATGCCGATTTGTCGCTCCTCCATCTGCTATCCGTGACTCCCAACTCCGTTCATTCGATGGCTGTTGTAATCGTAGAATAGCCCGATCAACTTACCTGAGGTGTGCGATGTGTTACAACGTTTATGTTCTCATCGCAAGGCGGTGACTTGAATCGCACTTAGAAGCATACATCCTATTATTTGTGACATTCAGTCATCCTCGCGGATACACTCCAAGTCAGAGAGCTCAATTTACAGAATGGGTTTATTGGCGGAAGGTCTTCCATACACACTTACATGACCTCTAGCCACGTGATAACCGCAAGTGATCAACGAGACACAACCGCTCAGCCCCGCTCACTCCGCCACAATATGCAGCCCATCGTACGAAGAACAGGCCAGGATCCCATAGAAGGTCCTCGGCCACTATAACCAAATCCTCCATGCTCCTGGTTCCCCTCAGAGCAATGATATCGCGCTCATGATTTACGACCTTGACACGTTTTCGAGCGCCTCTGACACACCGGCATCTGCCTGTTCCGCGTTGCCATCGGAATGGAAGTGGCCGGCCTAGCAATCGGGATTGCTGGCCTGGCAGGTCTGTTTAAGACGGCCCTGGAGGCATGGGAGTTTGTTGATGCCGCTCGGACCCAGGCCCAGAACTTTGGCTACTTCCGGACGAGGATTGACAACCAACGTGCCGTCTTCCTCATCTGGGCTGAGAAGCTGGGTTTCTTCTCACCCGCAGGGTACAACAAGGCACTTGACTCGCCCCAGGTCCGGGCCCGTCAGATCGGCGAGACGCTGGGCCACATCTATCGCCTCTTCTCGAACACCGACGAGCTAGTCCAGAAATACGGTCTCAATGTGCATGCAGGAGAGGCTAACTCTGACGGGGAAGCCGATGGCCTAACGTCTGATGGCTTTTCATCGGCCATTTTTCGCACCAGGTACACCCGCTTGCGAGCCGTTTTCCGCGGCAAGCGTGAGAGGAGTGTTCGCGTCACCATATTCCAGGCTTTTGTTCAGCCGCGGGAGAAGGGCGTGGGCGTGTGGAAGAAGGCGAAGTGGTCGATCCGAGATGAGAAGAAAGCCGCCACGCTCTTGGCCCAAGTCACGGCCCTGGTCGATGACTTGGAGAAACTGAGCCGCGATATCAGGGTTGTCAGGACAGCAGAAGAACTAGCGGCTGAAACAGTCCAAGAAGTCAGCGAGGCGGCGCTCATTGAGATCGAGGAGAGCTCGCGCGACAATGCGACTGTCGTGTCCAGCGCAGCTAGTATTCGCCTCAGGTCCATCGAGGCCCGTACCATCGACACGGCGTTCAGCGCTGACGGTACCTTTGTAACGGCCCAGACTAACGTTGCATCGCACCTGAGCTCGGACGGACACATCACGAGCATTCGCGAGGCTTCCCATGATCAAGAGCAGGCCGACGGTGGGCACATCGACTTCGGCACCCTAGAAGCGCAGAATCGCCGTGCATGCACCAAGCTTTTGGCAGATGTTCCCATGCCGTCGAACGAAGCGGATGAAAGCATATCTGAGGAGTTGGGGCCCGTGTTCACTCGCCGCGTGCTTACGGAGATGAAGGACTGGGCGAGACAGGCAAAGCCCAACGGGTGGTTCACCATCGCGCCGCTCAACGAATGCAACCTGGACAAGTTTCTCGGCACCATCCGTGGCCCGACCGGCACACCATACGAGGGTGGCATCTTCCACGTGCGATTCAACCTCAATGGTTACTATCCCTTCCGTCCGCCGCGGGTCTGGTTCGTGACCAGGATTCTCCATCCAAACATCGATTCGCATGGAGCCATATGCACAGACCTATTTGGGTCTGGATGGGCCCCTTCTTTCACTCTGGAGAAGGTCCTCGTGAGTGTGGCCTCTATTCTCGACGAGCCAATCTGGGAAGATCCCATTCAAGGCGCGCTGCCCTCGGAGTGGACCAGTGACCAAGACGAGTTCCAGAGGAGGGCCCTACACTGGACGCGGAAGTACGCGACGGGGCATATCATATTTCCCGGCGAGGGAGCGGGTGATTTCTACACGGTGAGCGAGATGGCGTACGGTGCCAAGAGATGGTGACAACGGCTGAGGTGGCAGGGGCTAGTATTAGACACGAGGAGTCGGGGCTTACTACTCGTAAGGATGTGCCAAGATGCTGAGTCGTCTCGTGGGCACGCTGGCCGTCTGAAAATCGATGCTGCAGCCTTCCGTCGGGATAGGTGCATATCAACCCCCATTCTGTTGCATATTGTTCTTTGATGGCTTCATCGGCAGACGTGACGATGCGGACTAATGCCGGCAACCGCCATACTGGTACGACGTGCGGTCACCACTCCTCGAGAGAGTCGGTCAAGATGCACACTCAACTTGCGTGAGAGAATACAGGAGAGCCGATCGGACGGGACTCTTGCCAAATACAAGTTCGTCGCCCCTCTGTTTAGAGCCGCTCCAGCGACGCCTCGAGCGATGTAAGCTGCCCATCTAAACGCTCAAGAACCTTGGCCGTGTCTTTGTGCGATACCGCAGTTGCTACACAGTCCCGCAAGAGCTGCGCCGTCTCTTTGTACACATTGACCTGCTCTTCATCACCGCCTCCCCTGCGCGTGTATGCCTGAACGGCGGGCGAGCCGGACTGACGCTCAACAATATCTATCCCACGCTGGCACGCCCAATAGCACAATCCAGCACAGGCATTGCGCAAGATATTTGGTGCGAGGTCAACTAGAGAATGCTGTTGGTGCGCGGTGCCGCCATTCTCGCCATCGAACTTGCGCATCCATCTGCAAACTTCCTTCATCTCGTTCAAGGCGCGGACGCTCTCAAAATCGATCTGCAGCGCAGCCTGCACTGTCTCCAGGTCGCTGCCGGCCTGTAGACCGCTAGCAGACACACAGGCCTCGATCTGCATGGTACAGTTGATCTCTAGTGCAGACAAGACCGCGCGGCGAAGTTGCAGATGCCTTGCCTGCGCAGGGACGACGCCATTGGTGCTGTTGTCGTCCCAAGCGACCAGCTTGCCGGTGTCGTCTCTACATCTCCGCAAGTGTTGCGGACAGCTGTGCGACCTCCAGAGGGCGAGTTGCTCGTACATCGATCTCACGTCGTTTGGGTTCACGCCTTTCCGTTTGGCTGCTACGCTGCACAACGCCTGTGTGCTGTTTCGAGCGATGATGGCGAGCGCGAGGATAGCGTCGAAGTAGTCCTTGGCTTCGTGCTGGAGAGTGCTTCCATTGTCGGCGGCGTAGATAGTGGGGATGAGGGATTGCCGTCTGCGATCTAGGCAATGAAAGGCGTCGAGGCCATAGATATGCCAGTACAGAAGCACACGACGCTCGCTTGCCCTAGCCAACGTTGCGGATCGCTTCGCATTCGATTTGCCGTAGTCGTGCTCCTGGAACTGCAACATCATGACGACAAGCGACTCGTGTGTGAGGAAGAGCCTTCCAAGATTTGTATGCAGCGGTGGACTACTGGCATCGTCATATTCGAAGTCGATCATGAGCGCCAGAGCTTCTATATCATCGAGGCCAACCGCGCCATCATCCAGTACAGCCGCCCGAGCCTCGAGGAATTTTTCTCGGAATGTTCGCGCTAGCTGCTGCTCAAGTTGCCATTTATTTGCCGCCCCCGTGAAAGGCATCCCACGACAGGCCACGGCATATAGCAGAGACTGACTGCAGCGATTGGCGTGAAAATCGGCCCAGAAGGCGTCCGCGATCAGGATTGGAAGGTACGAGGCTGCGTAGTCGAAGTAAGTATGCAATGCCGTGGTGACGATCTCGGCGTCATCACCGGGAAAGAGGGCTTTGATTCCATCGAGCTGTGCACCACCAGCCTCCTCATTCTCGATGTTGCTGGTAGCGCTGTTCGGAGTAGGGTCTCCTGCATTTGTCATCGACATGCCATCAGTCCTTTCCGCCAGAAAGCTCTCACTCATGAAAATCTGATCAAGGAAGAGGACACTGTCATTGCTTAAGACAAAGTCGTCATCAAAAAAGAGCCCGTTAGGATACTGTAATGACGCCGCGTGATCATGTTCAACGGGCACGGCATTTCCGGGAAGCGGTGTCGAGGCGAAAGACTCGGGGCGGTGGTCTTGATTGCCACGGTCAGTACGAGCCTCGCGGGAGAGTGCCTGTTGGTCCCTGCCCGAAATGTCCGCATCATCGCCGCGAGGAGCCATTGTTCGGCGCCGCTGGACACGCATGTCGCTGGAGTCGTCCAGGCGACAATCTTCTCCTCGGACGTCGCATTGCGAGCACTTTTCAAAGCCTTGGGTGGTGCGTACTGGCCGGTCGCACTTGATCTTCCGGCGGAAACAGAAGTCACACGAACTCCGCTCCAGACCCCGCTTCAGCGGCATATCGACGAGTTCTCGTGAAAGAAAGGTCACCTGTGTGAAACTCTTGTCGTTCTTCAAGCTTCGGCGGAGATTTCGCGGACCGTTGGGGACTGTATGACGGGCATAAAGCGGGGCTCAATTGTGGCATCCCTATTGTGTAACCTCCGTTTTCTACAGATAACCCTAACCCCTGAGTGACTGATGGTCACAAGCCGGGACAAACGGGGCGGCGATTCCACGGACAGCGGAGGGAAGCGGCCTCTGTGCGGGAAGAGCAGCCAAACGGTTGCCTCTTAAATGATCAAAGTGTTCGTTCCAGATGTTTGGTCGTTCACACTCATGGCTTCGAGCGCTTAGATCCCTACGCTCTCCATTGCTCCCAGTCTTGAGCCGCACACCAAACCAAGCAGCCAACGCCATGTCGGAGAACGTCGACTTTTACGGGTACCTGCCCAGCAAAGCAGCAGCTTTGTTTGGCATTGCATACTTCGGTAGCGCAGCCATTACATGCGTTTTGCAAATCCTCCTTGGGCGGTGGTCGCACTACTGGATGCTCACGCTGGCATTAGCTGCTGTAGGAGAAACAATAGGATGGGGCGCGAGGTTTTGGGCCCATTCATCAGTGAGCCAAACCAATGTGAAGTTCAAAGATGAGTCCAACTGATGGTTCTTAGCCCGGCGACTGGATGCCCTACATGATCCAGCTTTGCAGCCTTATTGTTACTCCTGTTTTGATCTCTGCCGCCGACTATGTCCTCTTCTGCAGAATGTGGGTGCATACCTTCCATGACGTGGAGCATAAGCTGACAGTAGTAGTATCGAGAAGCTCGGTACCCGGCTGTTCTACATCCCGAACTGGTGCTATTGGGCTGGCTTCGTGGTCTGTGACATGATCGCCTTGGCCATCCAGACAGTTGGAGGTGTTGAAGTGTCATCCGCAGAGGATCTCCAGGAAATTCATCACGGCGGTAGCGTAATGCGTGCCGGCATCATCTTCCAGTTCAGTAACACCGTTGTCTTCGCATTGCTTGTCCTCGCAGCGACGCTTCGGCTGCGGAGGAAGACTTTGACGCTGCTAGACGTAGCCGGATGGCCGATGATGGTGGCCATGTGCATATCGACGCTCATGCTGCTGCTTCGAAACGCGTATCGGATTGTCGAACTCTCCGAAGGATGGAACGGCCATGTGATGCGTACGGAGGGCTATCTCATTGGCTTGGACATGGTACCGATGGCTGTTGCAATTGGGACTTTCGTTGTTTTCTCGCCCTCTTTGTTCTTCTCTTCAGTAAACCGTGCCAAAGGAGTTGGTTCGCTGGCAGGATCCGTAGAGCTGGGATCAATTTGACACGGGCTTGCCATTATGGCTCGTCAATGTCATCATGTGGGACAAGGAACTAGACTTATATCGTCTTTTACTTTAAGTCGAGGGGGATTTAATGGAAATGTAAGGTCGACCATCACGTATAACCAGAATTCTAGACAACTTCAGCATCATGGCCTTCAGAAGGGAAAGCTTCATTGGCCGTATCATGGTGTATGTACTTGTAGAGCGTAGTTGCATATCTTGCTCTGACCTTCATCATCCAGTTTATTTTCCTCTTCTTAAGATTTTACCTTCGGTCTCTCACATTACGCTCTGAAGTACCAATTTGCACTTGGCTACTTCGCAAGAAGATGCTCAGCAGGGATTCACTTGCCTCCCGAAGTTGAATAAGATGCTTGTTGTCATTAGAGAATTAATCGTACAGTTTCCGTGCCAGAGACTGCCGTTGACGATGAGCGAACGGCCTATAAGCTACTTGAGAACAAGCCACTCTAGACACTAACTGTCTGTAGCCTTGCCAAGATCAGGGAGATAAAAGAAATCAACGTAGTAAATGTAGTAAAGGCGGTTAAGGCAGTAAATGTAAGAAAGGCAACAAGATATGTTGTAAATTCCCGATCTAAGTTCCCTGTTCAAATAGGTAGTATTGAGTAGTCTAACATATGTCCACTATCTGCACTAATTACCTAGGCTTTAGACTATGTCTATAGTTTCTGAAGAAGTCTTAGAATCCAGCCGTCTACCCGTCTGATAGTCGCTGAAAAAGTCCTCGCTCCCAGCACACTCCGTGTCTCTTCCGTTCAAGACGAATACTTTCACATCTTGTCTGCCACCGTCTCGACCACTGCCAGCGGCGAGCTATGCGCCTCGTCGTCATCGTCCCCTGGTAGCTTCTTGATGTCACTTCGGGTTAAAGCGCGGTAATTCTCCTCCGAGATGCGGGCTAGCACGCTCTCTGCCACCTTGCCTTCGCGCAGACCAAAGAATTCCTGAAAGGCCATGATTAGGGGCCGCCAACGCGCCGGATCGATGCGGTTCGTGTGGCCCGGCATACGCAGATGGTCGACGACGTGCACGCGCAGCACGCGCACCTCGATGGCCAGGACGAGACCCATGCGGTCCGGCAGATCCTTGCGCAGGGGGTTCACGTCGACCACTTCGCACTCCATCTGCAGCGGGAACTGTGCGACGCGCGCCGGACGCACGAAGTCGGAGGTCTGCGGGGTCAGGCCGGCACGAGCCCACTTGTTGTAGACGAAGACGTAGTTTCGAGCCTGTTTCCAAGCCGACATGGGGTCGGAGCCCGTGGTGAGGGCCAGGGCGTTCACGGGGGCTGTTTGGCTATCGTCGGGCAGGTTCAGCACGCATTGGCGGGTGCGCAAAATGTTGCGAGTGGTTTTCGACTCGGCACTGAGTCCCAGCACGCACGAGTGACCGAGCCACCAGGCTGAGGACATTGGTGCCAGGTTAGAAGTCCCGTCTTCGTTCTCAGAGGAAATGACTACGACGGGTGTGCCGACATAGAGGATGGCTGGGGAGATGATAGAGTGGGAGGGGGCCGTGGCGCCGGTCTGAGACACCATGGTGATAAAGCTCAGGTTTGTGATCCTGGGCAGTCGAGAATGTCGTCCTCTTGAACTGTGATCTTGCCTTGAGCTACTACAGACTTCGAAGCCCTGACTCGATCGACCTTTATATAGACAGTCATGCTCGACTGAACCAGCTGCCGCGCTGCAGACCTCCCTCCTCCTATCCTTGTCCTAAGCAGTAGAGATAGCGGTGAATTGTACTGCGTTTTCCTCATGACTGCTTGTACCCCGAGTCATCAGGTTTCTCACTGGTGGCATCCAGAGCAACTTTAGTGGAAGGTGTGTCTGATTGGTCACTTATTTAGCAAAAGCACAGCCTACCTTGCCAGAAGTTCTGCAGCTTTTGGTGTTCGAGCTCATCCCCATATTTCCTACCAGCGTTGAGTCATCCTCCATCCGTTCTTAATGGCGGCATTTACAGCAACGCTGGCGGGCCACGCCATAGCTTGCATCTGATAGGTCACTTCTATAGCAAATTTCAGCTTTCTCAGTCCAGACGTCTCCGTCACTCGTTTCTATTGGGATTCAGTCTAGTCTTACTCCCTTAGCTTGTGCGACTTCATATCGGCAACTGAATCAACGAAACCTCATCCACTACTCTCACCATCACCGTAAATCATCCTCTGTCGGGTCCTTCACAGCATCACAAAGACGCTAGAGAGCATGTTGAGTCCGGCCTTCCTCAGCCAAAAGGCGCGCTGGAATGCCGTCAAGCAGAGAACCGCGTCGGCCGACGGTGTCTTCGTCTACGCGGTGCGCACGACCAAGATTTACTGCCGGCCTGTGTGCAAGGCACGACTCGCGCGCCAAGCCAACGTGCTCTTCTTTGACACGGCCGCCGAGGCCGAGCGGGCGCAATATCGTCCCTGTAAACGGTGCAAGCCTGACCTGGCAGGGCCGATGCCGGAAGGGAAGGCCGCACAGCGAGTGCGGGCAATGGTTGAGCGGGATTTGCCCCTAGCTGGTGCCGGCGTTGAGGGTCCGATACCGTTGCCCGCATTAGGGGGGTTGGCCCAGATGGCCAGGCAGGCTGGGCTGTCCAAGTGGCACTTTCACCGCGTCTTCAAGGAGGTGACGAGCTTGACGCCGACAGAGTACGTGCGGCAACAGGCCGGGGATTCAACTACCGACCTCACGAGCAGCTTCGACCGTCAAAGCTCCAAGTCACTAAGCTTTGGAGTGCTAGGGGACATGACGGCGAGACCAGAATTGGGCAGTGCGACGGTGGCCTCAACGGAGACACAACTTGATCTATCACTAGCGATACCACTACCCACGTCCTGCCTGGAGAACCAGCCCATCGAATGGGTACTGGACGATCTGAGCTTTGATTTTGCCGACTTCCTGGCGGATCCGGACGACAACCTCTTCGAGAAGCTGTCACGTATACCCGATGAGTATGAGCACCCTGGGACTCTGACTGGGTTGCAGGACCGCCCTACCGGCGACGTGAAGCTCTCTTCCTGGGATATGGGATGGGATACGAATTTGTGTCTGGATATAGGCGGTAACACATGGCCCATATCTCGTGTACCGTAGTGTCGCCCTAACTGCCGATTCGGGAGCTCTAAATTCGTCGCAAATAGAAACAGAAAAAAAAAAAAAAAAAGAAAAAAAAAGAAAAAAAAAGGGGCGTCAGAAAGAATGAACTCTTCATCTGCTAGAGACAATCATGGTTCTGGAATCTCGTATTCCGGGGCCGTCCGTCGAGGACCTTGAAGCAATATGCTAATATCCATGAGCCTTACACAATGACCACCGTTTGTTCTTCTATACCCTTGACCGCGGCACAAGTCCATATGAACTTGGCATATCCTTCCCTTTTATAACGGCCGTCAGATTGTTGTTCCAAGATCAACCCCTGGAAATAATATGGGTAGTGGTCCGATCCCTTCGATCCAGTTGATAAAGGTTTCGAGCTTCTTCGCAGAGGAAGAATGTACGCAACTCCCTCCTGCCGTGCGTATTCCTGTGAGACGTCCCACCAAAACTCCGACTTCTTTGGCTCCGTCGGTATACCAGACGGCAGTCTCCAACTCAGTTGTGCGCTTGTCCCTTTTTTGCGCCCAGCACGGATGACTGTCTTCATCAGTCGCCCTGTTATGGTGACTCGAGCGTCGCTCACCTTGCCATATGGATTAGGCGTGCTGGGAAGCGAGTACACGTCCGTGATGAGAGCCATCGGCACCACTGACACGTCGTTGTCGCGATTGATGTCCAAGTCCATAAACCATATCTCTGCAGGACATGCACTAGCCCAGGACCAGCTAGGGGAGATATAGATATCCTGGGAATGTCCTTGGTTTACATCCTGTCGAGACACCACTGTTTGTGATAAAGACCGTTGTCCACGTGGACAGAAGGTGTACCAGCATAAACCAGCAAGGAGATCGGATATCCACAAGCCAGCAACGTAGTCGTCGCCTGAGGCACCCAGTACCTCCGCCAGCCCGGAGATTGCCTCCAGTCTATCCTCTTCCCTGGTCAATAATCGGTGGGCATACCGCTGTACTGCTCGGTACCAGAGCCGTCCACGCTTGGAGCTTGAGGGTGCGCCGTCATAGTTCGGTCCGTGCTTTCTCAGGACCTGCATCTCGAGTCCCAAGTTGTGGACGTCATTATAAAGACTCATGCTCTCGGATGCTGTATTGAGATTGACGTACGGGGAGTTGAGCATGCGGTATGGTACACCTCTGGGCAAGGTCTCCGAAGCGAAGTGAGTATAGCAAGAGAAAGAGACCGAGTTTCGTCTGTAGTGCAGAGTCCTCCTCGCAAGTACTTGTTCCTGAAATATCCATCCTCTGTCATTCAAGATCGACACGGCTGATCGCATGTTGTTCCCGCCATCCAGCCTCGGAGTGACAGTCCATGTTTGGGTTGGTAATGGTCCGCTAGCGCTATGATGCTGGAGTCTTAAAGACTGTGGTTCAAGAGTGGCGCCATTTCGAGCGGAGAAGAGACCGACGCGACAGTCCGCCGCCGAGTCTGCAGAGATATTGAAGTGAGCATTGTAGTAGTACGTTCCCATCGCGGGGAACTCCGTGGCCTGATCGACTTCCGAGTCCTGTACGACACACAGAGTATCGATCCATAAGTACTGTATGAACTGAGCCTTGGCGACTCGGACAGCGTCCTGGAATGTTTGCGGTAAGCTTGATATACGAATACCCACTCTATGGGACTCTTCATTTGCTTTGGTGGTCTGCATTGGAGGGTGCTTTCCCCACCGGTGAGAGAGAGTGGCGTAGAAGGGAGCGTAAGGTTGAGATGCGATTGACTTTCCGTCGACGAGAGCGACATGGTCATCACCCCCATCCGGGTAAAGATTAAGAAGCCGCGTAGGCAGCGGACCTTCTCCTCCTTGTAGGCTGCAAAAGGGATGATTTTCTGCACACTCATCGATCCAACGGCCTGTAAGCGACATAGCTCTGACGCTACCAGTGGATGTGTCAGATTGTGATAATCTTGACTCGTCTGTCTCTCTCTCGGATACACTCATGCCGGACGGAAGAAGAGCATCAGGTTCTGCTATCTCGAGAAGTTGATCAGGCCAGTGAGGCGGGAGAAGGAACAGCGAGCCTCTCTCCTCCATGCCTTGCCTGCCGACGCTGATGAGAGTCGGCATGGCCCAAGATCCAATCAGCGGATTAGGAGCACTGTATCTCAACCAAACCGCCTGGCTTTTTCTCATATGAGCATTCAGCTGTGTCCTCTTGTAGATACGAGGAGCTTCGGCCGTCAAGGGTATGGGTTCCTCTTCCACAAGAATCGCCCTAACAGATTCTTCGATGTAAGAGAGAAATCCGGAACTCGTCAACAAACCCTTCCGGCTCTGCGCCCTCAGTCGCCTCCTCGTCTCAATCTGAATGAGTATCTCATGCAAGACCTCACAAAACTTGCAAACTGTGTTGTCTCGCCGGCGATCCCTGACGCTTGAGCTCAGTTCATCAAAGCTTGGATGCAGGAAGGCAACGAAACATCGTTTGTCTTCCTCGTCTGCAAAGCGATATCTGAGAATCTGTCCCAACCTTAAAAGCAACTTATCGCTGACCGAACAGTTGTCCCTTTGGCCATCATTTTTACGTGGCTTGAATTTGTCGACTGGGTGAAATGCGATCTCGGAGCAGACACTACATAACGGCATGGCAATGCTGCTGACAGCCAAGATACAGGGACGTGTGGTAAAGAATGAACGTGTGTTTAGTGAAATTGGTGTTCTGATAACCGGAAACGGAGAGTTGCGATGCATATGGAACTTCGAAGAGCAAAAAATGCATCTGGAAGAAGAGGCACGAGCTGGAACAAATAATGCGCAGTCGCATATGCGACGTGGCGGAGGCTCAGGCGGTGCCTGTCTGCGCTATCAGCCCCTAAGATTTCGGCTTGTATCCCGGCCAATCATGAAGTACGCCCAATGTTTTGAATCAGACCGCGTTAGGTGGATGATTTGTCTTGTAGTGGCGTCAATAGCCCAGCATTTTTAGAGCGCGCGAATGGAGAAGAGGAATGTGCTAGGGACTTCTTCTAATATAGGATGTCCTGAACCAGATTCTTGTTTGTTTCTTCATAATTCCGAAGCAAATCGACAGTTGTTGACGATGTAGTAGACTCAGTTTCAAATTGAACTCGGGACCTGAATTGACGAGGCTTCAACACACGTATTGTAATCTAGACTCACCCTTATGTCCAAATAACAGGCGTAAATGATTCATGAAAATGCCTGCTATTTGACAAACAGATAACTATCTACCTTGCGTACGACAAGTTCAATCGCACCAGTGTGGCACTGCTACCGTCGCTGATCATGCTGCGCGTAAACCCACGCATTCAAGTCAGTCGTCGTTTCGCCAAAACCAAAACCCGTTGGACCTAGGGACCAATCCCCTTCAAATTGACTCGGGTTGTCATGCGAGGCGTGGTATTCGAAGGAATGTTCAGGAAGGGTTCCGCTGCCTACGTCGTTTTTCGTCCGAAGGTCAGTGTCGTGGCTTGGTTGTGTCGTGTATCCGTGATTGTACCCTTGATCGGGGGCGGGTAAATCGGCATCCCCCGGAAACGTAATGCCACGATAGTTGTCCACAAACATGCCTGTGTCCAAGGGATTGAAGCTATCGAAGCCGGAGTAATCGACGTGCTCGTCAGAAGGTTGCAGCTGCCCGATCAGCACATCACCAGCCTCCGTGCCGAAAGATGGTGTATTGTCCTCCGGGCCGTCCGGTTTGGCTGCAAGGTCCTCGTCCGCAGCTTCATCCTCCATGCCGACGTCGACGCCCGAGTCTCGATGCGCCTTGTTTTCCACACGCTCTCTGAAGGATCTCCGCTTAGGTCTGAGCTGAGACTGCTGCGGCTTTGGCTGCCTATTGCGGTAGTCCTTCTGTCGACCTTCCTCATTGCACTGCTCGAACAGTCCGATAAAGTGGTTGTTGAGAATGCTGCTCAAGCTTTCGAGACCCCTCTCTCCCAGGCCTATGAGGCTCAACGAAGTTCGGAGGTGCGGGAGGCTTGAGCGGTACTTCTCATAGAGTTCGAAGTGCTCCATCACGGCGCAATAGTCTGGTGTTGGAGGTCAGTGCTGCTCCCTTAGACCAATTTGTAAAGCCCAAGGTGATCTTACCATACGGCTGTACTGGTGTCCCTGGAAATAGCAGTTCCCATATCTTCTGCCACTGCACCTCCACGGGATCTGAAACGCGCCCTTTCTTGCTTCGAAGAATCCTGACGATCGACTCATCGATGCCATCCTCCGGGTCATTCGAACTTAGTGGTGTCTCGATGAGGGGACATCTCTCTGTGGACCGCAGATGGTCTCCAAACTCATCCTGGGTCGAGAACTGGCTCTGGCAACGCAGACACTGGTAGGGAAGTGCCGGTCTCCTGTGAAGGTCTTGTATATGGCGCCTGACCTACGGTCAGTGACAGAACCAAAGGTGGATTGTATGTTATGTTATCTTACCTTAACTCAGCTGTGTCTGTAAAGACAGTGAGCGCACAAAGACGGTGATCGCGAACATTGAACCGCAACGGGTTCTTCTTCCGGAACGGACAGCTCATTCTGACAGGATCAAGCTTTGGGCGCTTAGACGGCCCGGCTTCTCTTCGCTTGTTGGGCTCGTCGTCACACTCATCGTCCCCATCCTGATCATCGTCGCCACTATCTCGTGATTTTCGTTTACCCTTGTCACTTCTCTTCGATGAACGCTGGCTTGAGGTAGTGGTAGATGACCCAGTAGAAGCATTGGTTGGAAGACGACTGAGATCCGCGGCGCAATTGTACCGCGGCACTTGTTTCTGTCCTGATTCTTGATCGACGGCCCATGCCATATCGCTGATGAAGTTGTCGACAACCGAGCGGCATGTCGTTGGTACCTGTGAGACATTGTCGATAGCCAATCCAAAGACGACGTCTAGGGTGTAGTTGAGGACCCTTCTTGATGCGTCTTTGGGCGGAATAGTTTCGTTGGACACTGTTTCATCCGACACTGTCTCGTCCGAGTCACTTTCTTCAACAATAAGATGTGACTTCTCGGCAACGGGAGTGCCCTCTTCTTTAGTAGCAAGGGCAATATGACTCTTCACTGGTTCAGCATCCAGGATTGACTCAGCTACTGGTGCTGGACTCCGCTCGTCAAGGCTAAGAGATCGTATTGAACTGTAGTCGGACCTATACATGTGTTAGTGCTACACTTAGGCGTGGTTGATATGAGACCGACACGTACGTCCCAGACAATGATGCAGATGCCGCATGGCGACGACGTCTGCCACTAAAGTCGGATCCCAGAGCAGAGTCCCATGACTCCCGATTTGTCTTGTGCTTGGGCCGGAAGGGCATTGGAAACATTTGCGGTGGCTGTTCCAACTTGACGTCCAGTTGCGACAAATCCAAGGCTAAAGCATCATCGGCTGTGCTCATGGGCGTCAGGGGAGTCTCATCAGTACGACACGAGGTGGCAGACGCCGCAGAGCTCCTGGAGGCAGACCGTTGACGGAGCTGATGAGGGAGGATCCAGCCATGAGGGCCCATATATGGCTCTTCAGGGCATGAGCATGTCGAGCTCGAAGCGTTTGTTCTGCCTGACCTGATGGATGACGCGGCAGATTGGGGCTCTTGATCTGACTGAACAGACAAATACTTGGCCTTAGCGGTGTCAATATTTGCGGGCACGACAGGTGGCACCTTGTGGCCAGTCATCATGCGGTGAGCGCCTTGTTCCTGATCAGTTGACATGACTGCCAGCAGGAAGTGGGTAAGATGAAGGTGGAGATCCCGATGTTCGGGAGGAAGTTGGGACAATGACGACCAGGCAGCTTTGTGAGTCAATTGACGCGATCAAAAGGAACAATCGCCGAAGTTGAGACAATTCATCAATCGGCGACAAAGTTTTGAACTGAAGGAAATGGGGACGACGGAGAATCAGGCACAGAATCGCAGACCAGACCACACGGGAGTCGAATCTGGGATGGGTGAACTTTTACCTCCCGGTTGCCTCACCATGGTTCGCGCGCGGAGGAAAGTGCCTTGTCGACAGCATGAACCAGTTACTCAGTAGCGCTCATTGGCTGCTTGCCAGTTTGGAATGCAGCCTGGGGGCAGCTCACTGCAGTGCACTCGGGGTTAATGCAGCGCTAATGTCGTCACTTCTGCGGCACAGCCCCCTATCTGCACGGACATTTTCGAGTTCCTGGAACTTCTCAGGAACAACATCTGGATCTCGACATGACAGGAGATGGCGAAATATCTAGCCGTACCATATTCTGTGTTGCCATGGGAAGATCCAGAAACAAGTGAAACGACCATAGAAACCACTATTAGAAGTTCCTCAAGCATCTCAGCTGAAATCCACAGCTTCACCCCTTCTCAACCGACCATTTATTTGTAAGGTCTGATTGACGTAGGAAAAAATGGAGGGAAATCATCATCCCATTTTATGCTGATCCAGCATCCGTAAGATCGCAATTCAACATCATGAGTAGTACCAGCATCCAGCCTCATGTGCTGCTTAAGATTGCATTTCACGGCACCTCTTGTATAATAAATGAAGGGATGGAGCAGATAAGTTGACACCTGTGACGCTCAATCTATTGATATATAGTCAGCCTATCGACATGCAACTTGAAGACATCATGCCAAACAGCTTAAGCTCTTGTACTAGCTCTGAAAGCCAACACTACGAGACTTCTCTGATAACCAGCCGGTACGTGACAAATTAGACTAGCTAGAACCCGCCATGCCACAGCTGCTCATACGTGTTCCAGCCCGATACTAGGAGGCGCTTCTATATCCATGCTAGATCGGTTCTTAGCTGACACATCATCTTGGACCGATTGGCTTGTCGAGATCACGAGCGATAGAGACCAAATCCGGCGACGCGATATGAAAAGACGACCAGCGGACAAACGCCGAGGGAGTATTGGTGCTGCCGCTGAGGTCACAGAACACGGTTACCCTGCCGAGATCGATCTCGCTTGAGTTGGGAGTGGCCAGCGGCAAGCATCTATAGACGTGCTGCTCAATCAGGTCGACCGCAACGCCGGGCTGGAACATCGCTTTGGTACTATCCAGGTTCATGTATGATATGTGTTTAGATAATGGTCTCATTCCTCTTTACGCTTCCATCCGGGGTTCCCATGCCGACTCGTGCCGACTGCATGAGAATTCACCACTGCGACCACACCTAACTGCGCGCGTCTGCATGTCGAAGAGCGCAGCATGAGTGTCAAGAAGCTGTCATCGAGATCTTTGGAGGCGGGATTTTCATGCCAGCATACGCTTCATTGCGAATGAACATCTCCACTTCCGTTTCGAATCCCATAGCGGAATAAAATGGTCTCGCGAATGGGCTGGAAAGGAGCACGACGCCCTTGGCATCTTTCGAAGCTTCGTCGAGCCCCCATCTAACCATCTTGGTTGCCGCCCCTTTTCGCTGGTATTTTGGGTGAACAGCAAGATTCTGTAGGACTGGTAACTCATAATGGTTAGATGACAGAAAGACGAGGAATGGGTTAGGGGCAACTTACACCAGTAATTATCAGGATCTTCCCCTAGCAAGTGCTTGAAAACTACAGACATTTCTGCAGAGATCTTATCATGAGCCTCCTTGTCCATACTGTCCGGCCTATAACTGAGGTCCTGCACCCTGGCAGACGCCTTCTCTTCTTCGGTTCTCTCAATTCCGGGAGAAGCAGGAGATTCCCAGAGACTATAGCCAATAATCTCTTCTCGTGTCGTTCCATCGGACAACGATGTCTCGAGGAAGGCAACAACCCAGTGCATGGTCGGACTATCCATGCGCCGGAATATTTGGCCTTCACGAAACACGCGCTCCTCGTCCCAGGTTTCTCTGCCTTTTGGAAAGTACGCTTGGTGCAGACCTGTGTCGACAAATGTTTCGAGTTGGAGCTGGACCATTGCCTTCACCTCCTCATCGGACGGTCGCATATGGCGGATAAAGATTCTTTCTGCCATGTTTAATGCGCAATCCAAGAATTGAGTCCGAGGACCTTGAGCAGTGCTTGGAGGATGACGATGTGGCTTATACATGCGCACTCTACGTTACGTGGGAGACGCCGGACTATATACTATTTGTATGTGGTTGTTACATCTCCGTGCTTTATCGGCAATTTGCCAAATGAGGATAAGGACGATGCACTGAAGAGTCATCCTCGCCCGGGGTTATTAGTGTACATGTGTCATGTACTGATTTCACGGTCCGTTTCTGGCGAGCGACGGTTGCGCAAGGCCCTGACATACGAGCAAGACTGCACGGTCTAATCAGTCGGTTTAGCAGGGAGCCAGTAGTTCCATTTCCTGTAGTCAGTGTACCATAGTAGCGCGCGTGCTATGCCAAGGTATCAACGACGTGACGCCTAAAGTAAATAGCTTTCTCCCTCACACCCAGGCCGACTGCACGCTTGGCGAATTGGATGATTTGAAGACGATGTTTCTGAGTTTAGAACTTCCGACTGCAACTCACTTTGTCATACACTTTCAAGAAAGGCATGGCGATTGGTGTTGAGGAGGCCCGCATCCAGCTCCGGCGCGATGGATTTGGCAGGTGGGCAGTCAAATGTTCAGATTAAGCGCGTTGGCCTCCACTGAGCTCCTTAGTCATCGGCCCAACCTCAGTGACCTCATCCAATGGCTCCACTCCAAGCAAGCTCGCTTCAATTCACCAAGTCTCGAAGTCTCGAACCATGCACGAACGCGACTACCCATAACTGAACCGCTCTGTCAATGCAACCTACTAGTTCTGGCAAGGAACAAGACAAAAGTCCACTTTCTATCTTGGGGAATGTATAGTCTGATCATGGTCCCAGCATCGCGCTGAGCGCACAACATGCCGCGACAGCTGCCCTGGAAGGTGAACGGCGGGTCGAGACCGCCAACACCGCGCAATCGGACGACAGCGAGTCCTTCCTTGCCAGCGGTCGGCCCGGCTGCCGTCGACCAAGCTGAGACTCGGTCTGCCAGCAGGCCCAAATCCGGAACCTCTACACCGATCGGAGGGAAATCCCGGAGGAGTCTGACTGCTAGGCCTGGTGAGTCCTTACGTCGTGGAAATCTCTGATCTAGTACATGCACTGATAGTCCAGATCGATCACCGTCAACATCGCCGCCCCCGGAGCCTATCTCTGAAGAGTAAGTGTCAAAATCAGATGCATGGATGAGCTTCATCTAACAAGGAGGCAGATTTATGATCGAAGGTTTCGACCACGATGACAGGTATCGTATGGTCGAGGACGAGTTCCTCGCCATGGCCAATGACTTCACCAAGCATCTGCACGCCGCCGAGTACCACCGGCTCAAGGCATTGGCAAGCACCCGGAACGCGGATATGATTCGCACCATCTCCCGGCCGGTCACGGGACGTATGACTGACCTGGTCAAGAAACGACGGAACGCACTTGAGCTTGCCACGGCACAACGGAAGGGTCTTAGGAATGCCCTCGGGAAGCGGAAGGGTCGTCAGGACGATTCCGACAGTGATGACGACGATGACGAGCTTCCTTGGGCTGGGACTTCGCTCCAAGGACTCATGGAGAGTCCGCGCAAGACTGCTGCGCCGTTGCCGGTTGGTTCATCTTCCTTGGGCCATGGAGAGAGGGTACCCACGACGCGTCCAAAATTGGCAGAGACTACCAACTTGGGCATCTCTGGCTCTGCTAGTCGCATTGTAACAAGGCCTTCAAGTTCCCATATGGAAACCACGACGGACGAGGACGATGATGATCTGGACACGCAACCCAGGTTTCCAGGCCTAAGGGACAAAATAAAGCGATCCGAGAGCAGCACTCTGTCCCTCAACCAGAAAGCAGCTAGCATCGAGGCGATGTCGAGGCGCCGTGAGCCAGCCTATTCAACGACGAGGAGTGAGCTGCCGAGAAACATGCCTGCGGTCAAAGTCGCCGAGAAGCCAGTCGCACAACCTAGTGGAGGCTCGCTCAGTGATTTGGATGAAGACGATGAGGGTTTCAAATCCCGTGTACAGAGTCGTCGGGCTCAACAAAAGACCCGGCTTCGGGGATCTGGTACTGAAGACAACAAGAGAGCCAGGCACAACAGCGCAGTGGATGCCATTCCGCTGATTTGAGAAGGCCCTTAGGCGAGACTATCTCGAACTGGTATGTGCTTGCATTATCATTCTCGAAAACTCATTTACATGAACACTTCAATTAAACACAACCCCAACAGCTTACTTCGACTCGAAGGGCGTCTCGAACGGCCTCTCAGCTTGGGGCGTAATGCGAGCCAGATGCCTCCGCTGGCCGCTCTTCCAGTCTACCAAGGCCGAGTGCTGCGTCACACGGTTGTCCCAGACGACAACGGTGCCCTCCTCCCACTTCACACGGGCCTGGAAATCAGCGCCGTAGGCGAGATGGTCGTACAAGAACTTGAGCAGAGCATCGGACTCCTCCTTCTTGAGGCCGACAATGTCACGTGTAACTGTATCTCATGTCAGCTATGGGGCTGAATACGTGCCAGAAGGTGAAACTTACACTGCGGGTTGATGTACAGCGCCTTCTCTCCAGTGGCAGGGTGCGTCCGAACAATGGGGTGCTCGTTAACAACCGGATCGCGCCTCTTGATGCTGCCCCGCGCAGCAGCAGCATTGACTTGCTCGATGCCGGAGTGCGTAGCCTTCAGGCCATGCAGTCTCTCCTGGAACAGCGGGCTGAGACGGTTGTACGCCTCGACAGCATCGACGAAGAGTGTGTCGCCTCCAGTCTCGGGCTTGTCAAGGATGTACAAGAAGGTAGTGCCAGGAGGCTGCTGCTCGTACGACACATCCGAGTGCCAGGCAACCGAGCTCGTGCGCGAGGCAAAGAACTCCTCGGCACTCCGGTCGCCGGCGCCGCGGTGCACGAGGTGGATCTCCGGGAAGCCCTCGGGCGAGCCGGACGTGGGGTGGATGTGGTGGCGGCCGAAGTAGCTGCCGAACTCGAGGGCCTTCTCGATGGGCAAGTCGGCGAAGTCCTGGCCCCGGAAGGCGACGACCTTGCGCTCGGCTACGAACCGCGCGAGCTCGTCCTTGCCTGCGTTGCTGAGAGAGCTGAGTTGGATGCCGGTGACCTCCGTGCCGATGGTGGGGGTCAGGTGTGTCACTCTGACGGAGTCCTTGGGGAGGAGGTTGGGAAATGTGGTGTCGGCGTCTTTGCCGTGCTCGTAGTGCTCGAATGGCTGCAGGGGTGGGTATTTCTGCTCTGGGTTCCAGGTTGGGAGGTAATTGGCGTACTACAGAGTGCAATGAGTGAGCATATATTCGTCTCAGGCAACTTTGCGAAGCAGATGAAGTTGTACTGTACCTTCGCTCCCTGGAAGCCCTTCTTTCCGGCCTCCGCCTCCGGGTCGAACTGCGTAGGAGCCAGCTCCTTGTATGCGCCGAAGTTGGTGCGCTTGGTCGGGTTGACCACGGGGACCGTGATGGTCTCTAGTGCGGATGGAGCCATGATTTCGAGAGATCGAGTACGGTAGGCCTGTCTGAACGGGGTTTCAAGTTGAAGATGGTTGTCAGCAAAGAAGGAAACATCAACCAGGATGCAACGCCTCTATATCTTCGACTCCTTCACACATGATACGATCTTTTGCGGGGTACACCTATTGCACACATCCAGAAGATCGATTGCGTTAGCTACACCATCACCAATCAACGGGTTTCGGTCCAAGCTATCGCAGCACGAACCGACACCCGATGGGAGTCATCGTGCATCGGGCATCGGTAGCCACTCCCAAAAGGGTAATTCGACAGAGAGCCGCGATATAATTATCCGATCCGATTCTTAATCTACGTCGACGCTACCTGGTTTCTTGCGTCTGTTGGGCCTGCGTGGCGCCTTACTGCCGGTCTCCCAGTCGTTGTCGCGGGGTGGATGTTGGAATGCGCGGAGACGATCACGCAATCCCCACGCGCGACCATAGGCGGTTTCGACAAGTCAGCCTTAAGAGGTCTACAGAGCACGCAATGATCCACCGCAAGCATGCTTATCGGAACCATGATACTTTGACTCTGTGCCGACGACAACGATCGGCCGGGTTCAACTCGTCGGTTACATCTGCCGATACGCCTTCCTGCGGTCACATACTCTCTTACCTTGACTAGGTAAATATGTTGGCCTTGTCGCCTTATTCGCCAGGTTTGCCGTTAGTAAGGGAATCATTTTTACTTACTTTCCGTTGATGACGAGCTTCTTTGAACGATATTGGCCAGATATTGCTTGTTGCGACCGGCGTCGCTGCCCATTGACTTTTTCGAAGCAGCACAAGGAGACTAGACTCTCTCTTTTGGGTCTCTCTTGGCTTTGATAGAAGGTTAAACCTGTGTTGTTAGCAACTGGTGGCGTCTGGTTTGACTAATGCAAATCACCGGCTCGTTGATCTTGACTGCTTCCCATTCAGATGAGTTGGAAGACCATACGATTGCCGTTGTTAGTCTTAGAAAGAGGCTAGACTTTCAGTCCTTTTGTTCCATGCCGGAGAAGCTATTGACTGACGGGCGATGTCCCTAATGCGATGTAATACGGGCGTCAGTGACGCTAACAGCACTCTCAGCCTACGAACGCGAAACCGGCTTTTTCGTCAATCGCCACATGAAACCTTCTAGCACATGAAGTCTTCCTTAGCTGTCCAGGCGTTGGTACAAGCTTCATTACTCTTCGCAGAACGTTCGGCCCTGTCTTTGTAGAGCCTCCCCTTGCCTTCTTACACCTCACCCCTCGTCGGCCAGTACTCTTCCTTGGATATTACATCTCTCAGAACCCGAGAAGGTTCCGGTAGTAATAAAGAGAACACTCAGGTTCTTCTGTCTCGATCATCGATGAACAACCATAGGCGCTAGTCAGTGTTGCTGTGCTCAAGCCATTACACAACGTCAGTGATGCAGTAGACTTGCGGTAAGGCTTTATAATGATCGAACGACACCAACGATACAACCTGTTCGCTTTTCCGATAGGCCTATTGATAGAGATGGTTTATACCAGAAATCTATCACCGCCACGCTTCCAGTACATGATTATAAACAACCTTGTCATGCATAGTCAGCGTCGCGAAACGTTGAATCTCCTCACGGAGAGCTATGTGCGCCTCAACGATCACGGTATGCAGCTCTCCCAGGAACTTTGGCAAGCTGACTTTGTGGAGAGTAAGGGCTCCCTGGAGGACGTATTTGCGTGGTTGCGGATTGTCTCAAATCAGAACGCTCGTGAAGATCGACTACCACAGCTCAAACCAACATTATTTCTTCATTGGCGATTTTCACGACATGGACTTTTCTTCGGTACCAGATGCAGAGGAGATTATATCCAAGCTGCTAGTGCTCCATCAAAACGCTGTATCCTAACGGCATGTTCGGTTTCCATGCGCCGGTGGTCTCCGGCATTATGGAGCATACAGTAACCTGGGCCCCGAGCTGGGCAGAGTCCTTCACAGCGCAGCTCCAGGACGTTCTCTGCTATGACACCGAGACAAACAGGTCGTGGCCCGAGTTGGAAGCTGCTTATCGGCGGCTCGTCGACGCTGTGATCCCGCGGCTCCTAGGGGTGCTGCAGTCCAATGGGCGCGAGATTATTCCAACGCTGATTCATGGCGATGTGTGGGAGGCAAACGTGGGTATTGACAGGGAAACCGGCAAAAGCCTTGTCTTTGACGCCGGCAGCACTTATGCACACAATGAGTTCGAATTCCGCAACTGGAGATGCATCTTGGCGTCCTATTTCAGCTCACCCGAGTACATGCGGCTGTATCAACGCCATATCAAACCCTCGGATCCGGCCGAGGAGTGGGATGACCGCCAGCGACTGTACTGCATCTACACACACCTGAACGTTTCCGCGGGTCATGCGGGCAATATTACCAGAGAATTGTTCGTGTCCGCCCGCATGACCTACCCGAGTAGTTGAGTGCAAAGGCTGACCCAAATAACGTAGGGCTTTCAATGACATTCTGTATCTCTGTGAGAAATACGCCCCGTTGGAAACCTTGGAGAAGTACAACCCGGGAAAGGACGTCGGGATGTCGCCCAGCTATGCTGCCTTCGCGACGAAGCAGATGAAAGTCAGAAAGTCTCACTTTACAGGATAGAGATAGACCCCAAAGTACTGTTGCCTGTCGCCAGGTGATGTTCACGGCTTGCTCTGTGGGCCTCTCATTCGAGGATTTCGACTCAAGTCACTAAGTTGATGTGAGTGTGCCTGAGAAGGTCATCGGCTGATTGCTGTCTTACTCCCTGCTTGCCTTCATTCAGAACAATTGCAGCTACTTTATCATGATCACTAGTAGCTTTTTCCATGCCTTCTTGAACAGTCTTCTCTTCCACCAAGACTCTGAGTCTTGGCCATTTCCCGGAAGGTGGTAAGTCCGGCGCTACCTACCCACGTTTAAGCTCAATGCAGGCCAACACTACCTGGGCTGAACAGTAATGCTGAAGCTTACCGCCAGTTCAAAAATACTAGAGCATCATAGTCATCCTCCGTGAGGTCTCTAGTCGATAGTCTCGAAACTTGTTCCGCCAGATCAACTTCTCCGGTGCTCATGACCTCCGGCCTACCCTTCCTCTGCCAATATAGCTCCTCGGCTTCCTTCAAGTACTTGTCGGCTTCCAGTTCTCTGCCGGGTATCTGTTGTAGTATTTCAGACATTTTGTAGAGGCACCAAGCGTGTTCGCCAATCATGACCTCTTTGCGTACGGATGTCACAACCATAGCATCCTGCACATGTTTCCTGGGACAAGGTTAGCAACATAGGCAATGACACCTCGCCTACATGCGGCCACGAGTTACTCACAGCGCAGCATCCACGTTGCCTTGCAGTAGAACGCAACATCCGATTCGATACATAGTGGCGCCGTTGAAATCCGAACCGCGAGAATTTCCGCCCTGGAGCCAGAGGCTCTGCGCTTCCATAAAAGTGTTTTCAGCTGCGTCATAATTTCTCTCGAACATGAGCAACCTGCCTATGGAGAACTTGCACCTGTATAAGAGACAAAGGGCAAATGTATTAGCTTCGTCGCTTAATTACGAAGAACTCGATTACTGAAAGGGTTCTCACCATGCGGTCACCCCCCAGTTCATTGGCGTCTCCTTGAAGCAGTCATCCAGAGTCTTGTTCATTTCCGTTCTTGCCTCGTCGGACCTCCCCATGTATGACAGCGTGCGCGCATGGGGAAGTAGAACAATGGGAGGGTACTGGACCTCAACTCCCTCCTCTTCAGCCCAACGTTTCCACGAAGACTGCGCTTGCCCGTGCCACTCAAGTGCCGAGCTGAAGTCAAGCATACAATCGTAGTTGGTTCCGACGTTATCCTGTGCATAGGCAAGCGTTTTTAGGTCAACATGCGACGCCGATAGCTTGATATTGTAGGTCGTCAGTAGACTGCTGAGTGCAATTTGGTAACGACCTTGCCAGCTGTACATCAGCCCGATATGCGATTCGGTTGCCGAGAGCATCCACAGCTCAGGATTTTGAGTGGGTAGGGTGCCCAAAGCGATCTTGTTAACCGTGGTGAGGTTCTCAAGCTCGGACCAGTTAGCTTGTTCGAGATGAAAACTAGAGAAATAGGGTTAGCGGCGAGGTGCCAGCAGAACTCCAGTTATGAGGAGCGTCTCTATGTGAGTCTGTGACGAACCGTTGGCATGACGTCCACAGCATGCAAGTTTCGGTGCATGCATGAAAGTTGCGATCCTGCTGGCGCTCTCGTCGAAAAGTGTTCTTGAGAATGAGAACGTGCGGCAGCCAACGCCGACACTCCTCCCATGTATCGTAGAGCGTGGCGGACTTCTCGGGAAAGACATTATACAGCATGATCGAGGCATCGCAGAAATTCTTCTGTCGGTCTTCATTACTCATGAAACGGCAGTAATGAGTCTGGATGAGGCGATGGATTGAAAATGCCTTAGTAGTTCTGTCCCGCTTGACCAATACTAGCATCAACAGCTCTTCGGCGGCCTCGGAAAATCTGAAAACATGTCAGCTGTTGGATTGAAGAGGTATCTTGATTACGTACCGCTCCTCATTCTGATAGCATTGCACGCTTTCGGGGAGACTCGTTTTGCCCCTCAAGTCGAAAACTGCCTGTGGGATGCTGTCGGGCGAGCAGAACGCAAAAAATGAGAGTAGAGCAGCACTGTCGGAACCAAGATTCTCAAAGGACAGCTTCCAAACTGCATCAAGCCCGTCTTTATTAAAGTTGCTTGAGCGGTCGTAGAATTCAACAAGCTCGGACATTGTCCACGATTGCCGGTGGATTAGGCCACACATGTTGGAGAGGGCAAATGCATGACCGCTAAGCCTCTGTGAGAGATCGTAGGCTGATCTGGACTCTTTCTCCAGGATCTCGGCACTGATGTATCTGGAAAGAATGTAAGTAGAAATTTAGATACAGTCTCAGCGGTTCAAGGAGCTACTTCGACGCCGCTGTCTGCCGGGTCAAAGGCTAGAGAATAGTTCCGTGTCGTGATCAGTGCCCTGCCCTTACTGCCAGGAAACGGCCAGTAGTCTCGCAAGAGCTTCGCCCTCTCGACATTGTCATATACGATTAGCCACTTGCACTCTAACAGGTGTTAGTACATATCGCGCTAAGTAGTAGCTGGGTGGTAGGTGGACATACCCGTCTGCTGCAGCCATTCTTTGACGATCATGCGATTCTCAATCCGGGTATTCTGTCGTGCCTCGGGCAGCTTGAGCCTCAGGGCGATATCAGTGAAACTATCATCCATCGAGACCGCTGTCTCGCCATCTACCCAGAAAATGGCGTCCATCTCCCTGCCGGCCTTCTTTCGCTCGATATACTTGAGCGTAACGTGGCTCTTGCCGACACCGCCCATGCCATACAAGGCAAGAGAGTGCCAGGCCTCCGAGTTCTCGACCTCGATCCGCCGCTCGATCTCGTCAATCACATCGTCTCGGTCGAAGAAATGGGATCCTCGTGCAAGGGGTAGGACGAAGCAGGGAAGCTGAGCGACATCGCGGAACGAGCGGGGTGAGATGAACTTGGATAGCCGTGGCGCTGGGCCGTGACTCTTTTTCAGAGCTGCTACTTTCTCCGAGTGGCTCAGTGAGTCCTCCATATCCTTCTCCACATCATTGAAGATATCGAGTAGCTTCTGCCACGAGCTGTTCTCGCGTCCAGCTTCTGGAAGATCTCCAAGTAAGCATACGTCAAATTTTGTGTCAGGTTATGAGACGTTGATTGGCACTCACGACGGGTACGAGAGATTTGCGATATGTCTCCTGCTTTGCGAAGAAAATGAACCGCATTCGCGAAGAACTTCGTCAGCAAGACCAGCATTTCGAAGTGTGTCTCCTTCTCCACCCTTGTAAGTGATTCAGACACTGATACTCTACAATAGAGCTGGACCAGTTGACATTTTCCACTGAGCTTTTTGATCATCTGTGTCACTCTCGGCATTGCCTCATCGTACAGCAGCGAAATCTGGACGAGGTAGGTTTAAGCGATATCAGTATCACCCTGGTTGCCTCCTTTCTACCCTAGACAGTCACTCACCGTCAGCAACAAGCCTAGAAGCCCCCAAAAAACGCCGAGATCTAGCACCGGGCCAAGTTGGTTCGCACAGAAGTCGCTGAAGTATTCCAGGTCAATCAACGCGGTCTGACCATGGCCACTTCCTGGAGATTACAATCGAGGTCGACTCTTCCGGCTTATCGATGATGTTTTTCTGAATGTCATCCAAAGATCGGAAACTTCTCACTGTTCGGCGATCGTACGGCTCCATCAACTCGACACATAGTTCGGCTGTGGCAGCCCACTGGCTGACGAAGAATTCTTCACTGGTTAAGTCTGTTATTATCTGTAGCTAGATGCTGTTTCCACAGCTGTGTCGGAGGTATGGGGATACTCTGTCAAAGCCATGGAAATTCGATCTCTGACGACGCAGACACTGTTAAGCGAGTGCAGGTCAAATCAACTGGTCTAATGGGATCTAGATTTGTGTAGGATAAAGTAGTATGTCAGACGCAATGCCGAGGTGTTATGATCCCATTAACTGGAAAGCAACTCCGTGTTCTATCAGGAAAGTGCGTTACAAGAGAGTGATCCAATGCGCAGGTGAAGACGGCATACAAAGCTACCTACCTGGTAATTGCAGGCAATTGGGCGAACCTGCTTTCCTTCCTCATCTCCACTCTACATCCCAAGAGTTTCACCGTGCATTAACTATTTAAGAAGGTTCGACCTCGCGATCATCGATTGCCTCTTGGCGAGCACCTCCAGCCGTCGGTTGTGAAGCATGAGCAGCCTGCCACCGTGCCGCACGTGGATTCCTCGTCGGTAGGGATCGACACTCAGATAGGACTGTCTTGCCCGGGGCAGTTGAAGCACTTCAAGGGCAGGGACTACCTTATGATGTTTTAACGTGAGTATCGAGCGCGATCCACCTCGATTGTCAAAAGTCGGGGCGTCTACCATAGGCTTCTTACACTTCTGGAACAGATGTTGGCGCCCTCTGGTCGGACCAAACGACGACTGGCCGCTTGTGCTATGTGACCATGTCTTCGTCGCGGATGACGACAAAGTGAAAAATGATGACATACACTTCGACCGAGTATATGAGAACATGTTGCTGCATCCGAATGACGTGCATCGATGCTACTACATCCCAGGACAGATGCCGGAGGATTTGATTGTCTTGCGAAACTCAGATTCGAACGATCGTCGGGCACGTAAGTTAATAACGAGAACCTCACTTTTCGCACCCATCTTAGAGACAATCACTTGGAGGCTATGCTAAGAACGATTTCATGAGGTACAGGAGCCTTTCATTGTGCCGTCGAAAATCCACTGTCGCAGTCTCCGCTGAGACAGAGCGTAGAAATCCGGGTTGTGGCTATAAGACCGAAATAACGCGACCCTCTTAAGGTGGTAGGTAGTATGAGAAGCCAAAAGCCCTACTTGTAGGGTGATTATCGGGAGATAGGCAATAAGATTGCGTGCAGGGCCCCTTCGGGCATCTCGACGAGGCTAAATTGACTCTTCGTTCATATTTGCGAAGAGTCACACTTTCATTCCTCTTGTGCTTCTTGAATCGTGCGGACTTGGCTTGTCAACCTCCTCCGACCTAAGGCCTGTTATCATGGCTGAGGCTAATTATGTTTCCTTTATCACCAAATTGGCGTGGTGCCTTGACTCTTCTTGGAATTAGTCGGACACTCAACGCAGACTCTGGTTCGGCCTCAGCACCGCAGCGTCGAGCGCTGTAAACCAACATTGACAAGGCCCGCAAAAGACTCGCCCAAAACCAGGCCGCTCGCAAAAATCATGATATTACTCTGTCTTCGGGTGTGATTTGTGTAACCCCGGTAGACGAGTCCGCCAAGCGCACGAGATATGCTGAAGGATGGCAATAGATATATCCCTGGACAGAAACACAATCAGTACAGTGCGTGGGTTTGTGGAGATTGAGCCTACCTATCGCAAATGATACCCCACTAGGGAACAGCTTCTGTCACCACTTGTCCTCGTATCGTGCTCTGACAATCGAAGAGAAGGCGGACAGAAGCGCGGCTCCCAGTACAAAAGGCCAAACGCCCTCGGGTAGACCCCGCCCCAGTATGATCCTCGCCGTTCTCAAGATGAGATACGCCGAGGGAACTCTGAACAGAGTTCCTGGAAACTCATACTGAGATGCGTAAAGTCTGTAAATGCCGCATGACACGAGAGCGCCAGAGATGGAGCCAATGATTTGCCCAAGGAATTGGGCCCCTGGGCGGGCGTGCTCCAATGAGACTGCCGACTTTCAGATCGTATGCGAGGTCCCCAGCCTGATTTGCAGCCGCCACAGCAATAGCTGCCGATATCACATTGATGATGGTGGCGCTAGGGTTGGAGTGAGAGGCTAAGGATGCGAACACGAGTTCGGAAACTATGAACAGTAAGTGAGCAAGACGATCGCCAGTGAACTCGATGTTTCACACCGAGACGCACGTACGTATACGCGCTCTCGGGATTATAGTCTGTCTCGGCGATGGACCTTACCCCAACCGTTGCCATAGGAAGAAACAAGGATATTGCGAGAGGAGTGAATGACCATGGAATGAAGTCTCCGAAGGCAAGGTGCACTGTCAAAGTGCAAAAGACCAGAGACACGAGAAAGCCAATCCCAATGGCCGGGGCTATGGGCTGTGGGCATCCGATGGACAAGAAATCTCAGTTGAATGGCCTTTTCCCAAGAACGCTGTTGTGTCGTGCTCACAATTGTTGAGAGAAATCCTCTGCCGGTACGGTAACATATTGGATCAATGGATCTGGGAGGACCTTTGACGATGATGCCGAACGTTCTTGCTCTAGAGACCCATCAGCAGGTCTCGAAGGTGACCATTCACCAAGTAGTCTCTCCAAACAGGCTGCAATACGAGCCACGTCATCTTTACCGAAGCATCAGCGAGCAACGAGGCCGGACTGACCCAGATGATCCAACCCTCTTGACCCAGTAGTCCAGTCATCCATGTCCCCTGGACGCGATCTTCCAGTCAACTTCGCCTCCCTGGGCATGACTGAAATGTGGCTCTGGTCCGAGCTGATGATTGTGCTCCTCCGAAGGAGACGAAGGTCTCTCATGCGAGGTTGCTGAAGATACCGGCTGCGGCAGTGGAGCGTTGTGATGAAGATTCCTAATGAGGTGTGCAGTGGCAGTCGGCCCCGGCCACGGCAGTTTCGACCGCTCGATGAAATGCTCTTGGAGTAGAACAACGAAGATGATCCCAAAAAAGGAGAGACCCAATGACCATGGAAGAACAGGCACAAGGTCGACATTTAAGGGTCCGTTTTCGTCCGGACCAATGCAAAACTAAGCGCTGGGATCGCTCCAATCAAGCCTGCAGTCAAAGGCATACATCCCATTGCCCTAGCGACGCTAACAATCAGTACGTTCTCGGCAGGGTCGAGTTGTGCGGACAAATATTTCGACGTTGCTTTGAAGCCGGCATAACCCAACAGTCCCGACACCATCGACATTGAGTGACCAGCACCGACACGCAGTCCATAGTAGGTAGGTGTTTGAGACGTTGATCAGAAGACCGATAAGAAGCCCAGAGACGACGGCACGCAAGCTGAAGCTGCGCTCTACATCGCAATAATCGTCGCGCATCCGGCGAGCACTGTTGGGCCGGTCACCCAATTCACCGTTTGCGCCTTCACCAGATTCCGCGGAGGACTCGAAGGGATTTTGGGGGAGGGTCGCCATGACAAGCCCTAACGAACGACCGTGGAGATCGAGTTTGCGGGAGATGTGCCAAAGGTGCGGCGAGCATCTCTGGGTTAGGTTTGTTGCCTGTATGACCAGCGGACCCACTTACCGTCCCAGTGGGGGCCGGACCGTGAACCGCTAGGTAGCTACCGACCGGATCATCTGACTGTGTCCCGCCGGAGCGCAAGTTTTGCAGCATCGCCGCCTGATACACGACCGACTGGGCTTACTCGCAAGTGGAACCGCAATCTCAATCAAAGCTTTTAGCCCGCGGGCGACAGACTTCTTTTTTCGTACCTGCATGACCGTTAATGGTGCTGCAACCAATCGGTTGGCTGCCCTAAGCCCATTGTAGCACCAGGCCGGCGAAGCTACCTTGTTTTTGCATTTAAGATTCCTGGTTGCCCGGCCTGGTCGTGAATCGCGAACTCCAGTCATGATTATTCCTTCACTGGCCATCTGTCGTTGCAGGGAAGGCCACACGTACCATCATAATACCGCGAATTGCAGTATTCGCCCTTGCGGCGTCTCTGGCAGCCGCTAGCGAGACTTGCATGACACCTCCGAGACGTACAATGCCTGGACGAGACGGAGGATCATCCGGTCGGTCATACAATCAGCTTTCCATCTGTGCTCCCTAGACTCACACGCGACTTGTAGGCAACTACAAGTGTCCCAACCAAATCACAAACTGCGCCGCCCTCTGTCAGGACCAAGTGTCGGTCAACACCTGCCAGTCCAACAATGGCGGCGAGGACAGCCCGTTCCGTTCCATCACCTACTGTTTCGAGTGCACCTGTGCTGACGGATCGACCCCGGATCTGGCCAGCTACTACAACACCATACCCTATTATGTGTGCGAGCAGACCCTTGAGAATTGCCAGTACGCCTACATTCAGTATGGCCAGCTTGCTCCGGAGGGCAAATGCCCGACCTGTGGTAGCCAGTCCGCAGTCAAACCGACCTGGATTGACTCCACGCCTACGCCGTGGAGCACAACAAGCGCAGCAGCAGCAGCAGTAACCAGCAACGCTGAGGCTGGTGTCTCGACCAGCAGCAGCAGCTCCGAGGCTGTGACGGATAGCACAACGTGGTTGCTCACCTCGTTTTCCACGTCCACGTCTATATCTGAGACCGGCCCTACCTCATCTTCAACCTCGTCTGAAGTGTTATCATCGCCGACGACCGCGGTCCAGCTGTCCACCACCGTCCACACATCAACCACGACCTCGGCAACCACCCGCCTAAAGACAAGTTCATCAACATCTGCTGCACCTGTCAAGTCTGCCGGCGCGGCGATGGTGGAGCCAGCAAGAGCTGTGTTCGGGATGGGTCTGGCCGCTATCATGGCTCTGTAAGGCTTCGGCCTCATGAGAAGATCCGGAGTGGTCAAGGCATTCCATGTAGGAGTTTTAGTTACCATCAGGTGCCAGGAAGTGATGAGCGAAGTGCGACGCGAGGGGCTTTATTAGTAAAGTAGTAATGGCGTGTACCAAGTTACCCAGAGAAGCTGTTGACGAAGGCATATCACGCACAATATAAGACGAATGTCAAATGATCATGACAAGATTGCTTTCCTGGACCTCTATGTTCTTACAAAATCTGCCCTGAGAAGTCGTCTTGATCTCGTCTCCCACGGATCTAATAGCAGGGGCTATGCGTAAAGAGGGCATATACACTTGTAGTTAATACAAGGTGGTCAGAATGTCACCCCATCTTTCATGCACCGCAGCCTACGGGGTAGGAGGACAGAAGTGTTTGGTAATAGAAGGGAAGTTTGGTCTTGGCACGAAGAATTATCCTTCAGCAAATAGAGCATGGAAAGATGACTCAGTGCTGTACACACTAATGCCGTTGCGGTAGGAGTTGCTGAAGGAGTGGTAATGATACCGCATAGCTCGCAGTCACGTTGGACCTCAAGCGTATGAGGACACCAACCACCCTAGAGCGCGATCCCAGATCTCGTGAAGGGGGAACAGCACAGCCAACAGCTTGCAGGGTACAAAAAAAATGTTGGCATGGCACATCGTTAGCAGTACCCTAATCCTTGGAGAGCCAAAGCGACGTCTTACCTGAGGAAAAAGAGTGGGTGAAGCCTCGTCCTCAACAGAGTAATCGGAATCGAATTGTGCGATTCCCCGCCAAGGAAGAACCGCACGCTGCGTATCGCACTCAAGTGTATGACCACAAGCTTCGTAATGGCCCTCCCAGAGGAACCTGGAACCGGAGCAGCCACGAACGAGCGCGAGTGCCCGGCCCAGGCCCTGCTTTTCTGATGCCAATTACAGGACGCGAGATCGCGCTGGACCGTTACCGGCAGAGCGTCGACACCATCGCACACCGAACAGTGTGAGATGGGCGAGCTAGGGATTGAAGCGGATTCTCCGAATTTCTCATATGCCAAAGATGAAATGAAAGACTGCTTGCGCAGACTTTCCGTTTGTAGCATAGAAACGCAGCGTTGAAGAGGACGAGACTTCACGCAGAAGGAAGGAAGGAGAAGAGAAAGTGAGTCGAAGAAGATTTGAAGTTTCGTGATGCGAAGCAGCATTTTGTGGGTCTCGACATGAACCAATCAGATACCGGTTCCACTCCAGGGCTGCAAGGCTGCCAGGCTACCAGCTGAAAAGGCGGCCTTGTCCATGCATGTAACACCGAGGAAGTTACTCAAGCTTCTACCTCGTATGTCTATACCAGATCTATGTTATATCTGATTTTGGATGCAAAAATAGCTCTTATCATCAACGGCGATGTCCTTCCACTTCATCCAGACGGTGTTGTGACTTGTGATGCAAACCCCATTGACAATGTGCCCCACCAAGGCCAAGCAAACCCAAGCAGCAAGCACCGATCGCCCTTACTCGAGGCCGGCCTAATCCCAGGAAACGGGACAACACCGATGTTAATCCAGCTCATTCGCTCCTTTGCAGCATTCAGTCTCTTCATATGCAATCTACATGATCGGCCGTCTCTAGATACACCGCGTCAGAGATACTACCTTAGTTGCTGGCCCCGATGGCGTCGCCGCATATTCGGTCCACGACTTCCACAATTGATGGGACTACACCCCAAAGCTGCAATCCTTCATTCGTGGTGTAGCTGATCGTACCCACTTGCGGACATCGTGTCTGAGTCTGACGTTGCCGTGGGTTCGGCACCTATGAAGGTGAGATAGGAGATTCCCATGAAATGACCACTGCTACTATGCACATGCCTTACGATGTCGCTGATGCTTCCCTGGAAAGTGACCTCTTGAAACATCCTTAAAGACGAAGAGACAACTCCAGGTACCTCCTTGAACTCGTCCTTGAGCACGCAGAAAGTGACCACCAGAATCGTCTCGAGCAGTCGTTGTTCATTCTCCACGCCATGCACAGACAAGCATCTCGCCACCAGGGCGTCTACGCCATATGACGGCCCACAGACCAATCTGATGTTGAGCACTGTGCTAATGCAATCAGGCGCCTTTTCCATTGTCGACAGCAAGAGGATTCGAACAGGGAGGTATTGCAGGAGGTAATGTCGTGAACTATGGTCGAACGTACCCAGGAGCCGTTGCTGTATTGACAAAATGCGTCGGTAGTGCGGCATGCTAGGATTGTAATACCCTAGAAACAGGTCCTGAATATCAAGCCTGGCGTTCAGGGCCGTGCAGTAAATGGCGCAGGACAGCGCGAGACAGTATGCCTCTCGGTCAACGACCCAATCTGTAGCAGAAGACGTCGGATCTGAGTACAGAGCTTGTCGGAGTACGCTCTGTGTAAATTCGAACGTCGTCGTGGTGAGTGGCAACGAGAAGAAGGCCACATTCGTCTTCTGGATGTGTGCCGATTCGAGAAACTCCCTTACCGTGTAGTGAGCAAGCGAAACGAACAGCTCGCTATCAGCACCCGGTGTAGCGTCTTGCTCCTTGTTCACGACCGGCCAGTAAGTTGACGGGAGGTGATGGTTTCGCGGAAGCGGCTTGCCCGCAGTCGCGAGCTCATCAGGTGGGCTATGAGACTCTCTAGAAGCAGCATCGGCCGAGACATCGATGAGGCAGCCACACAGTTCTTTTACGTCGTCAACGGTATAGGTATCTGTACGTATTCCGAGATCGTGAGAGACTGCAGACAGGAGAATTCGGGCGTTTATGCCGCGTTGCGTGAGCCATGGAGCTTGCGCATGTCCACAAATCCAGATGAAGACACGCCGCACAAAGGGTCTGTCGTGAAAGGGGACATCGTTGAGGCCCCGGACATACGTCTCTACCAAGTCCCTTGGCAAATCCTTGATAGCTGAGAGAAGCTGAGACTCCTCTCGAAGCCGCTCGATGTTGTGGAGTTGGCAGTGAGCCCAGCGAAACCTAAACACATTGATCAGCCAACGAGTGAAGACTTGAGAACAAAGACGACTGACATTCCATGGGCTCCAGTCACAAGGGCGTTTTCTACGTGGTCGAAGAGATACGAGAACCTCTTTAAGCTACGAGATGCGTGCAGTCTCGAGTGAACCATTCGCCTGATATCGGTGTCGACCGACGTATTGGACATGGAGATGTTGATGGAGACACCCTTCAGAATCGTTTCAATATCGGAATACAGACGGCTTGTGGCTAGTATCCTGAGATTGTAGAACCTCTTGTCGATCGCAAGTGTGGTGATGACAGCCAGGAGGTCATCACGTGGGGAGCTTTCGTCTATCGCATCAATAACAACATAGAAGGTTTTGAACCTCGTCAAGGCTGCTTCCAGCACGTTCTCAAGTTCAGAAATGCTTGGATCGCATCCCAGACCGTAAAGCTCGTACAGCTGGGGAGGGACCCACTGTGCCTGCCGACAGAGCTGGCTCACGATCCAGCGTAGAAAGGGTGCCGCCTCGTCCTCGTTGTGAGCATAGTGGCAGTAATAGTACGCCTGGCCGACCTCCTCGCTATAGGCGCAATGGTCCTTCAACTCTTCGATCAGAAAAGAAGCCAACACTGTCTTGCCGGCACCGGGAATACCATGCACCCAGAGAAGTCGTCGCGGTACATCAGGTTGAAGCCACGCGGTCCACTCTGGTAATCGAAGCAACCATGTGCCTGTCTCTCGCTCATGATTCTTCACAGCCGAGTTATGAAGTGGGGATGGGTTGGTACACTCAAGCCATCGATAGACTTCTTGCCGTTGCGCCTCCGTTAATCTATATTCGAGTCGGCCTACGCCAGCTCTGATGTCCTTGATGTCGTGTACCATATCGCCATTGATAGCAAGAAGCAATGTTGACTTGTGAAGTGATATCTCAGCAAGTAGCTTCCTTGCCTTAGATTCCTTCAACGGCCACGCAAGCTCAGCGAAAGTAATCCTTCGCCATCCACTTTGTGAGGGCTGTGACGGTGCCGGTGGCAAGAGTGCCTCTAGAGATAGGAGGCACCGGAGACAGGCCTCAACGGGTCCCGTCTTGTCGAACAAGCCGGGTACTAGTCTAAGTGTGTTGACGTGCAAGTCCGCGACGTTGAGGCTATCAATTATGGCTCTCAACGACGTTACCTCGCCCAGGATAATTTGCATGTCGCGTGGCGCATCTTTGACTGCGTCGATGCAGTGCTTGCAGGCCCTGATGACTCGGTCGGTGATCTCGACAAAGGCGACGATGCTCGCTGCGAGCGAGATGGGGTCGGCCATCGATCATGCTCGTCCAGGCTCAGTCAAGACCGGACATATGGCGAATGTCAGACAGGAGTGTAACCTGATGGATGCAATGCGCGATTGAACAATCGAAAGATGATACGAGTCAGTCTATCGGGCGACAGGTCCGTGATACTGCTCATATTTCACTGGGCATTAACGTTCATAATCGAGGCCCAATCAAGTCATGGTGCGGCTGAGGCGCTGCTGCCTCTCAGCCTGCTGTACTAGCCCAACCATTGTTACCTTACCTAAGCAGACGAGCACCTGTCTTCCTGTGCATTTGAATGGGAGCATCAATTGGGCGCATCCGCATTCACACTCGAGTAAGATATTTCAAGCTCAGAACTCGAAGATGAGGCAATAGGAAGGTCGTGGCGCAAAATACCAGAACTGGAACGGAGGCAATTGAGGAACTCCACATTACGAAATGTAGAAGGCCGTGTTACATCGCTGCAACACCACTACCGAAGACGTGAGCCTCGCAAACACGGAGCCGCAAGAACGAGCCCTCAATGCGGCATAGTGTGGACAACATTTCCAGGTTCTCACAACCCAACTCGGGTCGAAAGGCATCTGGAGCCAATCATTCGCACCATACGGCGCAGAACCCTCTCCTCCGAAGCATCACGGCCGCGATGCTACCGTCGTCGTCGGCTGCCTTCCCGCTTACCTCTTACCCCTTCACTTGATTTCCGTGTACCCGGACAGACCAGAAGCTTGTCTCGCTTGCAGACACAAACTGAGGAAACGATGTAACTCTGAGACCTTGCCGCGAGAGCCCCCATGCCACGCGATGTCTATAAGTTGCGCGACATGCGCACTCCAGCATCTCGCGGAGCCCATGCCAAGCTTTCCCCAGTAGCATCCTGAGAAGACACAAGAAAAACGGCCTCCAAGTTCTAAACATGGCTAGCAAAAGCCTTTCCATCCTTCTGGCTCTGGCCTCAGCAGTCACCGTCTCCAGCCACGGCCACGTTACCAACATCGTCATCAACGGCGTCTCCTATCTCGGCTTCGACGGCACATCCTATCCTTACGATCCTAATCCGCCACCCTCGATCGGATGGATCATTGACGACACCGACAATGGCTTCGTCTCACCATCAGCCTTCGGCGGACCGGACATCATCTGCCACCGCAGTGCAAAGCCAGCCGTCGGCCACGCTGTCGTAGCAGCAGGCGACAAGATAAGCCTCCAGTGGCTCGTCCCCTGGCCAGACAGCCACCACGGGCCCGTGATAGACTACCTCGCCAACTGCAACGGCGCATGCGAGACGGTAGACAAGACGACGCTCGAGTTCTTCAAGATCGACGGTGCCGGCTGGGTGAGCGGCGGGAATCCGGGTCTATGGGCGACCGACACGCTCATACAGAACAACAGCACCTGGCTGGTGCAGATTCCCGCCAACATCGCGCCGGGCAACTACGTTCTGCGCCACGAGATCATCGCTCTGCACGCCGCAGGATCGACCAACGGCGCACAGGCTTACCCGCAGTGCATCAACCTGCAGATCACGGGCTCTGGATCCAACAAGCCCAGTGGTGTGCCCGGCACCCAGTTGTACAAGTCGACTGACCCGGGCATCCTGTTCAACATCTACACCTCGCCGATCTCATACATCGTCCCGGGTCCGACCCTGATTCCCGGCGCGGCCAGCTCGGTTGCGCAGAGCAGCTCTAAGATCACCGCGAGCGCGAGCCCTATCACTGGTAGCGGTTCTGCGCCGCCACCGGCGACGACGACGACCGCGAAGCCCACGACGTCTGCAAAGCCCACGACGTCTAGCGCTACCACGGTGCCCAAGACCACGACCAGCAGCACGACAACGCTTAAGACCGTCACCACAACCCCTGCCCCGACGACTACTGCCGGCAGCGGAGGCGGTGCCGGCCAGACGCTGTACGGTCAGTGCGGCGGCTCTGGCTGGACCGGTCCTACGGCATGTGCCTCCGGCAAGTGCTCGACTCTGAACGCCTACTATGCGCAGTGCCAGTGAGAAGCACCTTAGGTGATGCAGATTCGCTATGAGACAACCTCCGTGTATATATGTTAGATTTAGTTGAGTTTTATTGGGGGCGACACTCACAATGATAATGACATCTCAATATTTTCAGCTTCTAAGGACGGCAAGATGTAGTGAAAGATTACCTGACGATCCGATTTATCTCATGCCGGAGGACCAGCCGGAATACAACCACGACCGCATGTCACTGGCGGCTTCAGAAAACAGTGCTGTATAACCAACCAAACAAGCCGAAAGACCAGATTAAGTGCATTCAAAATCACAAAATTCACCTAAAACCGATGGATCTGATCAGCCTTAAAACCCATCTCATGCAACACCCCCGTCTTCGGACTCCCAAACAGCCCCTTCGAACCCGTCAGCGCCTTCTCCATCGGCGGCGGCCCACATAGCAGCACCTTGACGTCCTCTGCGTCCTCCTTCTCCGTCTTCCCGACTGCCAAGCCAGCGCCCTCTAAGACCTGCCTCGTGACATACCCCTTTTTATACTTCGAGTCCGGCCCTGGTTGCGAAACCACGTACACCGCCCGGAACTGCTTGGGGTGTTCTTTCTCCAGCTTGGCGAACTCGTCCCTGAGAAAGATGTCCTCGTCCGTGTTGACGCCCCATACTAAGGTAACGCGCGTGCGGTCGGCCGGGTTGGAGAGAATCCCGCGGATGAGCTGGTACATAGGCGTGATACCTGCACCGCCGGCGATCAGGGCCACGTGATCGTGCTTGTTAGGCGTCCAGGCGATCTCCTTGATAGGCGCGAAGCGCAGGGAGTCACCCGGCTTCAGCGAGTGGAGGTGTGTTGATTGCTTGCCGTTGGGGTAGTGCTTTACCATCAGGTCGATGAAGCCTTTGTCGTCTTGGTACGGTTAGCTTGTAGCACTTATCCAATGATGAGGGGAGAGCCATACTGAGGTCATTGGTCGGCGTGTATGGCCGGATACATGGGATCCAACCGCCGTTAGGGAACGAGATGGTCAGGACCGCAGACGTCAGGCTCAACCCGCTCTTGACATTTGGATCTGGGAGCTCGAAACGCAGCCGCTTGGTGTTGTGGTTGACCAGCTCTGAGCTCTCCAGACGCAGCTGATGAAAACCAAAACTCGCAAACGGCTCTTTCACAGCTTCGGCACTAGCAGAGTTCCTCTTGACGTATAAGGCATATGCTCCAATGCCAGCGACGGCCGCCACAATCGCTACCGGAGTCGTCATCGTTCCTGCGCTGAGCCGCGAGCGAAGCAGCACTGGGCGAAGTGGACTGGGAGACATGACTGGAAGTAGGCGGTATAGCACTTAAATAAAGACAATCTGAAACGTCCAGCTTGCGACCCTAAAGTTCTGGAGGTCCGATGGGATGAAGTCGATCAAATATGACGGGCATGGACAGACATGGTGCCGACTCGTCGGTTAATGTCGAGTCGGACCCGGTTCATTGGGGAAGTTCCAGAGTGCCCATCAGCCGAGCACCAACAGGCCATGGTTTCTAATGATGCCGCTTGGTATAGCAAGAACAAGGATCGACACGAATCATATGATAAGGGCGGCGAGTTCAGTTCTAAGCTCCAAGACCGCGTACACTTGTACGAGCATGTCTGAGTGACGAAGCGACACGCCATGAAAGGATGCAGAATATTCTGCGGAAGGATGCTGGTCGGTCTCACGGTTACAAGACGGGACCGTGATCCCCGTCTCCGAACCCAGCTGCATACCACAGTGGTACGTACCAAAGTACCGCACAAAGTGGTCGGTCATTCGGAGTTTGGGGTCGTCCTTCAACACTACCCCACAAACAAGGCTGAATATTAAGCCGAAAAGAAAAAAGTCCCATCCAATGACGACCTGCCCCGCTCTTGGCAAGCTCAGCCTTCCATAGTCCCCGCTTTATTTTCCAAATCGAAGATTTCGAGGTTTTGGTAGCGGCGTCCATACCAATTCCGCAGGATACGTTATCTGTATTTTCCCCTTGTCACAGGGCCCTACAACAACAATGGCAGACGATGGAATGCTGATGAACTTTGAGATTGGTGAAGCACCCATCACCAGTCAGGTCAAATTCAAGGGTGGACGCTGGAGGGACCGAGTGAAGGCGCAAAAGAGCGTTAAGAAGTGGGACACCGACCAGCCGAAGAAGCACTCGAACACGTCCAGTGTACCAAGTTCTGGCCGACCAAAAACAGCGAGATATATCCCCGGGGTCGGTGTCCAAGTACAAGGCGGAGAAGAGGACGAGACAGATCGACCGGCCAAGAGGCCGAGGACAGAGAGCGATGCGCAACCGACACCGAGGCCACAGCAACCAAGGCCCCAGATCAAGTCAGGCCAGGCCAGTTCAAAGCTGTTTACTTCGAATCCTACTCCTACGACAACTTTCGACGATAAACCGGTCGAAGACACCGAGGAAGCAAAACCATCCAATGCGCCGCTGTCAGGCGAGGCAGAGAACTTCGTCGCCCTTGGTCTTTCGAGACGGATAGCGCAGCACCTCTCAATCAAAATGGAAATGAAAGCGCCCACGGCTATCCAGAAGAACACGATACCACAACTAGTAAAGGAGGATAACGATGCCTTCCTGCAGGCAGAGACAGGTTCCGGCAAGACGCTGGCGTATCTCCTCCCCATCGTCCAGCGTATCACGGCTCTCAGCCAAAACGAAGACGGGTCGAGCACCGGCGTACAACTACACAGAGACTCAGGTCTGTTTGCCATAGTTCTTGCACCGACGCGAGAACTGTGCAAGCAGATCGCCGCTGTCCTGGAGAGGCTGCTTCGCTGTGCCCCGTGGATCGTCAGTACGACTGTTACCGGAGGCGAGAGCAAAAAGTCAGAAAAGGCTCGGTTAAGAAAGGGCGTCAACATCCTGATCGCAACGCCAGGTCGTCTAACAGACCACTTGGACAACACGAAAGTGCTGGACGTCGGCACAGTCCGCTGGCTAGTCCTCGACGAAGGCGACCGCATGATGGAGATGGGCTTCGAAGACGACCTGAAAACCATCGTAGGGGAGATCAGAAAAGACTCCCTGAAGCACGAGACCAAAGACGGCGTAGCGCTCGACAAGGCTCTCCCATCCCGACGAGTCACCGTCCTCTGCTCCGCAACAATGAAGATGAACGTCCAGAAGCTCGGCGAGATCTCCCTCACCGACGCCGTGCACATAACAGCAACAACGACCGACGAAGATAAGGACGCCGAAGGCAACATGGTCGAGTCGGCCTTTGCTGCCCCGTCACAACTCAAACAGTCCTACCTCATCGTCCCCGCCAAGCTGCGTCTCGTCACCCTAATCGCCCTGCTCAAATCCACATTTGCGCGCAAGGGCTCTGTCATGAAGGCGATAATCTTCATCTCCTGCGCCGACAGCGTAAACTTCCACTTCGACCTGCTCAAATCCACAACACCCCCGACGGCCAAACCCTCTCCTCCCGCCCTCCCTTCTCCAGACTCCCCCCCTTCCTTCGGCACAGGCGCCAACGCCGCGACCCCCCAACCCCCCAAAGTCGAGACCGCGACGGAGGACACCGTCGCGCCAGCAACCTACATAACCTCCCCCGCCAACCCCTCGATCATCCTGCACAAGCTGCACGGATCCCTCCCCCAAGCCTCCCGCACAGCGACCCTCAACTCCTTCACCCAGTGCAAGGACCCGGCCGTGCTCATCACAACCGACATCTCCTCGCGCGGCCTGGACGTGCCCTCCGTCGACCTCGTGGTGGAGTACGACCCGGCCTTCGCGGCCGCCGACCACGTGCACCGCGTAGGCCGCACGGCGCGAGCCGGCCGCCCGGGAAAAGCCGTCATCTTCCTCCAGCCCGGCTGCGAAGAGGGCTACGTCGAGGTGCTCAAGCAGGGCGCCAGTTCCGCGCCCCAGCCGCAGCTGTACGACGCCGTCCTACAGAAGGGTCTGTCGACACCAGTCCAGCTGCCCGGCGGCGGGGAGACGGAGGAGGACGGGCGGCGTAACACCTGGATGTCCCGCGCCGAGGCGCTGCAGCTGAGCATCGAGCAGCGTCTACTGGCCAAGGAGGACGACGATGCCCAGAACACCCGGGGCGGGCGGAACAAATACGCCCCTCCCGCCAAGAAGGACGATCCGCTCCTCGAGGCCGCCAGGCAGGCGTTCAAGTCCCACGTCCGGGCGTACGCCACGCACGTGCGCGAGGAGAGGGGGTATTTCGACAAGGGCCAGTTGCACCTGGGCCACATGGCCAAGAGCTTCGGGCTGCGTGAGGCGCCGGGCGGTATTGGTGGTGGTGTAGTGGGGAGGAAGAGGCCTGCGAACGGTGGTGGCGCGAGTAAGTTTGCTGCTGCTGGGCAAGGCCAGGGGCAGAAGAGGAAGGTTGGTTCTAGAGAAGATGACGGGGATGGCGGGGAGGTGGACGAGGAGGCGAGGAGACGGATGAAGGCTAAGATGAATGCGCTGGCTATGGCTGGGGCTAGTGAGTTCAATATTGGATAGGTCTGGTATGTATATTGGGTGGTAGACATGCTGGGAGAGCATATAGAATGGCGTTTCGGGAAGGTACGGGAAAAAGTCTCAATTACATCCACAAGAGGCATATTAGATATACCAAACAGTATCACAGTTACAGTCATGGTAGAAACGCCGTCAAGCATGATGATGTTTTCATGTTCGAATCTACTATAATACACAAGTGATGAAACGAGACCGCAGATTCCACCACCAGAGTTCAAAGACTCGGCCTTCTCTTAACCCAGAGATTGCCATGCACCACCCATTATGCCCTTCCAACATATGCGGATCCCAGTTCCATCCCTTCTAGTAGTTGTCAAGATTTTTCGGTGTATATGCCGAGTGGAGATTTGTCTAATGCCGGGCAGCAACAGTGAGTTTGCCCTATCCGATCCGATACCCCCCCAGCCCCATCCACAGGGCCGCCGTCCGTTTTGTAAGAGGAAAAGCAAGAAAGCAAACCCACTCCTGTCCAACCGAGCCGCTCATCTGGGGCCCCCGGTTCACCGCCCGTCCGAACGCCTGGCGCTTGAGGAAAAAGACAAAAATGACATAGGAAAACGCCTGCCACCCCTGGTACTCCCCCAGATTGCCTCCGTAGCACATCTTCAACACCCAGAACGCTCTGCCCGCTCTCATCATCGCACACTGGGTATCAAAACAGGCCTGACGCGAGGCAAAACAAAGGAAATGTGATAATGCTGGGACCGTGTTCGACGAGCAGCTATGCCCGCTTCATCAACTTCATGCAGTAGTAGTAAGCACGATAGCCGCTGAAGTGAGGGCGAGCCTTCTAGGCACTGCCAACCTCTTCAGCATGGCCGCCGCCGAGCAACTCCAACACCTTGTTGACAACAGCACTAGGATATCCGCGGCTCAGCATCTCGGTGACGACGCCCTCGGCGCCCTTCCGGTCCTCGACAGAGAGGAACGCCCGGGTCATGGCTTCGTAGGTGCTGGGCTCGCGCCGGTCGCGGCCGACGGAGGAGTAGATCTCCTTGGCTTTGGAGATGTTGTTCTCAGCGGCCCAGCCGTGGATGAGCGTGTTTGCGATATACGGCGTCAGGTCGATGCCACGACCGCGCATCTGCTTAAGCACAGCTTCCGTGTCGGTGACTTGGTGATTGGCAACCATAGCCTCGAAAAGCGCTTGGAAGATGGATGCGTTGAGGTGGATGGAGGGGTCCTTAAGCACAGAGTCGAAAATGCGACGAGCACCAGCCATGTCGTGCAGGACACAGCCGCGGGCGTGAATCAGCGAGGCATAGTGAACAGGCTCCGGTTGTTGTCCCGATGCCCTGATCATGTCCAGGACAGCTTCGGCAGCAGTCATGTTGATAGGCTCGAGGGTGGCGTGGGTATCGACCAGGAGTTTGTAGGTGTGCGCGGTGGGCGCGATGCCCTTAGCCTTCATGCGCTCGTAATAAGCCAAAACCTTAGACTTGTCGCGCTTGGTGGTCAAGAAGAACTGCATCATGCTGTTGTACGGGGCAGGCCGAGCCTTGTAGTTGGGCATGGCCTCCATCTCATCAAACAGCTCTTCGGCAAACTTCTCGTCGCTGACACGGCACAGGGCGTTGACAATGGTTCCATAAGTGACAGAAGTGGGCTTGATGTTCAAAGCGCGCATTTCAGCAAAGAAGAAGAGACAGTCATCGATACGGCGGGCTTTGCCAAGCTTGCCAATCAGAGCATTGTACAAGAATGAAGTCGGCTCGACACCCTCGGCCTTGGCGCGGTGGAAGATCCTGACAGCCTCTGAGGCTTCATCGAATGTCTTGGTGGACTCCTTCAACGTGGTGATGTACAGACCAAACGTGTTTGCGGATGGCGCGGCACCCATTGCGAGGAGTTCTCGGTGGTATTGCTCGGCCATGTTACGGTTGCCGAGGGTGAGACAGGCGCCGACCATGGCATCCAAGATCGATGTCCAGCCGTACCGGACGACAGCGTACTGAGGGAGCAGTGGAACGTCTGTGCGGGCCATCTCCAGAATGTCACGGCACAGCTCCATCTTGCCATCGCGAGCGGCAGCGGATATAAGCTTGGCGTATGTGATATAACGAGGGTGTCTGCCGGCACGACGCATGTTGCGGAATCGAGCAAGAGCATCGTTGAGGCGAGGGCCTCTGCGGCCATGCGAGCCTTCTAGCTCATCCGAGATCAAAGAGGATCCTTTGAAGTCAGTGGTTTGTGCATATGGATCGAAAGTGTCCTCGTAGCTGGAGACAGTGGGCGTCTGCGAGTAAGGAGTGGCAGTGAAAGGTTGAGGTGGCACATATGAAGTCGGCGTGGCAATCGACATCTCCCTTGGATCGACGAGGTTCCGTGACGACATGTATTGTGAAATAAATTCCGAAGCCTCTTCGATCTCGTCACCGAGGTGACGGTTGCTCTTGAGGGCAGTAGCACGAATGCGCTCGAACATCATCTCCGACTGTGTGAGCCCCTCAGCGATCTGGCCAGAGCCTATCAAGGCGACCGCGTACATCGCCGTAGGTTCGATGAACGACTCTGTTACCTCCACTTCGGGGTTGGTTAGGACCTGCCAATATCGCGTGGCAGCTGGCACATCGCCCTCGCGCACGCTCATTGCAAGTAGAGCTATCGCAGGAGTGGCAGCCTCGCTCAGAGTTGCGACGTTGGCAAAAGCCGCCATTGCAGTGTGTCGGTCTCCATGGTCAGCGGCCGAGGTTGCAATTTCGCTCATTGTGCGTGCCCGCATTGGTGATTCGATGCCCTGAGCCCAGCGGAGTGCTTCCTCATAGATTCCACGATGAATCAGCCCATCCACAAAGCCATGACTAATGAGGGCGCCCTTGATATCGGCACCTTGAGCGCCGTCCTCTTGAACAACCTTCTGGTAAAACTTCATAGCACCCTCGATCTTGTCAGAGATGACATAGGCATTGATGACGGAGGCATACACATGAGCATCTAGGCGGTCATGCAGCGTCTTCTCGCCGCCGTCATGAGCGATGGCAAGACTCCGGTACTCGTTGTAGCATTCGACGGCGCTAATGAGGTCGCCAGAGTTCGCAAAAGCTGTGATCATGGCCGGAAAAGTGGCAGCGAAGGGCACAGTGCGATTCGCCTCCATGTGCTCGAACAGGTACAGCATCTCGCTGACCCGCCCAGCCAAGGCGCAGGCCGAAATTAACTGGTGGTAAGTCTCAGAAGAGTAGGCGGCCTTGTTGTGGGTTACAGATGATTGGAACATCTGGATTGCATGATCCAGTCGATCGTCTTCTGAGAGGATGGCGTGCTCCAATTCATGGGACACGAGCATGAACTTCCCGGGCTCCTCCATGCCGCCGAAGCGCAGACGCTTGTTCTCGAGATCTTTCTTCAAGCTGGCCGCTTCAAGCGACCGGGATGCCAGGAGACCGACCAAAATGTCGTAGGTAACACTATCGGGCGACACCTTGCGTCGAAGCATATCGGAATAGACGTCCAGCGCCTTACTCACGACTTCGCTCTTCTCGGCAGGCAACTGGATTGCCGCGACCAACAGTGCATTGTACGCAGTGGCGATGGGCTTAACACCAGCCACGAGCATAGCCTCGAAAACGGCCGGAATCTCAGCATATCTAGCGGCCTCGGAGAGCTTCGTGAGGTGGTCGGCGTATGTCTGCGACTGAGGGTCGACAGGTGGTGTCGCTGTCCGTGCAATGCTTCCGGGTGTTCGGATTTGAGAAAGTGGCGTAGCCGTACGTGTACGGAGTTCTTCGGCAGGAGAAGCATTCGGCGTGACCAGGGATTGCGACTCCTCTTCCAGAGCTGCAAGCTGGTTCCGTGCTTCGATCTCCTTCTCGAGTGCGGCGTCAATGTGTGCCAAAGCTGCCGCCTCCTCGGCAGACAAAGCTGGTGCGGACCCATCCTGACCTAGTTCCTGACCATCCGCGGCTTGCGTCCTGTGCTCGCCACCCAGCAGGATGGCGGCCGGTTTCGGCTTCCATTCCAGGCGCTTCTGGAACTGGAACTGAACCCAGTCCTTCTCTTCCTCTTCAGTCCGCTCCTTCTTCTGAAGATGCTCGAAGTAGGCATCTAGACCACCATGAATGGCGATCCTCTCGTCGAGATGGCTGGGGAGCTTCTCGTGCCGACGGTCAAGAGACGGAAGCGAAGACTGGGCGGTAGTATGGAAGGCGGCATTGAGACCGTTGAGGCCGACCTGCAGCCGCCCAACCCGCTGGCTGTTACGCCGCGCAAAGGTTGGGCGGTTCTGGGAGTTTAGAACATGGGGATGAGCAGCAGCTACGACGGATTGCGCGTAGCCGTGTGTGAAAGATTTCGAGAATCCCTGACGGATGAAGTTCTGGAAAACGGAGGAGTAGACGGTGGGCATTTAGTTGATTTAACCACCTAAGGAGGGGACGGTGACTGTGAGAGACCTTTGTCAGTCTGGATGCACATATTGGCAAGCTGCATCGACAGCTTCGGCCGATCCGAGCTCGACCGAGCTAGAAGAGGGTAGGATGAATGGAATTGCGACCAACTTACATGGGAAGATAACAAAATGCGCAACTGCAGGTTCATTTGACGACACTGAAGCCGTCAAACAAACGCGCTATTTTGGAATTATTGTATTAATTGGAGAGGTGGTAGAGCGACCGGAGACTGAAGCGAAGAAACAGAGGAAGGGGTGGGAAAGGTGTGAAGCTGGGGAGAAGCAGAGGCGTATTTGTCGAAGCTCAATCGCGATTTGGGAATGGAGAAATGAGCGCCCCCCTTCGGCGCAAAATGGCAGTGCCTCCAAATCGAAATGAAAAAAATTCGGATGACGGATGGGTGGACTCGGGAGGCTTCGCTAGTGCCGTACTGTACCGGTATTACCAAGATGTGCCTGTGACTCAAGGCAGCCCTTTTACCCCACAGTTCAGCTCAACAGTGGAGATTTCGAGCTCCAGTTGCTGTCAAATGTCAATGGCAAAACAAGCAAGATGTGTTCTTGATTAAATAGATGTATGAGCTCGCAATGATGAGAGACACGGCCACAGATCAATCCCAATATTATGAGAGAGGGCTTAACAAGGTTGAGAACTTGTAGTAGAATGTTAAGAGGCAGACACACTGGAGGCAGCAAGAGGAGAGAATATATCTCAATTAATACCCCACATTCACTGATGACTTGGGGACAGATGGCATTATCTGATGAGTTGCAAGACGAGGATATCGAGGCAGTTCTCGGCGGCAGGCACAGCCCTGTACGTGTCGTGTGCGTGGCTGCTCCTTCCTTGATACTCCTGCATGTCAGGTACTGCGCGCGGTAGACTACTGTGGTATGTACACTAGACAACTACGACAATCACTGCGGCATATGAAGTGTGCGAGTCACCACATTCGACTTCAAGCCATGGCTTTCTGCCCCAGGTTGCACACGCCAACCTTCGCCAGGCTCCAAGAACTGCCCAAGTAGGGAGTGGATGACGAATGAGACTTTCTTTCCGGCAGCCTCGGACGCGTCTCCCCCTGCCTTGTCTTCGAGGAAGGAACGGAAAGCGAGAGCGAAGGAAAGAACAAGATGGAGGGTAAATCTGGATTCTGATTGGTCAAATCCCCCAACCGGTTTCCAAATTCTGCAGGCGAGGGAGAAGCCGGGACGGATTTAGGCCAGCTGGCCTGGAAATAGTGGAATCGTGGGGTTGTCGGGCCCTGCATTGACTGCCATGTGAACTTCAATGACTCGGATCAATCTCTCGAACTCGAGGAAGAAGGGAAACAGGCAGAGCCACAGAAAAGTATTCGCAAAACTCGATTGAAGATCACATATTTCCTAGTACGTAGCATGAGTACCTATTGTATCTCATTTACAGCTTAATCTCACGATGTGGAGACATACAGTTGCAAAAAGCAAATGCGTCAATGCGAATAAAACGAACGGCCCGTTCTGTCGCGGGCGGCGGCGGAGCTTGTTTCTGTCCGGCTTACCCTTGTCGACTTGGGCTCGGCCTGTCGAGCCCCCGAAGGGTCCGCCAGCCCTCGGACGGTCGGACACGGATACAAGGCTCGGCGATACCGGCGTTACAGTGTGACGGACACAAGATATTGCTGTTGTTCACTTGTCTTGACTCCGGCTCCGAGTTGGCATCAGCATCCCCCAATTTCAGTCGACGATCGATCCGACGACCATCATTTAATGGCCGGACACCAGGACAACGGAGCCGAGACTCCTACAGGCCCGAAGAGATACCTGCCGTCTGTATTAAATCTAAGGAACAGCTCGCATGCGCGATCCGTCCTATCAAGGTGATACCTATGCCTTTTGCAGCGCCCACTGCAGCGCTGATGCGTCATCGAGCCCCGAGATGCGTTGGACCTCACACGTATCCCAAAGTTTCCCAGTCAGCTACATACTATGATATGCAGCTTGGTAGGGGTGCTTGATATCTCTTTCTTCGCGGCATTGAGACGAGCTCCCAGGCGAGGAAGACTACATACCTTCCAACCTGGTCACAACTTCAAGCGAAGTTACGCTTCAGGCGTGTCCCAGTCACCCAGGGTCTTCATGGAGCTGAAGAGTGGATATCAACTTTACTGCTGTTCTCACCTCATGAGATCAGCCACAGCTCAAAGCTCCCATTGTTAACTCGAAGATTCGAGATCGACTGATCATATGATCCTTTAGTTGACGTCGTACACGTGTAGATGACAAGTCGACGATCTGCCAATCCTCTGTTCCGGAGAAAGCCCCGCACTCTGCCCCCTCCCCCGCCTCAAATTGAAGAAATGAAATTGCTCCTGTTCCTGACGATCAGGAGCAAGTGTGTAACTTAACCCCAACACATGCATTGATCGCTCTCGATTTAATTCATCCAATATCCTCTGCGTCCGACGTCATTGAAGCTGTCGTGATACATTGTCCTTTGCGCTGCCTCTCGTACAATTTACACACCGCCCATCTCGAGTCTTGGTAGTAGCTTCAGCCGCGGACTCAGAGTGGAGAAAATCGGAGCAGGGAAGACGCCGGAAGGGAAACGATGGCCAGCTCGCCAAACCCGACCACTGCCGTCTCGGCTCCCGGGAAGGTCCTCCTGGCCGGCGGGTACCTGGTGCTTGACCGCGCCTATACGGGTTTGGTCTTCGGCCTCAGTGCGCGCATCAATGTCATTGCGCAGGAGATCAAGACGAGTCCTGGAGTTCAGCTGTCCGAGATCGTTGTGGAAAGTCCACAGTTTCTTGAGGCCCAATGGCGATATGGTTACCGTCTCGCCGAAGCTGATGGTGGCATCAAGGTCACGCAGCTGCAGATGTGAGTTCTGTTCCCAAATCTGGTCCCGTATTTGAATACTTCTTTCAGGCGAGGGATGGTGCTTCGGTGATCTAGCCTATATATGAAGCTCCTGTGAAGCTTACCAGGGGAATATGAGGAGTCTATGAATCCCTCTCTTCTCGTCTTTCACATGTACTGGACCCTATCATGACTTGATCAAGTGATCTCTTAACGTACGACTTGCTTTCCCAATTCCCCCCGTCCGTTTCAACACTACGCATATAATATGTCTTTCCAAAATCCATGCTCAGCACCTTACTAACACCCCCATCAGCGGCTCCCACATAAACCCCAACCCCTTCGTGGAGACAACCCTCTCCCACGTCCTCTCCTACATCTACCGGTCCTCATCCACCCACCGCCGGCCCACCCACAGCATCAAGCCGTCCCGCCTCCTGATCCTCGCCGACAACGACTACTACTCCGCCCCCGCCGGCTCCGCCACCCCAGCCGTCTCGTCCTCGGGCTCGGACAGCAGCACCACGCCCCAGCCCCCCTCGCGCTTCGCCTCCTTACACGTGCCCCTCTCGAAGGCGCACAAGACCGGCCTGGGGTCCTCGGCCGCGCTGGTCACGGCCCTGACGGCGAGCCTGCTCGCCCACTATCTGCCGCGGGAGGTGTTCGACGTAGACTCCAAAGAGGGCAAGACCGTCCTGCATAATCTGGCCCAGACGGCCCACTGTGCCGCCCAGGGGAAGGTGGGGAGTGGGTTCGATGTCGCTGCTGCTGTGTGGGGGAGCTGTCTCTATCGCCGGTTCAGCCCGTCTGTGCTCGCCGGGCTAGGAGAGGTTGGCTCGCGCGGGTTTGGATCCAGCCTCGTGGCGCTGGTCAATGATGAGAGTGGCGAGGTGTGGGACACCGAGATCCGGAAGGAGGGGGTCAATCTGCCCCCTGGCGTGGCGGTGCGGATGTGCGATGTGGATTGCGGGAGCCAGACGGTCGGGATGGTGAAGAGTGTGCTTAAGTGGAGGGCGGACAAGGAGGCGGATGCCAAGGAGTTGTGGGATGAGCTGCAGCGACGGAACGAGGCGCTTGCGGAGGTGTTGAGGGAGGGAAAGACGGACGAGATACGCCGAGCCGTCAAGGGGGTTCGAGAGCTGATACAGAAGATGGGGATAGAGAGCGGCGTGCCGATTGAGCCGGAGAGTCAGACGGAACTGCTGGATGCGCTGGAGGGGGTCGATGGGGTGTATGGCGGCGTCGTGCCGGGCGCGGGCGGATATGATGCTCTTGCGTTGTTGGTTAAGGACGATAAGGAGACGACGGATCGGCTGGAGGCGTTTTTGGCACAGTGGAGTAAGGAGAAGGGTGGACGAGTGAGTCTACTGGGGGTAAAAGGGGAGATGGAAGGGGTCAGGATGGAGAAGGTGGAGGATTATCAAGGATGGATCACAGAGTCTTGACGTCGAGTTAGTAACAAAATAAAACGAAGATATATTTTGTCCTAATCCCGGTAGTATGGGGGTTGTTGACTTTTTTATTATTTCCTTCTTTTTTAACGGTACCGTGGTATATGTCCGTTCTCCGTCGTGCGAGCTAATCTCGAATGTGAGTTTCTAGGGGCTTGGAGCCCGTGTGCAATCTATGCTATTCTATGCCTCGTTGTAGAAGGTCTTATCATTATGTCTATGACGAATACCGGCATGCTCTCATCGCCACTGTTCGTGTTGTCGACCAGGTCCATCATCGGGGTCCATGCGTCTGTCGTCTTGTTCAATCTCTTCCATGTCGTTGTTGGCTCACAACCGTCATTGACCTATAATTGCAGGTCATTTCGCCAAGACCGAACGGTTTCGGTGTTTCTGGCCCGAGTTTACCAGGTACTGCCAGAAATACTCGACAGAGGCGAAACACTGGGTTCCAGCATCTGAGAGCCGCCCCTCCTATTCACTGGCGAGGGTATGCGGAGAGGCCCGAGAAGCGTAGGGTCGTGGTCATGACGGATCCCGATACAACTGGCTGCAGCCTTCTCCCGCAACACGGAGATTCTGGAAGGAGGTTAGTCAGAGCTGGATACGGTGGCAAGTAGAAGCGGACCGCACTTACTCGCTCTCGGTGATGCCGGGAAGGTATGTGCCTTCTTTCTTGAAGTTATACGGCGCAGACTTGACGCAGGCAATAATGTTAGTAAAGTAGACAAGTAAACACAACGAATCGAAACAGAAGGGTTTGTTGTGCGTACAATTTTCAGTGTCCGCTTCTTCTCCCGACGAAAGCTAACCATGTCCTGGAGACGGCTCCGAATCCTGCGGAAGTCCAGGCAGACAGGCATGATGTGGTTGCTATGTGGATATCGGCAAAGGTGTTGGAGCAACTTGATGGGTAGCAGAAAAAGCAACGAGAACCGGAAAGTCGGGGAGAGATCTGGTGTCGACAAAAATGAATGGACAGTTTCCCAGGTTCGAGATATTTTTGCTTTGGCTGTTTATGTCGTGGAACGAAGACGTGTATGACAAGCAATGCCCAGCGTACCTTATTGAAAAGGACGGCGAGGAAGTTGCAGAATAATATTAGAAAAGGAATGGCACGGACAAGCAAAACGGCCCGGCAGACATCGATCAGATACGTGACGTCGTTTCGGATCGCTGCTTTGTGTGAGGTCCTGCTCTGAGTCGACGGTCTTCGTGTCACGGATCGACTTCGAGGTGGTATGGACGGGGACAAGACAAAGACAAGTACCAAAAGAGAGTGTGGTTACTGAAAGAATGGATTGGAAACAGTTGTTATTCGGCCCTTAGACTTCCATGCAGGGCCAGAGAGGAAGATATAGTGGTAAAGACACCAGACGTCTACCCCGAACACTAACGAGCATATTCAAGTTGTGGGCAGGGCGACGAAGATGCGAGATGACTTGATTCACATTTCGGGAGCCAACCTGGTTCGCCCTGTGCTGGCTGGAATGGTGGTGCTAGTGGGCGAATATGGTTGGAAGGGATGTTCCGAGAAGGTCTCAGAGATGAGAATCAAAGCTGGAATGTGGCCCCAGCCAAATTATGGTCTCACTGGCCGACGGACGCATAATTGTCTACATGGTATTCCGGATAACCGTTCGTCTAACATTTGCAGCGCGGCGTTGAAAGAATTGACCGGTTTTGCGAAAGAACCAGATCTTGCCAGCAATGTTGGCTGCAGTAGTGGTACTATTGGTTGCTGTGTAAGCCATGTCTTTGAACGCAGGAAGCCACTCCACCGCCGCCACCCATATCCCTTCGCTGACGAGAAATAGACGCAGATCACCATCACTGGGTCAATTGCAGAATTACCCCTTCTCTATTTGGGGTAATCTTTCAGATGATAGCTCTTCAGCTTGACGAATTGGTCAAATCCGTACTTGCTTAAGGTCTGCCCTTTTCCGGAGTTCTTCCAACCTGTCCATGCAAGGTCCTGTCTGCGCGTCAGTCTTGGCCTCAATTTGAAGGGATGGCGACGCGTCAACGTGGGAGATGAGCATGACTTACCGGGCTCGGAAAATCGCAGCGATTAACAAAAACTGTCCCTGCCTCAACCTGCTCGCAAAGCTCATACGCTCGGTCAGTGTCCTTGGACCAGATGCTCGCTGTGAGGCCGAACTCGCTATCATTCATTAAGCGGACCGCCTCTTCGTCACTGGATACCTTCATCACAGGGATGACGGGGCCGAACGTCTCGTCTTTCATGATCGTCATATCATGATTGACATTAGTCAGAAGCGTCGGAGCGACCCAGTTGCCTGATTTTGGCGACGGGTTCCTGAACGATTCGTTATCCGGCGTCTCATCCTTCGCGCCTTTTTGCAGCGCATCTTCTATTTGCGCCAGGATTGCCTCCTTCGACCTCTTGGAGATAACAGGGCCGACATGCGTGTCCTTGCTGGATGGGTCACCGAGTCTGTAGCCTTTTAACACTTCCTGAACCTTGGTAACGAACTCGTCGTGGATGCTCTCGTGGACGTATACTCGCTCTATGGAGCAGCAGCTCTGGCCCGAGTTGAACACAGCCCCGTCGACTATTTCGGCCGCTGCCCAGGCGACATCGACATCCGCTCGGACGTAAGCCGGATCCTTGCCGCCGAGCTCCAGTCCGACATTTACGATGCGGTCCGAAGCCGCCTTCTGGACTGCTAGGCCGCCAGCCACGGAGCCGGTGAAACAGACGAGCGCGATGCGAGGATCACGCACAATCGTCTCGATCATGGTAGGTGAGCCGGAGTGAAGGTACTGGATTACACCGGCGGGCAGACCGGCTTCCTCGAACACCTTCGCTACGTGTTCGACCACGGTCGGTGTCTGAGGCGATGGCTTGAGGATGACCGAGTTGCCTGCAAGGAGGGCTGGGATAAGGCCGTTGACCAGGATGAGGTAAGGATACTGGATGCATATTAGCGTACATAGACCTATCATGTAATGCAAGGCAGGGCAGCTCACATTCCAAGCGAAGATGATGAGGACAGGCCCGACCGGAACCTTCCGAATAAATCTCTTGAACCCCTTCTCCGCCTCACCGTCGGTGTCCTTCAGGGCCTCGTCGCTGATCTTCAGCAGGTACTCGCCACGCTTGACCGCGGTTGAAATCTCGCTTGGGGTGTAGCTGATAGGTCTGCCCATCTCCTTCGTCAAGCCTTGAGCTAACTCATCGGTCCTCTCCGACAAACAAGCAAGCGCCTTCTTAATGATAATCTGGCGGTCAGCGAGCTTTGTTTGGCGCCATGACTGAAAGGCCCGTATGGCTGTTTCTGGCAGAAGGTTGAGTTCCTCAGCAGAGACGCCGTTCCGGGTCACCACAGCCTCATTCGTGGTTGGAGAGATGGTCGTGATGACTTCCACTGACATGGTGGCGAAGTTGTAATGTAGACCAGTTTAGGTGACTTTGTGGCTTCACTGTGCTGTTTCTGACAGACGACGGAGCTCGAGAAAGACTTTTTGGTTCAAGAGGTACTTAGCAATGGCCAGAATATTTCTTTGGAGAAACTTGAGCTTAAGAAGTGCACTCTCGAGGAGTGGAAAGCAGGTTTGATGATCACAAGTTACGGGCACCACATAACGCCCCTCGACCACTTGCTATTGCCCCCACCGACCTCGGCGCTGATAAGATAAGGCTCCAAGTTGGTGCTCTTATGAGATATTTGGTGTTGCTGCCATTCGGCACACCGTTGCTATTTCTACAAATTACTGAGTTGTCTATGCACGAGATTAGCAGGCAGGCTTTCTCAATGGGTATGAGTCTCTGATGATAACCCTGAGTCAAATGGAAGCCTTATTATGACTTAATTTGTGTGAAGCCCAGTCTTCACCTTTTGGCGGGGCACGGTGAGGCTCGGTGAGGGGAGGTGAGCAGCCAAAGATGGATGGACCCGCAAAATTTTTGACAGAAAGTCCAAAGTCGACATCACTCCGCCTTGTTTTTGCTTCACATAGTAGCAAAACAGTCGCAATTCTTCCCCGCCAACAGCCGACGTCACCATATCTCCTCAATCTCATGCTCATATAGTAGCTACAGTCATTATGGCTCCGGAAAAGAGGAACCACTTCCTCGACGCAGACGAAAGTGACGAGGATGTCGGCCAGGACTACAACTCTGAAGACGACCTACAAAAAGGCGGGCGCAGCGCCAAGCGGCGGAGAGTAGAGGTCGACAGCGACGAGGAAGCACAGAGTGACGCAAGTTACGACTCAGAGGCAGAAAAAGAGGGCGAGTCCCTACCAGAACCAACGGGCCAAGACGGCAAGCAACGACAAGAAGACGGAGCCAAGGACAAGAACAAGAAGGAAGCGAAGGCCTCGAAGAAACACTCAGAACTCCCCAATGTCTCAAAACCGCTCACGAAAAAGAACTTGGTAGCAACCGAGGCCGCGATCAAGAAGTCAGGGGTCGTCTACCTCTCGCGCATACCACCCTTCATGAAACCGGCCAAGCTACGGTCACTCCTCGAACCCTATGGCAAGATCAACCGCATCTTCCTCTCGCCCGAAGATCCGACCGCCCACACACGCCGAGTCAAGGCCGGTGGCAACAAGAAACGCTCCTTTGTCGATGGATGGGTCGAATTCGTGAACAAGAAGGACGCCAAGTCTGTATGCGAGCTGCTCAATGCCCAGACTATCGGTGGCAAGAAGGGGAGCTATTACAGGGACGACATATGGAACTTGCTGTACTTGAAGGGCTTCAAGTGGCACAACTTGACCGAGCAGATCGCGGCCGAGAACGCAGAACGGACGAGTCGGATGCGGGCCGAGATCAGCAAGACGACAAAGGAGAACAAGGAGTTTGTCAGGAATGTCGAGAGGGCTAAGATGCTCGACGGCATGGAGGCTAAAAATGCTGCGAAGAAGGAGAGGAAGGAATCTGGCACTGCTGACGGGGAGGATAGAGGTGTCGCTGGTAATGCGGTCGAGCATCATGGCAAGGAGAGGAAGAGGACCTTTGCGCAGATACCTCTGGCAAAGAAGAAGGGCGCAAGCGACGCTCAACCCGACCAGGTCAAGAGAGTGCTCAGCAGCATCTTCTGAGGCGACTAGAACTGCTCGATCGATCAGGCCATCGTTTGCAACAAAGCTATGATCACAACGAATAATGGTTGATATTGGTGAGCTCATTCTCCTATTGTGACTACCTACCATGCCGCCCGAATAGGTTTCGCGAAATTACCTTAGTACCTTATTTGTGAGACTTGTGTAAAGATCCATGTATTGTCTAAATCCCTTCGCAGGGTTCTACCTAGATATACTCTAGGTGGGGTGGTCACCTGACAATCGGCCCTCCTCCGAAAGATCGACGACGACCTCGTCGAAACCGAACCGGGAATCCAGCCGTATGTTCCTAGGCACCCCAAACGCAACGCATGTCTCCTTCGCAACCAGTGTGACCACAATGAATGCAACGCGGTACTGCAGGTTGGCAGTCCGTTTTTAGCGCGACGGCCCGTTTTCTAAGCTGGAAATCTACCAGGTATGCCTCGCGGTAAAACTATTTACACGCGAGGATATATATCTTTGGAAAGCTGTTTATTAACGGAAAAGGCGATTATAATAAAAGGCGATTGCAGTAAAAGGCGATTGTAATAAAAGGCGATTATAATAAAAGGCGATTATAATAATATTTTTATTAAAACTGCGTTCGCAAGGTATGACAGGATCGCGTATAAGGTAAGTGCCATTCCGCGTCAGGGGTTGTGCTCTTGCCTCGGGACCTGGAGCCTCTTGGACCAGCCTTGTCCTGGGACCTGTCTTGCCCTGGGACCTGCCTTGCCTTAGGACCTGCCTCTGCCTTGGGACCTTATTTTAACGTTAAATATAAAGTAAGATAAGCTAATATTTAATACAGAATATATGACTCTATAGAAAACGCCTTGCGGGCTGGAAAACAGTTTTCCAGGAGATATTTTTGGCGCCTTAATATTGAACTTTGCGGCGTAGCGATCGCATGTCAGATACCATTTTCCACAACCCCCCTTACGCGGCATGGTAGAGTCTTCTTATTGCTCGTGGCTAGTAGTCCACGCTGTCGTATCCCATCATTCTCGTTTCCCAAGCCATGTCCCTCTGGTCGTAACGGTATTCTTGAGCAAATCAGGGGAGAAGGCAGGTGTGAAGCACTGAGGAAGACATGAGACCCAAGCCCCTTTGAAAGGTAGTCGTGGGGCCAATTCGGTGACGAGACTGCAAGAGCGCAACAACCATATCAGGAGGGAGGTGCGAGATGCCTCAACGACCGAGCTTAAACATGCACCAGCGATATTTTAGGTTTACGATACTGGTGTTTACTGGGCAGCGGTGAGGCGTCCAAATCAGGGACTTCCATAGTTTATCCGCAAGGATAGGTGCCTACCCGGGGTACTTTCGGGTAAGATACTCACTTCGATGCATCACAGTTCAGAATTGTTGCAAAAGCAGTGTCAAGCCGGGTTTGAGTAACTTAATCTCTTGGAGAGTAACACTTGTTCGACGTTATACCAACTCACTGCGGTGTCTATTCACTATCATCCCGACATGACTTACCACGACCAGATACAGACTCACCTCCACCAGACAGCAACGTTCACTCGATGAAGCCGAGCAAAGAACATATATAATAACCTCGTATGTCGCCCGAGAAACTCTTCAATATCTGACCTTCTCAATATAGTCTATTATCTCAATGCAAGAGTAGCGATAAATCTGGGTATCAACCGTAACAGCACAGCTTTCCTTGACCTTCCTAGTCATGCAGAACTCAGGCAACATTCACGACCTGTTAGGCTTGTTCAGAGGGCAACGACAGATCCCTCCGGACCTCGTGGTCCAAGTCTTGGGTAACATGCCACCCAGCGCAGCTCTCAGCGGCCTCGGACTGATGGAAGACTCGCACTCCCGCGCTGCCGATCTCAATGGCTACATCAACAGCTGCATCAACGCCATCGAGAGGCAGGGAAAGAGCAAACACGACTGTGATTCTTTTCTAGATATACAAGCGAGCACCCTCAAGTACATCGCCAATAAGGGCTACTGCACCAGGCCAATGTCACAGTCCTGGAAATCGCTCGCTGTCGGTGTCCTTGTCAGCACGGTTGGGTACGGGGTTAACCTGGCTGATCTCAGGTCCCAAGGAGAAGACGCTCTCTACATCGAGCTTATGACCATTGAGCCTGACATGTCGAACGTGGCACAGCCCTTAGCGCAAACCCAGGCATTGCAGGGCATTACCGATCAAATCAAAAACCTGACCTGGAACTCGACAGCGGGACACAGGTATTCAGAAGGCCCTTTCGCCCACCCTCACGGAGGGAGCTTCCAACATTCGCCGAGTGCAAGTTCTCCAATACCAGAATCCTCAGTCAGGTCTCCTGGTCCCTGGTCCCTTTACGGTGCCACCCCACAACCTGAGTTATATTCCGGCAGCGAGTTCTTACAACAACAAACGTTCCTGTCGAATCAGGCGGGTAGTCCTGCCTTCATGCCGAACTCACAAATTCATCAGGGCAGTCCTATGCTCAGTGCCCACAACCTACAGCTGGTTCCTTCGCCGTCCAGCTCGACAAGGAGTTTCTCGCCGTCTATGACCAGCCTACCGGTGATCCGTAGGATCCGTCACCCCTCCACGGACCCTGAAGAGACTACATCCTCTCCTGGCACTGGCGGAAACTCATCCTCTGCTGGCACCGGCGGAAACTCACCAGCACAAGCGTTCGGACATAACATACCGATGCCGGGCGTCAATTCGCCAGGATTGTGGTGGGCCGGCGATAGTTCTTTTGGTCAGGCTCCCCAAGGCGGCTTCGGTTCCGAGCAGCCACTGGACGATTACTATGGAGGAGCACTGGATTTGAACTCGCCGCCTTCGTCGATACCTCCGTCCATGCTCGGACCGATCCCGAATGTTGACGGCAACGTGCCGATGCACCCGGACTTATACCGTTCGAACTCCCCTTCGAGTGTGGGGGACTTGGGAACGTTTGGTGGGTACGATGGACGCGTCGATGGACGGGACGATGGAAATGGGTCTTCTTCAGGGAACGTATAGGCTTCTTCAGAGGACGGCTGGTATTTTGGCAATTTGAGAACTTTTCATGCACGATTCGACAAAGTAAGTTTTACGAGACGAAGGTCGGGATTCGCACCCATGCGCAGTCGCATAGGGTTGGAACGTAATTTGGGGTCACCATTAAGTTCATTAGTGGTAAGGCAATATAGAGCAAAAGCTAGCGACTTTTTCAAAGACATTTTTGATGCTATCATCTAGCCCATTGGGTCCAATAAACGCCTCTAGTGACCTTCCTAATCCTCCTGATGATCCTGAATGTCAAGCTCATCGAAGTCATCCAGCAGCTCCTCCATATTGACCTTGGGTCCATCCTCCTCGCCCATCGTCATCTCCGTCTCAGCGACACTCATCGCATCCGCATCGGCCTGCGCCCTCTTCTTAGCCGCATTCGTGTTCTTATAAAGGGCCAGCGCAGCCCGCAGCTCCTCGTCCTCCTCCACATCCCGCAGGAACATCTCGTACTCGGCATCCATCCTCTCCTGGTCCGTCTTCTTGGGGAGCAGGTCACCCTCAACCTTGGCCATGCGCTTGAGCTTCCACTGCCTCTTGCGGTTGCGCCGGCGGTTGGGGTAGTGCTTCTTGACCAACATGACATCTGGGATGGTGCTTCCGTATGTGTTGCTCTCTTCGATCGCGTCGTAGAGTTCGTTGTTGATGTTGGTACCGGTAAGCATGTATCCCATCACCGAGTCGCCGGCATGCAGCAGGCCACCGAGGTGGGTGCGTGCGTAGTATGTCTTGTCGTTGGTGCCCAGGTCAGAGGCGCGGGCGACTGTGCATTCCGAGAGCGTCCACTTGCCCTTCTGCGGGCCTAGAGGCTCGATGTCCATGACGATGAACTCGACCATATCGGGCGCTTCCAGGAGGGAGGTGAATGGCGTCCGCCAGTAGATCGGCGAGCTGACTTCGGCGGTTTGGAGGGTGTTGGGATCGAGGAAGTTGACGGATGTGCCGATACGGTGGCACAGCACCAGCGGCGCGATGTTTCCTATCTGTTTCGCGAGTTTTATGGGGAGTGCTACCAGATCGTCTTTGCAGATCGGAACCAGTTCAACCGAGAAGGTGAACTTGTATGACTTGGTGGATGTGTGGACATCTTGCGAGATCAGCTCTTGTGACTTCTTGACTTTGCAGGGCACCACCGAGTTGAGGAAGTCGACAAATTTCTCAGCTCGATTCCTCTCCGAAAAGAAGAAATCTATGCCGTCCTTTGCCTCCTTGATGTTGATCGTGTCCTTGTGTGCGCCGTGCTTCAGAATGAGCTGCTCGAGGAAGAGAAACGTCCTCTTGTGAAGCACCTTCTGCCGAACCTGGACTGACGCTCTCCAGACGTTGGCTGTGTATGACTTGGCACACTCTGGGCACTGTTGCCAAGCAACGATGTATACGACCTCAAAACTCTGCTGCAGCAAAACTCCTTCAGACACGGAGTCTTGCACTGTGAGTTTGACCTTGATTCTCCTGGAATGTGCTTCTGTCCAAATGAAACTGGCGTCCACAATCCGGACCTTGTTCAATCCTCTTAACTTCTTTAAGCACAAGGCTAATAGTTCTCTCGACTCTGGAGCAGCGGTGACCCAGCTCTGAGGCGGCAACAGCCACCGTTCGCAGTCTCGGCAGAAATGGAGAACGGCCTCGCGAGGAATGCCCTGCGAGATGTCGACTGTGAGTTTTATGCAATCGTAGCAGAGAGCACCGACCGCCGTGGTACCGTCGATAGGAGCGCCGCAGTTGCAGCAGAGAATCGTGGCATGTGTGACGGGCGCTCCAGCGTTGGGCGCCATGGGCATCGGAGCGTCGAGATCCATGGAGAACGACATGGTCGCGAGAGGTATCACTGGTAACGTATTCGGGGAAGGTATTTAGTCTCTAAGTTGGGGGACTCGTAGCTCCAGGCTCGAGACAGATGAAGAGAGGTTCTCGCTGGTCGGGGAGAAAAGTCCAGCAGCGGTGATGCTGGGGAGTAACAAGGCAAGAACTCAGTGGGGTTTGTAAGGTCTGCCTCGAAATTTTGGAAAGCGTTGCAAGAAAAATTGCCCCGCGGTTGCTGATTGCGATTGATAAGCTACCTAGCGTCGATTTCTGTGGCGCTCTGTGGCTGATTCGCCACTTTGTGCTTCTTCACATCTGACCAGCTGCCTGGTTGCTTCTGACAGCTGGCGAGACTTTGGCAAGCCTGGAACCGCATCCCAACGATTGTGCTCGGCGCAAGAGACAGCACTACCGAAGCAGCTCGCGATGGTGATGCACCATCGACAACAAATGACTGTAGCATAACCGAGTACCTAACTACCAATCTGCGGTATCCGAGTAGCGCTTATCAGAAGCAAAAAAAACGACACGTGCCAATGTTCATACCCCTGTTATTGTCACCCTTGCGAGACCACGGAGTTGCTATCCAGAATTGGAAGTCTACGTGACCTCGCTAAAATTCTTGAAGATGTCTTGCTCATATCAAGTCGATCTATATGGTCAGGGGACGTGGTGATTTCCATCGTGGACACGCGTCGTCAACGCAGTGAAATCACTCGCCCGAAGCTGTAATGCTACTGTACGTACTAGTAGAGCAACAGAAGCTTTATTCTATACGTCCGAGCCCATATTTACGCGTCTCCAATGGCCTTTGAGTATCCCCGCACGCCTATCTTCCATCGGGAGACTTGAGGCGACTAGCTCACATTTCTCCAGCCATGGTCAGGGTTTCAAAGCGGCGGGCACAGGGAGTTCAGTCCGATAAAGGAAGGGCAGGTGCACTTCACACTCGGTGGCTGTCCTCCAGCACTTTGCACCAATACTTGGATTTCCAAAAGTCACGGGCAACATGTCAACTCGAACTCTTCTATTTCTCTACCTTGCGTCGAGCTTCGCTATCAGCTCTCCTCTCCAACCTCGTAGTGTAATAGCCCATGATGCCGTCATAGGGTTTCCAGAGACCGTTCCATCAGGCACAGCCGGCAGCCTGTATCTCAAGTACAAGCCGTATTTGCACGTCATCAATGGCTGTGTGCCGTTTCCCGCCGTGGACGCCGCTGGTAACACTGGGTAGTTTCCCTTCTAAAGTCTATCTTGCCTGGGAGCAGTACCTGACCATATCACTTTAGCGGCGGACTATCTCCAACAGGATCAAGCAATGGGGGTTGCTCAAGCAGCACAGGTCAGATCTACGCTCGCGCCACAAGTTACAATGGCAAGTATGCCATAATGTACAGCTGGTACATGCCCAAAGACGAGCCATCGGATGGACTCGGCCACCGCCATGATTGGGAGAACGCTGTTGTCTGGCTATCCTCGGCTTCGACGTCCGCAACGGTAACCGGGCTGGCCGTATCGCAGCATGGCGGTTACAGCAAGACAACAACGCCGTCTTTTAGCGGAGTTCGGCCGCTTGTGGGCTATGTCAGCTACTGGCCGCTTGACCACCAGCTGATCGCAGACTCCTCCGTAGGCGGGTCACAGCCGCTCATTGCTTGGGAGTCACTCACTGCTGCAGCCCAGACTGCTCTGACGAACACGGACTTTGGCAGTGCGACGGTTCCTTTCAAGGACGCGACCTTTACAGGGAACTTGGCTGAGGCTGAGATCTGACTGTGTCCCCGGTGCCCCCGCTCAAGGAGGGTCTCGAGGACATACCTCTCCGGAGACCTCAGGCGTGTGGATGGGATATGATTCGGCGGTATAATCTCCTTCAATAAATTAATTATTTTGAACCTTCACCTTGAAGTTCTAGGACGTGATCCGTGGGTGTTTGAGACTTTTGTCAATACATGTCTAGTCTGAAGAATACTACGCTGGGCTTCGACTCGATGATGGATCTCCTCCGACAGAATGATTTGGAATGGAAAGAGGTGTACAAGCGGGACAGGAAGAGTACAGGAGGATGGTCAGGAGATAGACCAAGAGGAAGGAGTAGGAGTAGCGAAGACCTGGGGACGATGGCGCTGGGCTTGATCACGAGGTCTCCTGGTTCTTCCCATGGGCATCATGGTTAGTATACTAATTAGCATTCATAGATACGACGATGTGGCGGCACAGGGAGTATGGAATGTGAATTGATAACTGTTTGCAACTGGTTCGCATCAAGTTGACATAGTTGCAGGTCAAGAGAGCCAGCCTCGTAATGATTACTCAAGGGCAGAAGGGTCTCAGCGAGCTTTCCGCTTTGGGTCGTGGTACCCTATCAACCAACTACACTTCGGCTACTGGTCCTAACCCTTGCCCAAGGTCAATAGATCCTTTTTCCCAATTATTCTCACAAGAAATACATTAGAACTAGAGATTTCAGGCTAGGACGTGGCTCGTCAAAGACTATGGTCCCTAGATCTACCTTGCACGCTATCAGAAAAGAACCAGTGCTAGGACTAGACGTCTAGGTGTTGGTTATTGGCTGTTTGCTGTTAGATGTTAACTAATTGCCATCTTTCCTGGCTTGAAGCACGACTTCGCGTAGGTGTTAGTCAAGGATAGTGTCGCTAAACACAGCTGTGTCGTTCACAACCTGACCTTGATCGCTTAACCAGAAATTGAGGCAGCTAAGGGTGCCTCTGCCTTGAAGATTTTGGACAGATATAATATTTTATTCGACATGTTGCCATAGCATGGAACGCAGATATAGGGCCGCTGATAGGAATTGTACCACATCTCATACTCTCCGGTTGCCGGGACGTTCTTCTCGGTTTGTTGTCAATGGCTTTATTGGTGGGATTTTAGCAGCAGCAGGTTTGATGTCATAGGTGCGGAAGTGTAGCACTTCTTCCGTACTTCTCCCATCTTGGAAGTGAAGAGTTTATCCACAGAATCAAGACTCAGCTTGGCACAAAGATGCAATATGGCTTAATCAAAACATGTTGAAATTGAATTCCCCGCTCATTCGAATTAGGATTTGGTTCTCACATATGATTCAGGAGAGCCGCCGTCACTCCAAAGGGACTCTGGACTTGGTATGTAGACAGCGCCCATTTCGATTCAAATCCGACCATGAGGCTGAGGCTAATATTCACTATCGCAGGATTGCTGCTAGCAACAGATTGTCATGCACAGTCCTCACGGTTCATCTTTACGAAGGACAGCGTGGATGGGCTCAAGCTCGCTGCTCCCGGATCAGCCCCTGAGATCAGGGTGGCGCCGAATGACTACCCAGGAGTCATCCGTGTAGCGAATGACTTGGCAGCAGACTTTGGCCGTGTTTTGGGAACCAACGCCACAGTCGTCCCTAGTGACTGGAATGTCACTGCATCAAGAAAATCGTCTAACCCCGTCATCGTCATCGGCACAATTGGCAAGTCAACCTTGATTGACGGGCTCGTCTCTAGCAAGCGACTAGACGTCAGCTCTGTCGCGGGCAAATGGGAGACGTTCGCCACCCAGGTTGTGTCAGCTCCATGGGAAGGCCAGGATGCAGTCTTTGTCATCGCAGGCAGCGACATGCGTGGTTCCGTATTCGGTTCATACGATGTGTCGGAGCAAATCGGTGTTTCCCCATGGCTCTACTGGCTAGATACTCCCCCTCAGAAACGCCAGTATATCTGGGCTCAGAAGATGCCCTACGTTGAAGGCCCACCCAGCGTCAAGTTTCGTGGCATCTTCCTCAACGACGAGGATCCGGCCTTGACGGGCTGGGGTCACGCCAACTTCAAGAATAGCCAGTACGGCAGCGCCTTTGGCAGTGACTTCTACAAGCGCATCTTCGAGCTGATCTTGCGCATGAAAGGTAATTATCTGTGGCCCGCTATGTGGTCCAGTATGTTTTACCTCGACGACGCGCAGAACGGACCCATCGCCAGTGACTGGGGCATCTTCATGGGGACGAGTCATCACGAACCCATGGCAAGAGCAGACAAAGAGCAGGGGAGATTTCTGAAGGGTAGCTGGGACTGGAAGAGCAACAAGGCGGGATGTCAGGCTTTCATGAAAGAGGGCGCTGTCAGGGCGAAGAACTGGGCTACCATGTACACGCTAGGCATGAGAGGTTCAGGGGATGCTGCTTCCGCAACCTTGACCTCTCAGGCCTTAGAGGAGGTTATTCACTGGCAGCAGGCAACGCTCAAGGAAGTGTTGGGCAAAGATCTCTCGGAAATCCCGCAGCAATGGGTTATGTACAAGGAAGTTCCCGGATACTGGGCCAACGGCATGAACGTATCAGACGATGTGACTCTCCTCTGGAGCGATGATAACCGAGGGAATATTCGACGGATCCCTATCGGCAAGGAAATGGATCGAAGAGGAGGTTCAGGAATGTACTACCACTTTGACTATGTTGGCGACCCTCGCAATTACAAGTGGATCAACACCATCCAGTTGCAGAAGACGTGGGAACAGATGAGCCTCGCATACGACCGAGGTGTACGCAACATCTGGATCGCGAATGTTGGCGACCTGAAGGGCCTCGAGCTTCCTACAGCCCACTTCATGGCCATGGCTCGCGACATGAGCAGGTTCAAGGATGCGTCTAGTACAGATGCATGGCTTAAGATCTGGGCAGCTCAGCAGTTTGGCGATGACAGAGCCGAGGATGCTGCCTCGATCATGACAACGTACGGCAAACTGACTGCCCGGCGCAAGTACGAAGACCTAAGCATGACACCATTCGCCTTTAACATTGTGAATTACGACGAAGCAGAGCTCAATTTTGCGGAATGGGTCGCTCTCGCCGACCGGGCACAGGGAGTCTATGACAAGCTTTCTCCCGCGGTTCAACCAACCTTCTTCCAGGCTGTGCTACACCCGGTCCTGGCCGGTAAGAACGTCTTCGAGATCTACACCAAAGCCGCCCTTTCGAGCAAGTACGTAGCCCAGCACCGCGCCAGTGCCAATCAACTGGCCAAGGACGTCCAGTCTGCCTTCGCCGCTGACAAGTCCCTCAAGTCAAGATGGGACAGCCTCCTCAGCGGGAAATGGAAGCATTTTATGGATCAGACGCACCTGGGCTACAATAACTGGCAGCAGCCTAGCTCCGACACCATTCCAAAAGTCAACGGCATTAGTAGTTCCTCCCAGACTCAAGGCGCCGCGGGTATAATGGGCGTAGCAATCCAAGACAGCGACAAATACTATCCTGCCACGTCAACCCTTACGCTCAACACCCTGACACCTTACATGCCCCCTGACCGCAAAGTCTGGCTTGAAGTGTTCGCCCGCGACAACGGTACCTTCTCGTACAAGATCACATCCAATGCATCGTATCTATCCGTCTCCGAGCCAGAACAATCCATCACCGCCCCAGGCCCGAAGACTGATATCCGCCACCCCATAACAGTAGACTGGTCCACTGTGCCCACCGGCCGTAGCACTGCTACGCTCACAGTCAGCGCAACATCCTCAACCGCAACTATCCTCGTCCCGCTCTTCAACCCGTCCCTGCCAACCAGCTTCCAGGGACACATCGAATCCGCCGGCGCGATTTCCATTGAAGCGTCCCATTTCGACTCTTCCAGCTCACCAACCTACGTCTCCATACCAGGCTACGGCAGGACCCATTCCGGTGTGCATCTGCCGCCCCTGACACCCTCTCAACAGCCAGCTACTGGTCCGGCGTTGATCTACCCCTTCTACAGCTTCTCCAATACTACCGCAGCGGCCTTGACCGTTTACCTCTCCTCCTCCGAGAACGCGAATCCGAACTCCCCAAACCGGTATTCCTTCTCCATCGATGACGGGGCTGTGACAACCGTACAACCCACACCTCTGGGCAATGCAGGCGGGGAGCCAGCCGGCTGGTCGCAGGCGGTGATAAGTAACGCTTGGGTAAAGACAAACAAGATTGGAAACGGGAATCTCGGCCCAGGGGCACATGTCCTCAAGGTATGGTTGCTGGAGCCGACTATGGTGTTGACCAAGCTTGTGGTCGACGTGGGCGGGTTGAAGGCGAGTGAATTAGGGCCGCCGGAGAGCTTCAGGGTAGGAACCTAGAGAAACGCGTATGAGTAGGTACTGTCGATGGAAATATTAGTGTACATTGTTGATCTTACACATGCGAATGGAATGCTGGTGAGGATGCAACGGGAGGTCTGACGTAGTTGATACTCATGTAGCGGAATTCAGGTTTAGCCCTCTAGTCCAGACATAGATTGGTGAAGTATATTTCACGTTACTGTAGATTTACGTGCTTCATTGCGTTACCTCGGCCAAAATACTCTCAAGACTAGGTCTATACCAGCTAGGAAGACACGCTCCTCGGCAGTACATATGATGTACTCCACTTCACATAAAAAGACTAGGTAGGAAGTACGAACGGCAGATTAGGCGAGGAGAGGATCGGACGATCAGAAGACTACGCGACTTGCTTTTTATACGACCAACAATGGCCGGGAATTCAATCGGATAGTAGGCAGGTAGTCTAGGTACCTGTGGTCATGGGAGAGTCGCTGTACTAGCATACGTAATTCTCCGGCAGGGACAGACGTGTATATACACATAACTTGATGCGGAACGAAACGTTAATTAGCCATATATACGCTGCCTGTACGAAAAACTAGACGTCTATGACAAGATGTTGGACGAAAAAACAGAAAGCCAACATGCTGATGCGGTCAACTCCTTGTAATAAAGCGTTCTGAAACCGATCCGGAGACACAAAGCCCAGTGATATAACCTCTCCCCGAAACTTGGGGTTTCGGTGGATGTAGATAATAAGCCACGATATCTCTCAGAGACATCGCAGTACCTACAATAACCCCATGGTGGCACCCCTGGTGATACGCTTTGCAACATCAAAATTCCGCTTGACGTCCTGTCGTCTGAACCCGGAAACCAAGTTTCTCCATCCCACGGATGTCAAGCAGTCCGCGACCATCAAACACCCATTTGGGATTTCTCATACTGTAGCTGATCTTGGCCCAGTCGAGGTAGTCCTTGGCTTTATGTTCCCCGCTTGCGCCATAGTTTGATGTAAGTGTACCGGCTTTCCTCTCTAACAGACAGTCAGGACAGTCGTCGTCGCACGCCGGCGACTCATTGAACCGTCCGAGAGGGTCATTTGAGTCAGCGGCCTCTCCAGTACATGCAAAATACTTCTGCAGCGCCAACAGTTCTGTCTCAGTCGGTTCGAGACGCTCGAATGGTCTAGGATCCAACATTAGGGGTGCCATGCGGGCAGTGGCCGAGGGCTTGCCCCGTTTGCCAGGTGTCGTGTATCTGAACTCATCGAACTCAGTCGTGATGAGCACCGCATCACTCGCATTGCAGGCATCGTAAGCGTTGGCATAGACTGCCACTATCCCCCCATTCTTCTTCAGAACATGGCCGCCATGACCAGGTCCTAAGAGCTGTTCGATCTCCACCTCGGTTGTAGCTGGATTGCAACAAGGGTCAAACACCGCAATCTCACGCGGCCCTTCGTCCATGAGCGTGCGAATTATCTCGAGTGTCGCCGATTCTCGAGTATCGTTCGTATCTTTCTTGAACGCGTAGCCGAGGAGTGTCAACTTCTTTCCTCGAAGTGTATTGTTGAGGCATTTGATAACGCGAGCCGCAAACCTGTTACGGGCATACTCGTTCATGCTCACAACGCACCGCCAGTAGTTAGCTACCTCGGGGAGGTTGAGCGTCTCAGCCAGGTAAACCAAGCTCAGCACATCTTTCTTGAAACAGCTTCCTCCAAACCCGATGCCGGCTCTGAGGAACTTGTTTCCGATTCTCGGGTCTGCCCCTATAGCAGTCGAGATCTCATCAACGTCGGCGCCGGTGGCCTCGCAGATAGCGGCCACACTGTTAATGCTGCTAACTCTCTGCGCTAGCATGCTGTTGGCGACCAACTTGGCCAATTCCGAGCTGAAGACGTTTGTGGTGATGATGCGTGATCGCGGGATCCAGCTGGCGTATACCGATGCCAGGGTGTCTGCAGCCCGGCGACCGGAGACAGTCGGTCGTGAACCGATGAGAATTCGATCGGCTGCAAGTAAGTCATTGATGGCTGTGCCCGCAGCCAGGAATTCCGGGTTGCTGAGTACATCAAAGTGTACCCCTGGTCGACAGTGTGCGAGCTGAAATCGGTGAGCATAAAGCCTGCAGTTCTGCTCATGGTATGTAGACTTACCGTGTCCTCGACAAGCTGTGCTGTCCTGCATGGCACGGTCGACTTCTCGACTATAATTGCGCCAGGTCGAGCGTGTTCTGCCACGACGGCCGTGACGGCCTCAAATGCCGTCATGTCGGTAGCGGATCCCGCGCCGGCTCCTCGGGTCTTTGTGGGAGTGTTAACTGCAATGAGAACAATGTCTGCTTCCGCTATGCATTTGGCGACCTCGGTGGTGAAGAAGAGATTTGGCTGCCGGGATGGTACTGTCGTCAAGCCCGCAGTGTGCTCCTCGCTCAAGCTGCTGCGCTCAGAAGAACAGTCTGACGCCCCCGTGCTTGAAGCATGAGAGTAGTCTCTCCTAGGCCCGCTCTGGAACACACACTCTCGCGACCCGTCGCGGGCAATGCGTAGGACCTCATTCAAGCCAGGTTCGTAAATAGGTGGATGTTTCGAGTTCCACCTGCGAATCCTTGACTCGTCTTTGTCCACTACGGTTACTCGAATGTGAGGGTTCTGAAACGCCATTACAGATGTCGTGGGACCGCCTGTATAGCTATCAGCCAGGTTCCACATAGCCGTCAAGGGCTACATACCGACATAGCCAGCGCCGACACAGCATATGTTGCGAACCGGGTGCATTCGGACAACGGGGTCAAGTAACGTCGGAGTCAATGTTGTGGTGCTGCGAAGTAAGTCTTGCGTCGATGTCCGGGGCGCAAGCACCGGGCTGAATGAGGCGCTCCCTTCTGGCGTCGTGGGAGCCGTGGACTCATCGTTCAAGCTTAGGTCTTCCGTCTCAACGATAGAAGCAGCTAGGGACGACATTCCGAAGGTTGAAGGGGTAGGGGCCCTTCGAGAGGCGCAAGTTATAAGAAAGAAGAAGCTCTGACCCGTAGGCTCAAAGGAAGATGGAATCACAGGGCAACAGCTCAGCTCTCAGAAGGAGTGTGTCTAAGAGAAACAGAAATCCAGACTTAAACAATATGTAACAGAAATGCATCTGAGGTTTAACCGATAAGATACAGGGTCACGGTGCCTAGCCGATAAGCCTTCAACCTGACACAGGGTGCGTAAATCGCAAAGTCCGATATTATCCGATACCTAGGTGGTAGCAAAAGTCCACCAGAGGAACACACCCATATAAGAAAAGGTGTGACTGAGCTTGACGTCAGGAGCACATGTGATGAAGCATGGGTCTACGATGAGAGGTGTTGGAGGGGTAGAGAGCAAGGATGAAGAACACGATGGGTGGTGATATGGACGGAGGTGCCTCGGTCGCTCTCCATCTGTCTCTGTCTCTCTTGCGTGCCGGAAGCACTTGCCTTCAGACAACTGACTACAACGATTCTAGTCATGACTTAAAGCAGGGTAGATCCAAGCGCCTGAGAATTAAGACTTGCCGGGAATGGGACACGTGTTGCTCGAATCATGACACAAACTCTAGGCGCTGGGCGAGGGATCTGCCTTGCGCTTTTGCAGATCCACGTTGTGGTAACACGCAAGAGCATAGCAAGCCTGTACCAAGGCTCAGTATAACGAAACCTAGCCGTACATGCGCCGAAAGAAGCTATGCTTACTTGGCCGAGCATGTTATCTACCTTGGCTTTCCTCGTGCGAGAGTGCAGACTCAAACCACTATCACATCTTCGCCTGGGCTGTTTCTGGCTCGTTGAGGGAACTGAAGTCTGACGGGAACGTGAAACATCCGCGACGCTCCATGTCAGATTCGCCGTTTTGCTCGCAAATGGAAAAGGCAAGATGACCTGGCTGTGCTACGACAAAGACCAGCCGCAACGCTGTGCACGACAGATTTCTGACGTTCACCATGACTTTTCGCTAAGAGGAACACTTGCATTAGCTCCAGTCGTCGGGCGAACGACCGAGCATTTTAATTGGAGCGCACGAAGGTGTGGAAAGATGCGCGTCTCTGATTGGTCAGAATGCCTGCGCATCTTCGACAGCTATCGTCCTGTCGGGCGATAAGGTTTTCAACGTGTTCAGGGAGCGAACATCCATGGAATGAAACTCTTCACATGCCCTGCATCATGCCGCCAAGGTGGATAAAGCACCAGTCCGAATGGACAACACATCTCTACCTAAGACAATGTCACGACCGTCCGATACCATGAGCATGGTACATATCAGCCGGTAGAATGCTTATCTTGCGTGACCAAGACAGGAATTAGCGACGTCATGTGCTTGCCAGTCATGCACCCCGCCATACGGTACATACCGATATTGTCGTCTATTTGTCTTATCTCTTCCTCTATCTTGGTTGAGGCTCGCCAGTCCATCTGCCAAACTTAGGTTCAGACCGAAACGGAGAAGCGAGCGAGGGCAGAGGGATGATCGCTTGTTGTCCATCTTTACTGTTTACTTGCCAACTTGTGCGTTCCTTATATCGGTACTTTTCCCGGCCGTCTGCCACTGGCCACTGCTTGTCTATTCGCCAAGCCATTATACCCTACAGGAGGATCAACATCTCTTAGCTACAATGGGGTCTCTTCCTGATCATACCGATCATGATCTCTCCGTGTTTCCACATTCTCTCCGTGGCAAGCGCATTCTCCTATGTACCGAGTCCTTCGGGCAGGTCAACGGCGTCTCACGCACAACCACCATGCTGGTAAACCACTTGCGTTCAAACGGAGCTGTTGTCGCCGTCGTGGCACCGGACAGTCACAGCAAGCATGACACCATCACTCCTCTCAGAGCTCCCAAGTCCCTTTCGACGGCGTCTTCCGGGCCGGATATCCGCATACGAGGCTATCCCCTACCCTTCAACCCGGAGCTCTCAATCGTCTATCCAGTCTGGCTATCTACGCTCTATCGCCGTACATTTGGGGGTCCACCGGACCTGATATACCTGGCCTCGCCCGCGTCTCTCGGCTTCCAAGTCATGCTCCAGATGCGCCAGCTTCCCGAGAAGGACCAAGTGCCTGTGATCTGCAACTTCCAAACAGATCTCTCGGCCTATGTAGAAATACTGTTTCCGTCCCCTCTGAGTCATGGCGCGGTCTGGATCTTCGACACAGTTCAGAGCATTCTTTTCCGGCACTCCAGCGTTAAGACGGTATTCTACCCAAGCAGTTTCGTCAGCAGGTACTTGGAGAGAATAGGAGTGCAGCCACAGAAGTTAGAGCTGGTCCAGCGTGGGGTAGACACCGATCTCTTTCATCCACAACGAAGAAGCGAAACTCTGAGGACGGAGATTGCGCCGGACGGTGAGATTGTTCTGATCTGCGTTGCCCGACTAGCCGGCGAGAAGGGGTTCGATTTCCTCGCGTCTGTGGCAAAGGAGCTGGAGGCGCGTTTCCTCCAGTTACGATTATACATCGTGGGCGGCAACCGAAATGCGGCAGTCGAAGCCGAAGTGAAGTCCCAGTTTGGTGAACTCGCAGAGAAGGGAAAGGTGATATTTGCCGGCTTTCGAGTCGGGGAGGCTCTCGCCACGGCATATGCCTCCGCCGATTTGTTCCTACACTGCTCGGTCACTGAGACGTTTGGGCTGGTGGTTCTGGAGTCCATGGCCAGCGGCGTGCCCGTTGTGGCTCGCGATGAAGGAGGTCCTAGCGATACCGTGCAAGACGGAGAGACTGGTTTCCTGGTCCCGCCAGCGGACATCAAAGGCTTCGTCGATGCTGTCATGCGTCTGGTTGAGGACGAACGCCTGCGGAAGCTCTTCAGCGACAATGCGCGGCAATATGCGGAAGGTACTACTTGGGAGAAGATCAACAACAAGGTCGCCTGGCGCATGATTGACACTATCGATGAGGCCGGGAGACGCCAGTTTGCAAGTCAGGTCAGGTCATTGAGCCGCCAAGACGACAACGAGGAAGGAATGACGCTCTCGGAGAGAATCACACGGCTTAGCTTAGTCGACAGTGCCTATGAATTGGTGACTTCTATACGGCTGTGTGGCAGCATGGCAAGCATTCTGGCAATGTTAGCCGTTACTGGCGTCTACGTGGCCTTCACCAATGTATCATTGGCGATCAAGGCTCAGTTTACTCCGAAATGATTCATAATATTTGGCTGTTGACCTATATGTCAGTTTTGAGTATATTTACATGTCACGCTCCGGTGCCACTCACTGTATAATCAGGTGGGAGTCACTTGCTGCTGTGCCTTTCAATATATATAAAGCCATTTATTCTGCTTTTGGCATTCCTTTGAACGTTTCGACTCCGAGGCGCAGTCACGTTACGAGGACATGATAAAGAGAGACGAAGCCTTTGATATTCTTTCCACCAACAGATAGATAACTTTGCCTTTATGCCGAAAATCGTATTAAACTGGATTACCGTCGGAATGATCGAGAAACGCTAAACAAAAACTCAAGGTCCCTTCTCTGTCAACTCTACCTTACTCTGAAGATGACTTGGCCATTCGACTCGAGCTTAACCAGCTCAGAAAGGCGGCATCAGGCTGACAGCAACGCCAGCGACGCGCGTGACGCCAGACCGAGGTCTTGCTACTCGAGACCACACTCCTCAGAACACCCTGTGTGTAAGAAATATAGGAGGGTTCGTTTCAATTGCAATCACGCGAGTCCCGCCACCTCGGAGGATCTCCAGTGGTGGGAGAGCTGGGATGTCTGCGACATTTGCAAATATGACGAGGTCCCAGGCCGTGCTGAGTACCACTGGACACAAAGACCAAATCAACAGGATGACTACGAGCCTGGTGTCAAGGTGGCCCACTACTCCTGTCTTGACTGCTGGAAGAGTCTCATCGTGCCGTCTAAATGGAACATCTTTCAAGCAGAGTGGGAGCCCCGACTTCTCAGGCAGGACTGGCAGAACATCCGCGAATGCGGCCAGTACCATCTAGCCGCGGTCCATCCGACCGAGCAGAAAGGACGGTGGTGTTGCCGAAAAGCTACGGAAATCGACCACAACCCATTTTATTGTCAGATGGAGGGTCTCTTACAGGAGGGTGTGAAGAGGAAGATAGCGGTCGAGCAAGGCTGGTCCGGCCTGGACTACAAGCCGTTGTGGGTGAAGCCCAAGTCTAAGCCCCCTCTCGGTACCGACATGTGCATCGTTTCATGAGCTCCTGATAGTTCTTCGAAGATAGCGCCGCAGCTCACGAAACATGCTACCAGTTTTCAGCTAAGGCCCTCAATCTATCTATTTGGGTGGTTCAGGTTCAACATCGCAATCATAGGAGTAGTTCTAGCCGTACTTCGTCAAATCTATCTTTTCACTTGCCTATCAGATACTATAATCGCCCTTTACTGGCCTTGTTTCCTCGCATAGGGCGATCATGTGTTTCCACAGCCGAGGAGACCTTTGACTTGATGTTTATTTAGCCTCTTCAAGACGCGTTATCGACCCGCGCAGCCTCAACCGGAAGACCAGCCAAGTGTACAATAAAGGAGGCTCTGTAGCATTATCCCTGCTCCCACTGTCCCGGAACACTGTCGAGCTTCAGTTTGTGCAGAACAGACAGCCGTAGCATATAGATCTATACCTCGGATTATGGCTTATTGATGGCACCGATATTCAACACTGTCTCAGTTTCCGTTTATCACTCATTTTAACCAAACCAGAACACAGGGCTCTAATCATAATGACAATACAACTCTACTGAGGACAAGGACTATCCTACTCACAATATGCGCAAGCGAGTATTCACAGTCCGCTTCACATGCACCCTTACCCGGGTCACTAAAGTCCACGAGTGCTGGACTCTGAGCGAACGAGTCGACTACCCCAGGCAAAATGGGGGATTGGAAGAAACACGATATCTTAGGCTAACCATTCAGGCGAAAATGCCACAGAATGAAGTTATCAAGTACATCCATTACATTGCCCAGGCCGCTCGAACACCATCATGGAACACGATTGGCACACTTCACGGCCGGAGTAGTAGATCAAGGTGAGAGGCGAGGAGTTGGCCTAAATGGAGCCTGTGGCAGAGACATATCTGCTGCGGATAAGTCAGAACGAGCAAACGCAGGCATGTTTTCTGCCGTTTGCTTGTGTGATGTGCGACAGATTGCAAATCTGTTTCTTGCACGGGAAGAAACGGGAAGAAACCCGAGTGTCGTAGGAGGTGAAATAACCAGAGCCGCGGTCTTAGTCTTCGAAGAGTAACAGCTGGTGGCATCTCTTGTCGACGCTATGTAGAATTGCATTCCAACTGTTCTCCCGGTTCATACCAGATCATGCGCTCAACTTTTTGTCCCCTTGGGACCCCTTGGGGTGATTAGTACCATGCTAGGCATGGCTGAAGTCGGGTTTCTCTCTCAATCATATCAAATAACGATGATACGGACTGACAGACGAATATGTGTACACGTAGTAGAAGATCACCACACACTCGTTGTCTTAGACGTCGGAAGTGTGGCCCGTTACCCGCTGCCCATTGTTGAAGATGTCTCTCGTACCTGAATTCGAACAATGTCAGACATACTTGGACGTTTCCATAGATACCCACTGTCAACACCAAAGTGAGACGACTGTCCTCACGGCCCACACATGTTTCTGAGCAGACATTGTGAGACCTCCTCATGTTCTGCTAAAACAGTTCCCTCCTCCCTCGCTGGTGCTGCGGTGGAAGCTCCCGCGGAGTTTCAGTCAATGCAAACGCGTCTCGACTCAGTCCTGCTTGCTTGGAATGTGCCCATCCCAAGGGGTCCAATCGTCTCGCCCTTCGTCCCATAGAGGAGGGATCGAGCAATGGCAACACAGTCCACTAGTGGCTCCTAGACTCCACAGTCCATGCCAGCACTTGCCGGTCCAGACTCTCATCGTCATCCTTTCACGACTAGCGTCTGGAAATATAGGCTGCGGGGGTTGTCTTACGGCCCTTAGGGGTTGACGGGAGTTAATACTGAGATGTCGCGGATATTACCCGTGGCATGAAGGACATTGTTTGAGTCAAGGGTCAAAGGGTCACTTTCTGGGACAAGCTTTTTCGTGTTGACTGCGTTGGTTCAGGTAGCGCTCATGGGCTCTCTCTGGCCTTGCTATGGCGGTACTCTACATGCTTAATAGGAAGGACTTGCAAGATGTAGACTCCGGTACGATTACTGTGTCTTGTGATCTAATAGTATTTCGAGGTTGTCAGTAAGGTTCAATATTAGGTATACTAGAGGTAGGAGTCCGGATTCAAATGGAGGTTGTCACATTCAGCGAGGCTCAGCCCGCTAAGAGTCACCCTAAAATAACCTAGCCTGTAAGCACATCCCAAGGGGGTTAGTTGCGGGCCCTGTGACCGATGAGTTGGAAAGGGTTGCATAGCAGCGACGAGGTACCCTACAGGTGTACTTTCTTTCGAATCCCTTTGCCTCTTTTCCCCCGTTTTATGCTGGCATTTGTGGTGTCTAGCCCTGTGGCGGCTCTCCTGATTGAAGCGCTACCGAAAGTCCTCTTTCTGCGAAGGACTGTCCAAGAATTATATCAATAGAACAGAACCCATAACCCGTTTCCCAACCTCTCGACGGCTGTTTGATATCCTTTTCCTGGAGGGATTGAGATTGACGTCGGGCGCCGATCACCCAAGATTTGTTGGTCGATCACGTAGAGGAGGGTGGCCGGCCAGGTGTGGGTCGGCGACCACTCCAAAGCTGCCCGGGGCGCTAATCCTGGCGTCGATCCTCACAAGTCTACTATGTAATAACCATAAGGTGGCTTTGGAGACAGTGCACCTCGGACATTGGCATGAGTCGTAAGCAGTCAGTCGTGACCCGCGACTTATGACAGATTTTGAGCGCACAGCAGTCAATTCATCCTCAGTCACTGTTGCCGTCCATGTCATCGATACATAGTAAGTGCTGTTTACCGCCTTTCGTCCAGTCTTTTCAGCTTGTCGCGAAAGATGCTCGGCATTGGATTGGACGTCACCGTACGTCGTGTGCCGCATATGCTTCATCACGGACGTGGCGCCGGTCCGAGTGGAGCCAGGCGCGCTAGCGCCAACTACCTGTGAAGTACCCAGCGCATCATGCCACCTTGACCGTCCCGGATGTTATTGTACTTGACGCGACCAAAGATTGGCTCCTCGCTTCAGCTGTGGCCAATTGCGGTCGCCTGGCTTAGAGAAGAATCCACTCGCGTCGCTTGCCTCCGTACTGTGGTAGGTGGATGATTGAAAAATAGAGCGACAGAAGAGCTGGGTAGAGTTTATTGATCAAAAATGTCATACCCAGAAGCAGGAAGGGGTCATGCGGCATTCCTTAGGCCTGCCCGACCTCCGTGCTCTTGCATTGGCAGGTGGATTGGTGGAGCATCAACACGAACATCTGGCTTGCCGTTTTGGACAGAACGAGCTGACAGTGATCTTCATCAGATGCATTCTCTTTGTCGCAAAAGAGGAGAGATTGTGGGCTCACATGCATCGTCATGACGAAAGTAGGACCCATGTCACCGCCGTGGACGGATTGGGCCATCTGAGCTTTCACAGGCCCCGTCCAAAGGATCCATCGCTGCATTAGCCTCTGGAACCTGTGCAGAGGCAGAAATCTCCGTGATCCCTGTGCGGCTTTTTCGCTTGACAGCTCTCCGTTCAAGCAAATTCCCGCGCCACCTGTCATTTAATACAGAGCGAGCGGACAAAGAGCGGGCAAACAGATGCGAGAAAAAGGTCTGTGCCGTCCCGTCACGCCGGCCGGTGATGTCCGCAAGGACAGGCCGGCGAGGGTTGGACAAGGGCAGGCCCGCGATCCGGCACTAGGATCGGAGACATCAGAAAGCCACCTTGGGCCGTGCTGGTTGGGGTGAATACAGGGGGTTGGTTAGAGTTTCTTAAATTCACCCCATGGGCGTGCCGAGCTGAACTGCCGGGGGCAGCTGGGGCCCAGACACTAGCCAAGTGCTAAACCAGCCAAAACGAGCGACATGTGAAGAGCAACACACTGAATTGGGGAGCGAGCCAAAGCCAATAGTGGCATTGAGGCAAGGGTCGACAGCGCCCAATGCATTTACTACGCCACTTGATAGGGTATTTGACTTGTTTGAGGGTCCCGAGAGCCTAGAGCCAACCCCCTGAGAAGCCCGTATCTCGGTTTGGCGTGACTAAGTTAGTGCACCTATCCTCCGGACACCCCTGTCTTCCGGACACTCCAAAAATCCACACCGAAGACTTACACCACTCTATTCAACCTACTCTACCCGCACTACTAGACCTACTACAATACAATCGCCTGCCTCACTGGGTATATCTGACTCGCTGGATTCATCTACACTATTTTCAGCCTCCCCAGCCTCCACCTGGGCCCTGTAGATGGCTTCAATATTGGCGAACTTCGAATTGGGGCTTGTTTTGACCTTCTTGCGCTTCCTACGCTTCCCAGCCTCAACCTGGGCCTCCAAGGACTTGATCTTCTGTAGGGAGGTAGCCAATTGTATATCCTTCTCATCAATAGCTTTTTGAACCTTGTAGAATAGTTGACGTCGCGTAGTAATAGGTTGAACTCGGTGGCTTAAAACGTTCAAAGAACGCCTCAAGTCTTGCGCCTTCTTAGGAGTCGACCACACTGCTAGGGAACCTTCAAACGCGGCTTGAATTGAAGCTGCAGGACTAGCCATTCCAGGAGTACTTGGATTGGCTGGTTCTGCAGCTGGTTTGTTAGAGTTTTCCAGTAGAAGTGGGCTGAGTAGTGGTTTAGCCATTGTCACTGGCCAAAGACCTGTCGCTTTCCACCCACTGCGTATATTCTGGCTGGTTAACCCGGCTAGGCGTGCTCTCCGATAGCAGTCAAGGAATCCACGCTTTCCAACAGCTGTAGAATCAGTCAAATTGACTAAGGTATTGAGCTCTTTCCTATAGGCTGCCTTGAGTGACGAGAATACTGCTAAATCCAAGGGCTGTAAGACGTGGGAGGTGTGAGGAGGTAGGAAAAGTAGGCGTATATTATGCTTGAAACACAGCCACATAAACTCCGTAGTTTCGTGGCTACCGTGGCCGTCTACTATAAGGAGCCGCGGTTCTGGGGTAGCCGGTTGGGTGCCCGGGATGAAGACCCTTTCCAGCCATTCTACAGCGGTAGAATCAGTAATCCAGCCCTTTTCCGTCGCCGTAAACTGCCAGGGACCGTATGGAGCTAGGTCGAGTGGAAACCATTGCTGCTGAACTGACTGGCCTTTGAATATAACCAGTGGAGGTAGGTGCTTCCCTGTAGCCGAGATACACTCGACGAAGGAGGTCCAGGCACGTGAGCCAGGCTGTTTCCTGCGTATTGCTACCTTCTGGCGGCTCCCTAGAACCAAGCCATTGGTTCCCTGACCTTCCATTATCCCTGCCTCATCCATATTCCAGCGGTTCTCCGGCTTGACTGCCTTCATCTCTGGGATCTCGAAGAGCTTGAACCACAGCCTAATAATATCAGTCGTAGCTCCGTTGACGCGCTTAGAATCGATAGATTTGCTCCGTTGGGTCTTAATTACCGGGTTCCTGCGTAAAAAGCCATCAATCCAGCGTTTGCCGAGTGGTGAGAGGTCTCCTTTAGTAGCTAAGATCTGGCTAACAAAGGACCTTACTTGCGCGTGGGTTGGTGGAAGGCCTAGTGCAGCCTGCGTCAATATCCACTGCGTCAAGTGGTCTTCCTGGACCTTAGAAAGGCGCTGTCGGCCAGAGAAGGCAGTAGACCAAGGTTGGGTGCCGTTGACGCGGTCATGAAGTGTAGCCCTTGGAATTCCCCAGTCGAGAGCGGCCTTCCGCAAAGACCGGCCTCTTGCGATAGCTTCAAGCGCGGAATTAACGTCATCTTCAGTATATTGCTTCATAATTGATTGATCAAACACCTAGTAAAATATCAGCTTAATTGGCCTTGTTTTGATGGAGATATTCAAGATTGAAGGTGGTGGGTGGAAAAAGCGGTGTGGATTTTTGGAGTGTCCGGAAGACAGGGGTGTCCGGAGGATAGGTGTACTAACTTACTGTTCACTAGCGTGCAAATCGAGTAATTAGCCCTTGCTAGGAGGAACGTATGTGTGGAGGTTAGTGTAGTGAAGCAAGTGCTCCAAGCCGGCCTCCTTCACCGAAGGCTGGTTTAATCAAGCAACGGGGAAAGTACATTGTGCCCAGGCTGTCTTCATTTATGGTGTTCTTTCATGGCGGTAGACTGCAGAGAGCTATGCTGTGAACCCCGGTACTAACCCGCACGCGAAAATGAAGACAAACACGCGTGATCGAGATCCAAGTGGAGTTGGGGCCAGTGGGACAGGTTGAACCTCCATAAGCTGTGGTGAAGAGCAGTGAGTTGCATTCTCAGGCTCAGTACTTCCAGTCCCTCATCGGTTCAGATGGTCTCCCGCTTTCCTGCGAGAACGAATGTGCTTGTAACGAGTCGCCCTAGTAACCGTTTGCTAGACGCTAGATGCTGGTATCCAGACCGTGGCCATCAAAATGGCGATTTCAACAGTGACGGCATTTGGTTGTAGCTAGGCATGAATGCTCCCCCTTGGCCAACCGCCAAAGGTGCAATGCGTTTTTGAACACTTGTCAATCACAGCTTATGATGCATCCGGTGCGCGGACAGCGCGATAACAGCGCCCAGTAAGATAGCATCGTGTATATCTTTGAGGATTCTTCTGCTTCATTCAGGCACTATACATCGCCACAGGCGCTGGAATAATGTCCTGTTAAGCACCGTCAAAGCCCAAGCTCCCACGTGCTACCCCAGGACGCCAAGAGTTTATTTTCTGGCTGACCCAAACCCTGTCTTTAACTGCCGCTGGTATTGTACCTTAGTATGTGCGGGATGAGACAATCCCGTAAGGCTCTGGTCTCAAATTTGGTAGACTAGCCTGGCTAATAGGAAAGGAAGAAAAAAAGGTTCGGAGAGGTTGCTGTTTGAGGTGAGGACGACTGGACGTCCGCTGATCCCGATCTGCTGGATCTGTTTTAGCGCGTGCGAGCCCAATCTCCAACCAGATACTGCATCTCCTCACCCTGGTAACACAGTTCTTCTGCGAGTATCCTTCGTTTCCCGCTTGAGCGATCTGGACCCCGTGCGCATTTCATCCTTCGTTTACCTGGTCTTTGTACAACTCACAGCGCGGATATCAACATGGCATGTACGGCAAGAAGCATTATCTCAGCAGTCTGTGGCACTGTGATTACCGGTTTCTTGGACCTGAGGTACCGAAGAGCTCGGGAATATTACTTTCGGGACATGGCACCACCAGAAAAAACGGTGGACACGGTCGCTTGAGAGTTTGACAGTGTCTTAGATCTAAGCCTTGCTGTCTGGGACTTTATCTTGGCTGTCGTCGTGGCCCAGACTGTCGGCACCGGCCCAACCACTGCCGCGTGGTTTTGCCGAGACCTCCTTCCATATCTGTCTCGTGCTTGCAGTCTAGAAGATGTATATGCTGAGAAGTCGCCTTATAATGTGTCATGACTCTTCACATTGCAGAGACGTGCCTGCTTTTCATCGTAGCATTGCTTTTTACGGATAGCATGGTCTGCACTATGTACTTGAGAATCTCTGTCTCAACAGTCAGCACACGAGCTAACTAAGAGCAGGATACATCCAATGTGCTCGAAAGTTGTATGGAGCTCCACAGCATATGTAGTGATTCTTTCTCATCCGGCAGTGGTTACGGGCGTAATATGGTACGTAGCACGAGAAACGGACGCAATTAGACTCCTAGGATTGCTGCAGGATCGAGAGTAAAACCGAGATGATGTGGGTTTCTCGGCTAGGTACATGTTCACCAGGTGGTGCCAGCCAGAAAGGCGATAGATGAGCGTCGTCGCACGACCAACTGTGCGGAATCTTCTGTGACCAACAATGGTAGGGGCTGGTGAGTTCTAATCACACATCCCGGATATCTCGGGTGACCACAACCTTCTCATTTAGAAGTATCTTGAAGCGCATGGATGGAAAACATGGCTTGTGTGAGAGTCACACATTGCAGCTCTGCACTTCAGCGTGCTTGGATCGGACAGAGCGTTCCAAAGAGCTGGGTCCGATCCAGTTATGCCCGTTTCATGAGCCGATGGGCGTTTGAACAGGGCTTGATCTACATTGGTTGCGGCCCTCGACAATATCAACAACACAATGGGATGCCAGCTACCTTACTGCTCTAGCGACCAACTGGCATGAAGACGTTGAACTGGTTGCAAAGTGTCGATGATATGTATGACCTGTTAATCATTCCTATGTCTGTACACGCTGCCGTACAGGACCTCGGGACTGTCATTTCCTCTCAGTTTCTAAGATTGAGTGGCGAGATTCAGTTAGTCACCTTTTTAGTCAATGCTCGAATTGGGCTCAAAGTCAGGTAAGATCGAGTCCATAGGCACATATCAGACACCTGGCCATCTTGTATGACCATGACCTTGGCACGTAGCCGCGGAATCTTCATAGCTTTGGGTATCCAAATCAGGGGGCATGGGGAAAATGCAGCCCAGGGCAACAGGGATTTGGAGGCTACATGGAAGATGCACTTTAATTCGAGTTATACTGTCCAATTGGCAGCTGGATCTATGATGAAGAATGAATGGTTTTCGTCAGACCTGTCCGCCAGAAGAGGTACAATTTAGCGAGATCAGCTCAACCGTGGTCAAGTTGCACATACGAAGCTTTGTCGTGGAGATGTCGGCTGGAGGTTCCCGTCACAAGCTCGCCAAGGGAACAGCTGACTACCTGTATATTACGACAAGATGACTTCGACAATGAATGCGTGCCTTTAATCGTAACCACAGTACCGCGGTATTTCGGGTCGTACGGCAGTGACTTTCTTTAGTCAAGTCCGTTCTAATCGGGAAGTCAGGAAGCGGGTAAAGCGCGATATCTGAGGCTTAGTCAGTTTCATGGCGTGCATAATCGGTGAAATACGAATTAGGTGAGTCGTTTCTAGTTGCCATTCTGGGAAACAGTCTTTTTAAGGTACATCGGAGAACCGATTCCTGCAGAATTCGATTAAAACCGACACCATATGATGTGTTACAGCAATCCACCGAACAATTGTGATCGGCTATAGTCCATCACGCAAAAACACCACGATATGGTGGTCCTTTCCATGTCAATCGAGTGTGACTGCCAGACTGAATAGGACGAGCACACAAGTGTGTTGCCACGCGAATAGGAACCGGCAGACCAGGTGAAACCAGGTCGTGCTTCTCGTTCTCAGTGATCGCCTAAGTACAACGACCACAATGTAACCACGCACTCATGACACGGGTAACGACGTTACCCAGTGAGCGGACAGATGCTCTCGCCAGACATGAGTTTCCCTCTCGGTTAAGACCGGATTGTCCCATTCCAGAAAGTGCATGAAATGTGGTGCAAGGATTGGCAAAAGGCCACGGTCGCCTGGCGGTTATGACTAGGTATCTGTGTACGCACGATGGACGCTCAACACGTCACCGCGAATGGATCCATAGGCGACTTTTCTGCTGACAGTCTAGACTTTACTTTGAGATTTGATATATGAAAACCTCGCCGATTTCGAGTATATGGACCAAGACATCTGTGACCCAGAAAGGGAGGAGGTTTCCTAAGCGAATAAGGTATCAATACCCATACACGGGATCAATTCCTGGCCTCTAATCTTCGTGTGTTCTTGTGTATACAAGTCGGAAATCTACGGCAGAAGCCACACGACCGTACGTCTCACAAATGCACATGCTGGAAACAGTGCAAAAAAGCAGTCATGGTCCGTCGTTAGCTTAGCGCGGGAAAAATCGGTAGGCCTGCCGGATCGCCCGGTCACCATGACCAGTGTAAGAACCTTAAAGTGCTGCCATTATGCAGGGCCATCTCTGAATGAATAGACGAGAGAGCGCCTTGACGTGATACAATAGTTCATTGGGTCCTGTGAAGTTGGACGATAGCCTGAAGTAAGTCTAGGAATACTTTTGAACACAGAGTAGATTAGGTCTGAAATACTAACGTAATTAAATCGCAGCGCGTGAAATAAAGAATACCAACCTCGTCAGGACGTAGATTTGGTTAGTGTCGTAGGTATCCCGACAAGCTTAGAGAAGACGGCTTTTATTAAACTTGCATTTTCGGAGCCGCCGACCTCGGTCATCCACCAGATACGCGGACAACAGTATAGTCACGTCGTCTTTACTCTACGCCTGACGTATAACGGGCAAGGTAATTTCAAGTCGACCGTGCCAATGTTCATCAAGATGGTCACTCGGAATGTTACCTTACGTAGCTTTCATTCGGCAGAGACCCCATGCGAGCAGTGAACATTGGCCCGAGCATCGAGATTACCAGATCTTTCAAAACACGCTGGATGAGGTATCTTATTTTGTCTCAAGTCCAACTGAGGGACGATTAGCACTTGTGTGAACGGTGATATGCTGTGGTACATGATACCAAGCTAGCTACGTTGCGTAGCGAACAGCTGAACAGGGGATCGCTAGTGATCGCTTTTCCGATATCCGTCGATTGGCGCGTCCATTTCTTCCGCTATGTACTCACAACTACTTGCAAGCATCGATCACGGGGGTACCTTAGTTGGATGCTCGAGTTCCGAGTCTAGATGTAGGCTCCGTACAAGAACCAAGAGAGAGAATTTGAACATGTGGAGTCGAGCGGGTCCGTTATTGTTTGTGTGCAAAATTGCCAGCAGCCAGGTCTCGTACGGGCCGCAGCGGGACGTCGCGCCTTCCAGTTCAACAAGGAACTCAAATTCATCTAGGAAATCCGGAGTCATCGGTTCCTTCCCTGGTCCCTGATTGTCTTTTGTACCGTTTAGTGACTTTGACGGAAAAAAAGGACGGGGAGTAAGGTACCTTATCTCAGTATCTCGGATTCGCATCATCTCGTCATCTTCAAATCTCCAGTCATACAACCCTTAGCGCTTGTTGTTCTAGTCTTTCCACTGCGCTGACACCACGTCTGTTGATTCAATCCCCACAATACTTCTTTCACTAAAAGACCGCTTCCGAATTGGAGAGCTTTTGCACAGATCTATTCGCTCAAATCTCGGGGTCTTGAAGCGGCGCGACCGATTGTTTTTCAGCCCGAACGTAGCAGTGGAACGACTACGGGACGCATGGTTGCTTCGTACAGCAGCGCAAGCGGAGGTCTAGTCATTTTAGAGAGATCGATTGCGAATGATGGCATGGCTGTCAGACCCATGTCGACCCCAGGTGGATGGCATCGGGAACAGCCCCTAGTGTCGCTTCAGCCGCCATCTCGCACCATCGTCCATCGGGCATCCTTGATCATTTGCTGGGTAGTTCCTTGCACATGGTAACTGGGGTCTGGAACATCGCGATGGGATTCAAGGAATCTCCATGCAGGACCTCCAAGAGTCTATGACCAGTGCATGGCACCTACACATTGTTGCCTACTGTACGCTATATTGCATGGCTGATGCCCTCCGACTCCACAGGCCCCGTGGTATCACCAGCTTGCCGATGAGGCGCATGCTGCCCTCGTCGACAGTATCGCCCCAAGACCAAACCCAATCTTGTCCCAAGACATAGATCCCCAGCCCTTGACATGCATCGATGAGGCCGCTTACGCGACACACTCTTGAGTCTAGTCTGCAACAAGCCTATGGGATACTTGATTGAGCTTTATTGTTTTCTTGTGCTGTGCGGGTGTCCCTTGACAGCGGTGTCACTTGGCACCTGGGCTGCTCATGTTTAACTATTCAGCTTGCCCCCAATGCCCGAGGTGCGCTCGACGTCTTGCTTTGCTTGGTTTCTCGCTCTCACCACGCTCATACTTTGCAGAACATAATATCCTAGTACCAACCGAACTCTCTTCTACCTACACGCCTTGACACACGACTTGTTCAGACAGTAGTGACCGAGCCGTACAACTCCGGCGACGCGAATATATCAACGCCGGTTCGGGAGTGTGTGCAAAGACGCTTGATCCTCAGGAGTGCCAGTGGACGTTGGCGCTATCAATCTCGCAACCTCAAACCGGCAGCTGATGCAATCCTGACTCGGCCTCGGCCCGCCACTACTAGGTGGCCCCGTCCTTGCGAACCTAGTCTGGTCTTATAATAGGTATTCAATCATTCTCAAGTAAGTCTGTCGTTTCTGTCCCTGAAGGGCATGCCTTTATGTCTGAGTCTTCTCAGGGAGGAGTTATTGAGGGATCAGAGATGGTCAGAACGTCTTTACGTCACCTTATCACTCGCGACCCTGGGCAAACTATGCGAGCATCAGCATGCTGGTAATCCCAAGCTCGGCGTCTTTTTGAAGATATCCGTGACTAGTGGAGGAGGGATGGCCCATAGCCTGGTGTTGGGCGCAGATGGATTCGCGGACTCAAGTGGCTGTTCGTCCTCACAATTAGTTGATCCTGGTGCTCATCATTATGCATCCTTGTCGAGCTCAAGCGCCCCTGTCCGGCTTTTCATTAGTTCTGGGTGGCTTCGATGCTAACCAATGAGCATGCAGGCTTACTGGACACGGGAGAACTTCACAACACCCACTCTTAGTCTAGTCATTTTGTCGGCTGATCGCCCTCTGTGGACACAAGCCGACCAAGCCCCGCTTTCGAGTCCGGCTCCGCGGATTTTATCACAGAAGGCCGCCCGGCCTAGTTTGTGTGAAGCGACTGGCAAGAGTGGGAGTGCTGTCAAAAGGTGGGAAGACACGGCTATTTGCTTCATTTCGTTGCTGATCTTGAACGATCTCTAGTGCAGCTTGAAGGTGATTTTCAAGTTCTGGTGTGGCCAATAGAGGCAGCAGGGAACAACATTGCATAGTACCCTCCGACAGCCTACCCTTGTCGACTCAAGCTCCATCCCTGGTACCACCACTAGCGTCCGTGTGGATACTGGCACCCCGAGGCGTCTCCAACCAATACTTTGGTCCGCCTCCAGGCTCGAGCAAGCCCCGAGCGTGCAAGGACGCTTCTTTGGTGTGTGCAGTTTCCGTGTAAATTCCACTGGACTCTAGTTTATGGGTTCCAGCGGCGCAAGAAGAAACCAGTATGTACAAGCCGCACTACTTCCCGTCCTGCACTCTTTGCTTCTCCTGCTCTCGCACTACTTTTAGATCCAGCCGATCTACTAGTACGATTTTGGCTCGTCCTATCGTGTAATGGTTTCTGCTTATGAAGAGGGAGCGACACTCCCTCGTTACAACTGCAGGTTATGTCCTGCACACTAGATGTATACGTCCCATTCCCTCCATACCCACTTCTTGACGCCTTTCCCCCCCTCCATTCCCATCAGTCACGCTTGAGAGATTGCGACCAGAGACAATGGAATCTGGCAGTCAACGTCCGGCACGACTCCCATCCCCCAATATCATGTCTCCACCATCCTCAACCTTACATCATCTAGATTGCTGAGGTTCAGGATATCCGGGGCGCCAAGCCAAGCAAGGAGCGGGTTGCCAGCCGGAGAGACACGCCCATTCTTCGATACGACGCGAGTGCTGAGGACCATTCCTGCTCCTAAGTATTGGACCTAGGAAGGGAGGCAACTGCGGAGGCTCATAACTGACTTGTCGTCTGCTTTGCAATGCGACTTCTGTCGGTCTTGCGCAGCATTCCTTTGGCTGTCTGGTGTCTCTTGTTTTCTCATTACTGTCTCCTATCCCCACCTCTGCACGCCAGTGTCAGCGATCGTCTTACCTTAAACACAACTACCCCCAAATTCCCTGCGGTCTTGCGTCGGTCAGCTGTTCTGAATCTTCTTTTTGTCTCTCATCGAACCTGTTGTTGACTTGTCTCTCCCGCTCAGTCTCTCGTTTTCTACTGGCCTGAATCGGACGAACTGCTCACGGCAACCCGCCGCTCGTTGATTGCATCTCTTTCAACGTGTCATCCTGCGAACAGGTTCAGGATAGCTGCATAGCGAACCTATCTGGTCCACACAGCTCTTAGGACAAGACCCGGATAACAGCTGGTGCACCAGCACTTCGAACCAGAGTGAGTGTTAGTCCGGACTCCAGCGCAAGGTGTTCATGCATAGGCGTTTCCCACACCTGCAACCCCTTCAATGGGTGGGATGATCACCTGCGTCTTGCCCCCAAGTGCCCTGCCTGATTGAACCCTGCGAAGCACTTCCAAGGATAGAAGCTGACAATATGGGAAGGAGGCGATTCACGGTCCTGTTTAAGTCATCCACTTTGCGGTTCATCCAAGGCCTTCTCGCGTTTGGAATCCCGGTTCACACCTTCCTGTTCACCAACTGTTCTCGCGTCCTTGGAGCCTTTGTTCACGAATGTCACTCCCATCGCTACCTGTCAACGAAGTCCGATTTGAGACTTAGATCGTGGATTTCTCACACCAAGATTCACTTTCCAACTTGTTCACCGGCCAAACCTCGTCTGTGAGCCTCAAATACTGAATTGTTTCCGCCACATTGTGGTAAGTCGTAACTTCCTTGCCTCCGATGCCCATTGCCTTTGCTCTTCCAACGAAAGACAGGCCCGGCCCGTCATCTGAGTCGGTTTCTGGGCAAGGTCTCAGTTGTTTTGAGGAATCTTGTTAGCCTTGCCTACTTGGCGACCGTGTCACAACGCAGTCCGGCGCGTCTCCAGTACTGGGACGCGTCAAGCAACCTTCTTGTTGCCTATTCAACTTGAACCACGCTTATTTTCAAGCCTTCTCAGATACTAGGCCGAAGTGCACATCCGCCTTCAGCGTCCTGGAACTAATACCACCGCCGACCCCAAACCTGCAAACTTGAACAATCGGTTTGGATGTCTACTGCAAAATTTGAGCAGCGGCTTTATAAGGTGCGTAAGATGAGCTTCTAGTCTTTCGAACTTTCTGCGCTTTTTTTTCTCTCTTGTTTCTTGAAGTTTAACTCCATGCCACGAAGCCAAGCAGCTGCGCTTCATAGACTGGGCAGTGGCAGACGTGCTTGACCTGTTGCCTGGTATTTTGGCCAGGTAGATTTCTCAGCCCTACAAGGCTGCGGGTTATTTGACATGACTATGATTCGGGCGTCATTGAGCATGAAATGCTGATATGACTCTTCACCGAATAGCCCGAGTACGATTCGCAGAGGCCTATCATCGTTGACGACGATCTTGGGTCACCCGAAACAGCCGCTTTACGTTACGAGGAGGAAGCTCTGCGAGCCAACGGAGGAGACTATCGTGGGGCTTCCCCTCCGGGCCTTCTCCCAATGGCTACATTTAAGCCTCAGCCTGCGCAGCTGCACGGTTAGTACAATATCTGAGCTGGTCATTGGGCGTCATTGCACAGCCAGGCTGATTTGTTGAAACTCTAGGGTTTGCGGATTCTCCGTACTCACAGTACTCTACCCAGTCATTTTCAACTCAACAAACCGACAATACTGCTGCTCATATCAATCAGGTAGCATACGGCGCGACTACTTCAACAGGTCAATATATTGGGACTCAAACTAACAGGGGCTTGAACCTCACCATACTATCTTGCCACCCAGGCACCGGTACCTATGGATCCAAGATGATACTGAAAGTGTCGGCTCTTTACGATCTGCAGTCGCTAGCATCAGAACCATATGCATGGCTTACTTTCGGCTCCTATCGAGCAGCGGCTCAGATCATGAAGGGACCCCAGGCACACGACGGAGCATGCACATATACAGTCAGTGCTGAGGTGCCCCAGTTCATCTCAACAAACTGTGCGTCGCCAAACAACGTGCCTGTAGGACTTGTGATCGAATCCAACGGTGAAGAGCTCACAAGGCTTGATAACGCGGGTTTTTTCACGTACCATGATGATAACAGCGGATCTGTAGCAGCAGCAGTGGTTGTTGATGACTCTGGTGAGACCAGTCCACATGGAGGTACCATGCGGAAGAGAAGTCGGTCACCTGAGCAGTCATCAGGTGCACCCCAAAGGCTACACATCCGCACAAACACCAGCCCACTGAGCTCGCAACAAACTTCGCCTATTGACTCGGCTACAAATAGCTACGCTTACCCGCCGGGGATTACCGCCGCTGATGCCGTTCATGCACAGGCCCAAGCACAGGCACAGGTTCAAGCCGATTCCGCCTTCGCAGCCGGCGCTCTGACACAGGATAGTGGCAGCATGCTTGGGGCATACAGAAGCTCGGGCTACGGACACTACTCCCGGGCCCCGCCAGCCCTACGCTCACGCCGCAGCTCGGGATGGACAGCATATAGCAGCCACTATGATGCCGTTCATGGCTCTTCTTCCGGGCTAGGGCACGCAAGCCATACCGCAATTGCGCGGCCAGGACTGACACCTCTCTCCCAGCATAATGCAGGACCGCAGCTCATACGGACGAGCACATTAAGTTCCCTTCCCGGAGGCGCAGCGGTCGGTGGATCAGGATACAACAATCCATATGCCATCTTCCCGACCAAGGCCTCGCTCGAGATCAGCGGCGATCTCGAGAAGATGGCAGAAAAATGGACGCAGGAAGAGTGGGATAATCGGAGACGGATTGTGGTTTTCAAGAAGTCCCAGCAGGGCAGCCATATCCAGGCTACCTTCCGGGCAGTCCCATTGGCGGAGAGACCACCCAACAGCATATGCATCAGCTGCATCTATTGGGCCGAGAAGCAAGAATGCTTCGTGACATCAGTGGACACTATCCATCTACTAGAACAGCTCGTTGTTGCGCCAGCTCGATTTACTGTTGAGGAAAAGAACAGAATTCGGAGGAATCTCGAGGGCTTCCATCCGCTCACCGTGAGCAAAGGAAAGTCCGAGAGCGAAGAGTTCTTCAAGATCATCATGGCATTCGGCAATCCCAAACCTAGGAACATTGAGAAGGATGTGAAGGTCTTCCGGTGGAAGGACCTCGGCCCGGCGCTGAAGAAGATCATCTCGAAGTACAGTCAGTCGCCATCGAGCACGGTCGGGCCGGCGTCCATGCCCACTCCTCTTCTGACTCCCGTCAGTCTCACTGGCTCATATCCTCCGCTTCCACCTGCTCCCGTATCCGCGACAACATCCACGGATCCAGCATCGGCAACAGGCTACATCACCTCTGCACATCATCACGCAGAATCAATACCAAGTCCGCGGTCTATTTCTGGCATCGGCTCTTCGTGGGTTACATACCCGGCGCCTAATCGGACAATGTCCCCGGGAATGAAGCTCAACTCTCCAGCTACGTCGTCTGGCTACCGAGTCGCCCCTCTACCTGCAGTATACGATACACGCACCGCAGCCCAACATGCTACGTCAACCTATGGTGTCCCTAGTTCGAGCACCCACCACGTCCCTCACCACAGTCAGAGTGGGTATAATCAAGCGATGATGCCCTTGACGACAAGTCACAGTCGAAACTGGGATGGTCGACCTTGGGAAGGGGATTATAATAGCAGCCGGAACTGGGACGGCTACTCAGTCGCTGACGCATACTCGACAAACAACAGACTGCACAGCAGTCAGACACCAGTCTACAGCAACGGACCCTCCGGCGATGGGGCCTCGCGGGTCTAGGGCTGCTGGGAGACACACACCAAGGCGAAGAGCGAGGGGGCAGCGGCGTCCACAACCCGGACTCGTATGTGCCGAATGGGTGACGGTCACTGCGCTATGGTGTGGGGTGTGGACGCGCCGCCCGACAACCCCAGGGCAGTACCAAGGCGTCATCTGAGAGTCTACTGGGTGGCATGAGTCACGATCTTGAACCTGATCACTTGGCTCGTGGAAGCCAGGAGGCATCTTTCCTTATCTTTAGACAATCTATACCCTCTATACATCCTTTTCGATCGATGCCGACTATTCAACAAATAACCGCGGGAAGCGACGAGCAACGGCATTCGACTGCTGGAGTTTGCATGGTCAACCAGGTCTCCAACGATGAGATATCCATCTCTAGCTGAACAGCGTCTTTTTTCACCTATAGAATGAGACTCGGCGCTTCCCAGGCCCACTCATTCATCTACGTTCGTGATGGTGGTCGTGGTGCAGGCAGAGGGTAGAGGGATCAGGTGTCCTAGACGTCAGCCAATTGCACAACATCGTCCACCCCCATTACGATCTTTAGCGCCACTGCAGGGCTCCCCTCAGCCACCATCTCTGACTGTTTCAATCTATCCAGCGCTCTGCCAGTCGCTATTTGCGCATTTCAAAAACCTGGACATACCTGCAAAGGCCGTCATAGGTTATCGGCTTGCGTCACATCGGCATGGCACCCTGCATGGCATCCACGCAAACGACATGAACATTCTGCGAACATTGCTTTGTCGACCACGGATACGAGAGCATGTCGATCCAGTGGTTTTCTTCTATCATCTGGCCATGTCGGTCGCTGTGAGCCTGTGATTCGGGCGTCATTGAGAGTGGTCGGCTGTTGCTACCACGCTTACTCGATTGAGCTGCCTGTTATCGAAGCTACTGCAATGCTCGGCGCACACGGGAATAGCTTGCATGACGCATAACATCAAAGTCAGGCGTTCCTCACCCCTGCTATGGTCACCTCCTCCTCGCCCTGCAGCAAATCACTATCCCCGGCTGGTTGTTCCAGGATTGCTCCAACTACAGGCAGCGCACTTACCTCTTCATTTTGGCTCATCGGCACTACTGCTTAGCAGTGTGCATCGACGGGACAGACCGTGCGAGCCTACGTCGACAGGGGTCATTGCGGCGACAGTCATCGAATCAAACACTTTCTCCCACATGATCGTCCGAGACATTATCTGCCGTTTGCAGCTTCATTTATCTACCTGCAGTCGATATATGTGATACTGGACTGTTTGGATCATGCATACACCCTCCGGGCGAGGATACGGGCAAGGATAAGGGCCAGAGTTTGCACCACGGCGCGCAGGAACTGCGCTCTGACGATTCCTGAGGTCACCTCGACTCTCGGTCACATTTCTCCAATCATATCTCATGTGGCACATGATACGAAGGCAACTGCAAGGCTACGCTCGTGGTATCAGTCATGACCTGTGTTGGTTGGGCAGCAGATCGCAAACGAACATCGCCGTCGTCAGCCGCCGTCCTGGCTCCACCTATGACACCCACACCATCGTGTCGGTGCGACGGTCGTTGCCATATCGCGCCGGCGATCAGTGATATCCGAGCACCTTTCTCGTCGAGATTGTAGCTCGCGCTACGATCATGGATCTTATCAACAGGCCCTGATGACTCGCTCCTGAATCTTCCGCATGGCTTCGACATCCCCGTATCCTGGCACTCGGCAGAGGCATACGGCAATAACTGCCTCTTGTCGGTTTCACCCACACTTGTACATCACTTTACCTCTCTCTTGAACCAGTCTCCACAGTCTACTTGGCTACTCGTGTTTCTGTACCTTTAGACGTTGTTTGGCAGGCTTCTCGTTCTTTCTTGGTGCATTTCACTTTGGCTACGTGGGATGTCTTTTCATGGAATTCACAGACAACGGACATTTTGATATTATACCCTTCATCATCCATACCTGTACCTTTCGTACACAGTTTTTTTTTGGATTATTATTTGTACCACGGTGTTTCTCGAGCTCTGTTCGTGGCGTGGCTTACTGCATAGAGGGTTCTATTTCATGGGAGGTGATGACCGTATGCCTTGGGTTCGGTTACGTTAGGGGGATGAATGACGGGACGGATGGACTAGATGAAGGATATTACGAGGACATGGGATTTTGTGATTTTTGGACATTGCATATTGGGAGCGTCAACCATACACTTAGAGATGGGATTTCTTACTATTCTAATAATAATAACTTCACTGATATCTTGGACTGCCTCTTTGTGAACCATGGAATCATGTGATCCCAGTAATCGTTCTCTGGCATGCCGCATCTGGAATATGTCCATCTCTCAGCAGTCTATCTTCCTAAATCATTCGTCCTTTTGCATGTCCTAGCAGTAACCTCAAGCACATTATTACTAGCTGTAGTTCGGTAGACCAATATTTCTCGAAATCCGTTATGAAGTTAGATATTGAGTGTAAGCCGCACCCTAGGTACATTGCAACCGACATGAACCTCTCAAATTCTCCTCCAAACCTGTATAACAACGTTCGTGACCCTGAAAAATCCAAGACATCGTCTCAAAGTCTATAAGGAAACATCTTTTTAGTGACATATCTTAGGCAATTGTGCAGAGGTCAGCGGAATGAGGAGTCGACTACACCGCACTCCGGCGGGATGGAGACCGGGCCAGACCACTTTCTCGACCACGACTTCTCCCAGCTAACAGTCTTCGGTGCTAGTGAGCACCTTGCTAAGATTGCCTACCTCTGCTCGATTTCTGATCCTGATGGACCACTCATCGCCCTTAGATACCTGGTTGTTCAGCAGAACTTCAAGCCCTGGTTCCTTGATTTTACTCGGCTAGACAGAATGCCGCCGTCTACCGTATGGTCGTGCCTTCGTGCGGGTTTTGAGTGTAGGAAGACGAACATCCCGCGGTCAAGATATGGTCTGTTGGAGAACCCTCTTTGCCCAGTGTTGATGAAGTTGGGACCTTCTTAAAGTATGGCCATGGGCCCCCGGCCGGAGGAGAGGGAGCGAGAATAACCGATTCTCTTCCCAACCAGGGTTTCGATCGTGGTCTAGAACACCTTCCCCCCAATATCGAGAGCAAGATGACCGATGGACAAGGAATTGGGGCTTGACTTGGGGGCTGCGCGTGTGACATGTCTTTGAATGTTGCTTGAAATGCGTGTCGTGATACTCTCTGATCTCGCCTCGATGTTGCTCTTTTGTTGTGCCTGACATAGTGCTGATTTTGTAGACAGGGAAGTCTTAGCAAAGTATATATATTCGAGGAGATGGTCTGGGTATGCTATGTGTGACAGCTGGACTTCCGTAAGCACGGCACAACCTCGATTCTCCATTGTTCGAACAGGGGTTTTGTGTCATGACTGCCTCGTTGATGCTTGCTGGGTAGTCAGTTATGAGCATGTTTGAGTCAGCCGATTATGGAGACACAAAAACAGTGGCTGAAACTCGTCAAGTCGTCAAGTCTGCTTTTGACCCATGGGACTTATTGATTTTACTCCTGTATACGACATAATTCCATGAGCTAAGGAGTTTACCATATGATCTTTCGTTGCTTGAAATTTACACATATACCTTCTGAGGAAAGGGATAGTAGATGAACGTTATCGACTTAATGCAGAAGGGCAGAAGGACATGTTTACTGATGTCTTCAAAATCAATAGGAGCCCACGGTCGACTCTTTGCGTCCAAGCAGTTTTCACATACACAGTCATCAAGCTTCAAATATTCTAGTCTAGTAGATCTTCCCATAGCCTACGGTGGTCATACGTACTTGCGAGCACGGAATGGTGGTCGCCAACCAATTCTCGCTGAGTTTTGGCTTTGATTCTAGTGCTAAGTGTTCTCAGTGAAGACAAAAACTATGTTCAGGTTTAAGTTATTGTCCAGTACGCAATATCATCGTCATCATTGTAGCAACTCCACCCAACCATAAAGTTGAACACGCAAACCTAAATAGCTCGACACTGCTTTCAACATCGCCAGCAACAGTCATATAAACCCTGTTGCCATACCGCGCAAAGATATCTGACAATAAGCAGCGCCAAGATTCTCCTTATGAAGCGATCAGACCTGGAACGTCTGGCGGTACACGACACTCCATCAACATCTCACACACCGTGGAGACGAGGCATTCACAAGACGGTGTCCCAGTCCCTATTCACAGGGATGTCGCCGCTTTCAGAAGAAGCAGGTCTTCAGCAAGAAACCATGGCAGACCCGGAAAAGACACTACTATTCAAGTTCTACCCACCAGTACCTAAACCCTCTCCCCCAGGACCGACAGGCAAATCCATCAACCTGCGATGTGAAGGTGTTGGCCTGATCCCCTTCAACCTCGGCAGAAGCAAGCTCTACACGGTCATTCCAGCCAGCATTCTCTCTAAACAGGACTACTTCGTGTCCCTCTTTTCCGGTCGCTACATCAACTACTTCCTCATCCACGGCGTCTTCCCCTTGTGCTTCGATCCCGTTACGGGCCATTATGACCGGCTATATGAGGAGATTTTGGCAGATGCGATATACCGTCAGCTTCCTGAGTAGGTGGCTTGGCTAACTCAGGGACTTTACAAGAAGGCACTAGATATGTCTATCGACCTCCAAGACCGGGAAAACCGGTATGACAAGGGGTGCACGGTCACAATTCCGATGGTTATCAGTCGACCTGGTGGTATGGTCGAAACGGATATGATGCAGGTCCAAGTTTGGCGTAAGACGAACAAGAAGATCAGGATTCGTGAGGGTTGGTGCAGTGTCAGTGGGTGAGTTCCAATATACTCCCAAACGACCGTGGCTTCTGGTGCTAAACGCTCCTACTTGGGGATTGTAGGTAAGACTTCGACGAGTATTGGCAGGCGGCGGGTAAAAGAGTCCCAGTGCCATGGGACAACCAGCCCGGACTGAACGCTTCTTCGGAGCTACTTTTGAATTACATGGGTTCTGTATTAATCATCAAAATAACACCAGTCACGAAGCAGCGCCATCAGGGCACCGCAAGCGCCCAGCATCTGAAGTGTCTGTTCAAGTAACTGGCGGGATCTGCAGTTTCGTCCGGGGATGAGTTAGCCCTAAGTTGGTTCATGATAAACGTGTTGCGATGCTGCATCTGCTTTGACTGCTTGATACGAGCCAACATAACCTTGTGGGATTCACTCGGTGTCCGATGGCATTATTGCGCTTCTTTTTCTGTGGTCTCGTAAGGCTCATTTACGTAGGGAGGAAAAACGAGTAATAATAAAAGTAATTGGCTTCGTACAAGCTGATCTGCACGATGATGCGTCCTGTAAGGCAGATAGAGATCTTACCTTCCGCAATGGACCACGACCAGGGACAAGATGGTTGTCCGACCCCTGGACAGATCTCGGTCTCATCCCGATTAAGTTAAGCCAGGGCGGAGATGGCATGCATTAGCGGGCACTTTCTCCAAGTTGATCAGGGAACAAAGGATCAAAGATTCCAGCATCAATTGCGGGCATCGACCTGGTTGGATACCAACAGCGAACCCCGCAGTCGACGAGACCTGTGAGCCGAGGGATGGCAGTGCTGTGATGGGCACTGCTAGTGGTAACTGTTCGCGTGATGCCCATGGCGTTGGGACAGGAAGCTTTCCTTCATTGGACAGGCTTGCGAAAGAACAACGCGTAGGCCTGGCTTAGCTGGACCATAAAGAGAAGTTGTCGCCGGGCGCGGATTGGGGCTGTAGAGCGGAAGGCTTGCTCGACCCTGCGCCCATCTTTGAATGAGCTGGATAAATAGGCAGCTCCGAGGCCTTGAATTGAGCGTTTTTCGGCGACTTGCTTGGACGAAGGAAAAAGACAAGAAATTACCTATTTGCTTGTCGAGGATAGTTCAATCTCCAGAACCCAGAGCACACGCGAGGAAGCAGACATAACTTCTCAGCTCCCAGTCTGCGCGGCAAGTGCAATGGCGTCACCACTCCGCACGCTCCTGCTCCTCGCAGCAGCCACAACCAGCCTCGCTCAGAGCACCACAGTCACAACCACCTCCTCCACCGTCAGCAGCGCCATCACGAGCAGCAGCATATCATGTGCAACCGGCCTGCATCTCATTGTGGCGCGCGGCAGCACCGAGCCCAAGGGTTTGGGCCGGATCGGCGTCGTAGCCGGCAACGTGAGCCAGGAAATCCCCGGCACCTCAGTCGCCGCAGTGGACTACCCTGCCACTTTTGACGCCTACTTTGCGTCTGTGCATATGGGCGTGGCTGCCATGTCTGCCATGATTGCGAGTTACATCACGGCTTGTCCGTCGAGCAAGATTGCGCTGCTGGGGTATTCTCAGGGCGGGCAGGTTGCTATGGATGTCGTTTGCGGCACGAGCGAGGCGCTCTTCACTGTTACACCGGACTTGAGCGACGCTTTTAGGAGTAACAGTAAGTTCGAGAAGCAAATACAGAACAGGCCCATGGCCTTGAGATTGCAGAAGCCAAGGATAACAGCTAACACGGACAGTTATCGCCGTGGTAACATTCGGCGACCCGAGCCACATGGCCAACCAGTCGTGGAACGCAGGCACAAGCAACAAGAACGGCGTAAGTCAGACACCGGGGCCGTTGCGCGACATCCCTTCTAATGCAGTTCCACAGATCTTCCAGCGTGCCAACACGACCGCCTGCGAGCCCTACTCTCCAGTCATCAAGGAGTGGTGCGACAAGGGCGACATCTACTGCGACGCCGGCAATGTGACGGGCGTGCATGGCACCTACTTTGCTAACTACACCGACGACGCCACAAATTGGATTGTTAGCAAATGGAACGAGTCGCTCGCGGCTACCAACACCAGTGGCTCACCAACCAGCACAGCGTCGGCGACTAGTTCAGGAACGAGTGCGCCTTCGTCATCTTCGAGTGCACCTGCGACCACCAAGAATGCTGCTGGTGTGCTGCAGCCGGCCGGCTTTGGCTTGGTAGCTTTTATGGCTGTCGCTGGTGCTGGGTTTGGGATGTTGCAGTAATAATCACGGAGTAGTCAAATATGGTGGGACATGTACATGTACATATGAAGTATGACAAGCGACGACCAGCAATGATGGCTTCCCAACATTAGTGACTTGCATATGAGCTTGTATATACAAATTGGTGGTAATGCTTTGATGTAGATAGCACAAGTTCCCGCTCATACCCTATTCTCACTGCTCGCTAACAAACAACCCCGCCATGCCCATGCCGGTTCCAATACACATACTCGTCAACAAGATCTTCTTCTTCTGCCTCCTGCACTCGCTCAAGCCAGTAACAATTTGCCTGGCTCCCGTGGCACCCAGCGGGTGGCCAAGCGCAATCGCACCTCCCCTGGGGTTCATCTTCTCCCACGGCAACTGCAGCTTGTCGCGGCAATAGACCGCCATGCTCGCAAACGCCTCGTTGATCTCCACCACATCGATATCATCTAGCGTAAGCCCGTACTTGCCGAGGAGCTTCGGGATGGCCACCGTCGGGCCGATTCCCATGATCCTCGGCGCCAGTCCAGCCACTGTCGAGCCGACATACTTGGCCACGATCGGCTGACCGAGCTTGATAGCCGTGCTCCTCTTCATGAGCAACACCGCCGCCGCACCGTCAGTCAACTGGGAAGCGTTTCCGCCCGTGGTAGTAGGTCCCCACTGCGGGAAAGCAGGCCTGATCTTGCCCAGTCCCTCCGCCGTCGTACCGGGCCGGATACCCTCGTCTCTGGTGAGGACGACCTCCTTGACTTCCCCATCCGGTCCCTTGATGGTCGTCTTGATAGGCACAATCTCGTCATCGAACCACCCGGCCTTCTGCGCCTCCTCGGCGCGCCTGAAGCTCTCGGCCGCATAGCGGTCCATCTCCTCCCTCTTGATGCCAAAGTCCCTCGACACGTTCTCGGAAGTCCAGCCCATGGGCTCCATGGTGTCAGCCGCCTGCTGGCTCTTGCCGGTCACGGCCTCGTCGAACGGCTGCTCCAGCCTGTCTCCGCCGATCGTCATCTGCTCCGCGCCGACCGCGATGCCGATATCGATGCTGCCCGCGGAGATCTGGTGGGCGATATCCGCCGTGGCTTTCAGGCCGGAGGAGCAGAAGCGGTTGAGCGACGACGCGCCGGTGGTGTCCGGGTAGCCGGCTGCTAGTGCCGCGGCGCGGAGCTTGTAGGCTGCCTTGCCGTCGGAGACGTTGCCGAGGCAGATGTCTTCGACCAGCGCCGGGTCGAGGTTGGAGCGCTCTTTTACTTCCTTCAGGAGGGCCATGACCATGTACTCGAGGGACGTGTCCTTGAAGCCGCCCTTCTTGGCTTTGGCTAGCGGGGTGCGGATGGCGAGGGTTATGACTATGTCGTCGGCGTTCTTTTGTGTGCTGTTGCGAGAATCGATGTTAGATGATGATTTTTCCTTGTAGCATCCTTCTGACAATATCGGATCGTCGCTGCTGACAAGGAGATTGGGACGACTTACATTTGGGAGACGGCATTGCCCGGTGAGAGGTGCTTGAGGATCGAGCCCAAGCGTTCGACAGCCATTTTTGCGGTGAGGTGTGATTTTGATATTACTGTTTCGGGTTGAATGACAGTGGTTGGTGTTGCTGCAGAGAATTGAAAATACAGAGAGAAGAGCCAACGGGCAAACGCTCCTTAAAGAATGGCCGTCGAGGCGGCAACTGCAGCGTGCAACGTGGGGAAGCTTTGCCGAGGCATCTTCGGACCTCGCAACAGTCGGCCAGGGCGTAAGCTGAGGCCTGTTAGTTTCGGAATCTGGGGTAAGTACCAAGCCCAGTTATTTGCGCGTGAGAGTACTGTCCAGGCGGTTCAACACTAATACCGACTAGCTCCGGTGCCGCCCCTCGGCAGTTGTTTCTTGCCTCCCACCGAGATGCCACACGCGATTGCGTCTCGGCGGTCAGCCATCGTAGCATAGAATGCGCGCTCTATGGCAGACTGGTTTTAGCCGGAGTTTCCATCACTAATCATTGCCTGATGCCGTGGCTATCGAGGGAGACGCCCGGACTCGGCGTTGAAATGATCTAACCACGGTTCTTTCCGTCATGGTTGATTGAGAGACAGCGCTCCGCACCTTGTTAAGCACGCTTGTCAGGGAAGTGTCCGGCGCCGGTATGGGTGGAGCAAAGGGATCGTAGGTTGAGATCGGCAGTCCGGACACGGTGTGCGGCGGAGGGCGGCCCCGGAAGACACCCAATGCTGTGGCATCGTAGCGGCAGTCGGTCATGCAGACCTCTCGGTAGAGACGCGGAAGGTGCGATAGTCTCGGGCCATTGACGACGCGATCTCCCTCATGCTGGATTTCATGTCAGGGAACGGCGAGAAGGGGTGAGATCCATATGGCAAGAGCGCAGTGGAGCTGCCGCCCTGTTGCATACCGAAGATGCGTTTTTTTCGTGATCTCTCCCAAGATGGCATCACCCACCCTCTCGTCTGGTCTCGATCATTCGAAATTGCTGGAGGATTGAGTCAATCACCCCGCAAGCTGCATCGCAATCGCGAGTCCTACCCCATACGACTCTATAGACGTGGTTCGCGTCAGCTTTGCGCCATTGTCGCCATCTCACATGCAGACAAGTACATGTGTCGCATCTACGCGTCGGCACCGACTTACCAGTCCAAGTGGACGGAATCCCAAGATAACGGTGCCGTTCAGCCTTCCAGGCCATATCTTGGCCAATTGCATCGAGTGAAGCACTTGATGACCATGATGTCCGCCATCGCGAATCTTGCGCCATTCGCTGGGCTTGTGCAAGCTCTCGGAAGTCGGCCCCTTCAGTCGGCGCGGATGCCCTTTTGGGAACCTCTTGGGTACAGCCATAAGTGATATAAATGTGAAGAACTATCTCACTGATGCAGAATACTCTCGAGGAAATATCACCAGCATTCTAAGGAGCATCGATCTGCATCACATACACTCTCACCTGTAACCTTTTTAATCTACGCAAGAAGAAATGGCGCCATCAGCTGTCGACAACGTTCAACAGGCAGTCGAGCAGGTGACCGAGAAGGTCCTCTCGACGAAGCTCGACAAGACCGAGACTCCATCTAATGGCTCAAAAGTGGCAGCCCAGCCGGCAAGCGAGGAGCTGCCCAAGCTCGAGACCGGCCACAAGGAGCCCCTGAAGCTCAGCGGTGCTTTGGATCACCTCGAGTCCTTCGACGTCACTCCTGTCATTGGACGCGAGTATGTGAACGCGAATCTCGTCGAACTGCTCAACGCCCCCAACTCTGATGATCTCATCCGTGATCTCGCCATCACAAGTGCGTCTTTATTCGTTCACCAGCATACAAATCGCGTACTGACCAACTACAGTCTCCCAACGAGGCGTTGTCTTCTTCCGCGCCCAAGATAACCTGACAGACGACCTCCAGAAGGTCCTCGTCCAGCGTCTGGGCGAGCTATCGGGCAAGCCCTCTACTTCCAAGCTCCACATCCACCCCGTCAGCAACGCCAGCCGCGAAGACAACGGCAAAGACGACGAGATCAGTGTCATCTCCTCGGTCCAGGCGAAGAAGCTCTACTCGGACCGCTTCAGTGGCCTTGGCCAGCTCTTCGCCAACCGCCAGTCCGCCAAGGACCAGTGGCACAGTGACATCACCTTCGAGCCCATCCCCAGCGACTACGCCCTCCTAAAGCTCACCCAGCTTCCCAAGACGGGCGGCGACACCCTCTGGGCCAGCGGTTACGAGGTCTACGACCGGATCTCCCCGACCCTCCGGTCCTTCCTGGACACCTTGACAGGCTACTACGCGCAGCCTGGCTTCAACGATGCCGCCGACCGCAACGGCTTCAAGCTCTACAGCGCCGAGCGCGGGGCGCCCGAGAACGTGGGCGAAGTCCTCGAGGCAATCCACCCTGTCATCAGGACCAACCCTGTGACAGGGTGGAAGAGCGTGTTCGCCGTGGGCCACCACGTGAAGCGCATCAACGGGCTGTCGGAGGCGGAGAGCAAGCACTTCCTGAACTGGTTCGTGCAGCTGATCGTCGAGAACCACGACCTGCAGGTGCGCTTCAAGTGGAAGGCGCCGAACGACGTCGCGATCTGGGATAACCGGAGCGTGTACCATACCGCCACGTCGGATTACCTGTTTGAGGAAGGGTTGGGCGAGAGGAAGGGGAGCAGGGCTGTCAGTCTTGGGGAGAAGCCGTATATCGACCCGGCGAGCAGCAGTCGGCGGGAGGCTCTCGCGAGGGAGAGGAGTGCAGCGACGTCTACTTAAGTGAGCGGGAGAGGTGAAAGGGGTCCAGCGATACAGTTAGCATGGTAGCGTGTCATTATTATTGTCTTGACCAGGGGTATCTGTTTGTGAATTTGACATAGCAGACAATACTGAGACTAGCACACAAAAACAAGCAAAGCTTGAGCCATCAGAGGGCCATCGAGATTGATGATTCCGACGGAGCTGGCGTTTCTGAGCTGTGCTCCACGGCCGGCTTGATGCCCATTAGGTTATCCGCCGGGGAGATTGCTGCCCCGCCAGACCACGTGACTCTACGGACAAAAGATATGGTGGGGCAGTGGCCTTACCTAATGCCGCCAAACTCCGGTGGTACAGATCCACAGAAATACGGCGTCTGCGGCCGCCGAAGGATTTTACCTTCCTGACCACCGGCGATACGCACCAAAACCGTTGTTCATGATACCGTGTTTGGTCAACGCGTACTGCGTGGCTGACATGATGCATCTTGGCGGGGAAATGTCAATCAGGTAGAGAAGGGTGGGCATCATAAGTAAAGCTGCTGTTCCCTCGGGCTCAAACCCTTTCGGATTTCGTAGACCTTCAATGCAACTTCCATCACACGACGTACTGAAGAGAACATCACCTTCTTGAATACGGTCAACAAGTAGTGCCTAAAACACCAACTTTTCCATCGCATACTTGTCGCACAGCCTACACACACTTAGGCAACTCACAGATTAAAATGCATCTCATCCTAACAGGCGCGACCGGCCTCGTCGGCTCGGGCGTCCTCGACGCCATGATCAAGATGAAAGACATCACCAAGATCTCAATCATCAGCCGGCGCCCCGTCCCCATGGCCGACGACGTCAAGGACCCGCGCATCAACGTAATCATCCACAAAGACTTCAACAGCTATCCTCAATCACTGCTGGACCAAGTCAAGGACGCGACCGGCTGCGTGTGGGCTCTGGGCATCAGCCAGACGCAGGTTAGCAAGGAGTACGTATCTACCTGCCCTCCGCACCCTCTACCTCACAGCTAGCTAAACTTAAAAACAGAGAGTATATCAAAATCACCAAGGATTACGCTCTCGCCGCAGCAGAAGCCTTCCAGACCCTGCCCAGCACACCAGAGCTCAAGAACGAGCCCTTCCACTTCGTCTACGTCTCCGGCGCCGGCACGACCCACCAGCCGGGCATGTTCACCTCCCTCTTCGGCCGCGTCAAGGGCGAGACCGAGCTCCTGCTCGCCGAGATGCGCAAGTCCAACCCGCGCTTCCACGTCGACTCCGTCCGTCCGGCGGCCGTGGACTGGTCTTCCCACAAGGCCATCCATCCGTACCTCAAGCAGGGCTGGCTCAGGGAGGGGATGATGGCCCTGCTCGGTCCGCCGCTGCGAGTCGCGGCCAGAGGACACGTCAGTCCCACCGAGCCCCTCGGTAAGTTCCTGGCTGAGTGCGCTATGGGCAAGTGGGATGGCCAGTTCCAGGGCCCCGGGTTTGACAAGGTTGGGGAGTTTACGGTTGTGCACAACCAGGGGTTCAGGAAGTTGGCTGGGCTGGATAAGTGATGAGTGGGTGGAACGTGGGGGAGGAAAGGCGATGGATGTAGGATATTGTGGTTTTGATCATCGGCGTTTTGAAGCGTTGCTGGCGTTGTTCCAAATCCCTCCGCTCGGATTCAGTTGGCTAATTGAAATTTGTTTTCGCTTTGTATCTTGGGATCACATCGTGGTATGGCTCTACCTACTTAATACAGATCAAGGCAAATGCAACTTCACGTGATGTCGCGGCACCTGGAGCCATTCAGCCAACCCTTGACCCGGTTGCAGTACCCGAGAGCAAGCTGTCGCCATCGTTGCGGAACCTGCGAAAGATCGTCCTTTTGAGCTGGGAAGTGAAGGGGGTTTTCCAATACGGTATGGCTTCAACTAACCGGCCACCAAGCTTAATCGAGTTGGACTCGGTGATTCTTCCCCTAGACGGCGGTGAAGATGTCTACTCCACAGATGACCAGCCGGGACATGAAACAGACCTCTGTCCCCGCTGCCAGCAGTTCAACATCCAGTCCTTCAACCTCAGCAACGACTTCACTCGCGGCTACTTGCTGTCTGATGTCAGGTCCGCCGCTGCTGACGGCTGCGCATTCTGCTCCCTCCTCCTGGACAGCGTAAGCACTGTTTCTCGGCCACGGGACGCCACGGAGCTAGAACCGAACCCGTTGCGGCTCCCAGTGAACAACAACCCGGACATCTACGTACACATGACGCTGTCACGAGACTATGAACAGGTGACATCAAACTCCCTCGACACGGGTCTGGGAGTGAACAGGTTGCGGACCGCGATCGCAGACCGCTTCAGCGAGGTACGCAACGCATCTGACCACGAACTATGCCTTGCAGCGGAGCTAGGCAGCCCAGGAGCGCAGAGCGCAGACGTGACGGGAAGATATCTAGGCTCCGACCCGACCTCGGCCGCCCATTACGACACGGTGCGGGACTGGATAACAGCGTGCTGCGAGAAGCACCCACGATGCAACCAGACCGTGTCTGGGTACACTGACATTCTTGCTCGGCAGTCGCCTCTCCCGGCGCGGTGCATTGAGATACTCACCGATGATGGCGAGATGCGAGTCCGTCTTGCCTCGACGGAGGGCATGGTAGGCACGTACATCACGCTGACACATCGCTGGAACCTGGACACGGAGGCATGCAAGACGACAACGGCCAATCAGCAGGACAGACAGCATCACATTGATCTTGAGATCCTACCACAACTATTCCGCGACGTCTTCACCGTCGCCTTGAAGCTAGAAGTACGCTACATCTGGATCGACTCCCTCTGCATCATCCAGTCCGGCGACTCGGGCGCCGACTGGCGTCACGAAGCGCCCCGTATGGCGCAATACTACCAATTCTCCCTGCTCACCATCGCCGGCACCATGTCGGACATGGCCGACGGGCTGCTCCAACCGTACCCCGACGAATCCGCGCCGTGGGGATCTAGCCTCGTCCAGCTTCCGTACCGGGACAAGACAGGCGCGCCAGCGGGCAACCTCTTCGTGTACAAACGCCAGGTGCCGGTGGCGGACGACTACTGGGCCGCGGTGCGCGAGAGCATCCTCTTCCGCCGCGGCTGGATCCTGCAGGAGTGGCTGCTCAGCAAGCGGCTGCTGTGGTACACGTCCAAGGGCCTGTTCTTCGAATGCCACACCGAGGGCGCGCGGAGCGAGTACGCGGAGCAGGTGATGGTTGCGAACGCCAGGTCTGACCTCCGGTCACAACTGCAGCTCAAGGGGTCTTTTCACTTCGACAGCGCTTCGATACTGGACGTCTGGTACTCTGCTATCGAGGTGTACTCCTCCTGCCAGCTCACCAAACCGGATCAGGATCGTATCTTGGCTGTTGCTGGTCTTGCTAAGGAGGTGGGATTGATACTGGCTGACAAATTGAGGGAGAGGGTCGTGGACGGCGTGCACCACGAGGTTTATGTCGCTGGGGTCTGGCTGCGGGATATCCACCGGGGTCTGCTCTGGGAAGAGGACCACGCGGCGGCACCGTGTACGACGAGGGTCGACCAGGCTCCTTCGTGGTCATGGGCGTCGCTCATGACGCCGGTTAGATGGGCCGAGAAAGACAAAGAGGGCAAGGAGGCTCTGAAGGTTGTTGGTCTCTGCCAGAAACGACGGAGTAGTCACGACCATCAGCCAGAATACGTTGTCGACAAGGGCCGGGCTTTAGGGCGGTCAGACGGCAGGAGAGCCGAGTTTGATCCAACGAATATGTTTGCCTGCCTACACGTCCGAGGTACGCTTCGGACGGTACATATTCGTGGTTATCTGGTGTCGGAGAGCAATCTGACGATGGCTGCTAGTCTGACAGCCTACGGTACGACTCCAAAGGCCTGCCACTGGAGAGCCATATGCGCTCCCGCCCGGCCAGAGACAGTCGCTGGATGGGCATCTACAGAGCGTCTGAGGGCAGGTCACGACGCTGATTGTTGTGCGGACGTCGGAATCGCTGTTCACGCCCTGCATGTCTCCACGAGGTATGCGCGAAGCGGACTCCTAGTCAAGTACCACGATCCGGTATTTGACGTCATCTTTCTCGAGGAGATTGACGTAACGGCCCGCGTGTTTCGTCGTCTTGGCGTAGGGAGGATCTTTGACATCGATCTGATCAGGGAGTTCGAATCGTCGGATGTGCAAGATATCCAGCTTGTCTAGAAATCCTTCCTCCAATCTAGAGCCGTATCCCTCGGTCTGATCCCCTCCGCTCCGCCGGCGCATATTTGATGACTGCCTCGGTCCACAAGTTGAAGAGTTTGATGCCGCTGAAAATGGTATAAAAAAGGACAACGATGGCAAGAGGAGCAGTTGCGATCATAAGCTTCAACTTCAACTTCATGATTCTCATCTGCCGCTCCAGGTCACCCAAGCTGAGATCCGGACGCGTTAGTTCCTCAGCGTGCAGGGGATAGTTGAAGATGACTATCATGCCTCTGGCGAAAAGGTAAAGGGCGGCGCCGAGAAGAGTGGACCTGGAGAACGAGGGGCGGATGCGGAAATCAGTGACCCAGTCCCTGCCGAGGTGGCCCCAGTACTGATCGCAAGTCGAACGAGTGCCGTTGTACTTGGTGATGTAGTCTTTGCGATCCGGGGGAAAGACACGATAACGAGGATCAACAGAGGTGTCGGAGCCATCTTCGGAGTTGCGGTATATTACTTTGCCAAACAGCGACTCGATGCGGATCCAGGGGCTGGGAAGGGTTGTTTGGAACCTTGCGAAATCAGATGCGCGCAGGATACGCTTGCTGGCGAAGGCGCAGAGGAGGTAAACTCCCAGCGGCGCGTAAAGAGCGACCTTTGCATTGCTGGTTGTAGTGTCAGTCAGTGTGGCGAGGGAAGGGCATAGGAGAAGACGTACGGTGACCGGAATTTCGAGAGGCTGTTTTCTTGGACAAGCAAGTAGACCCAGTATGCGACCACTGTGCTATAAAATACTAGGACGAGAGGGATGAGACGGTCAAAGAGCTTTGAATGGGGTAGATAGTCAAAACGGGCTCTTGTCTGACATTGAAGCACATGTGCATATTGGTCTGGAGCGGTTGACGTCGTGGGTGCCTCGGATGCATTGGTCCTGTCGTCAGCACTTGTGCTGACAACCACTGTAGGTTCCTCCTGCGTATCCAAGCTGAGACTACGGTTGGCCTCGCCTCGTCTATGGACCCGTTGTCGGACATAAGCTCTCGAAAGATGACCTGACACCAATGGATCAGGGCTAGATGGCGGTAGATTCGACCTGTCCAAACGTTCCTCCAGGGAAGGTAACGGTAAGGTCGGCTCATAGTGCTCGTCATTATGCTGGAGCAGAAAACGGCGTGCCATCCAGAGATAGAGAGTAATAGAAGCAAGCTGAAGGACCATCTGGACGATTGACTGGCCGAAATCGACCCTTAAGGGGCCACTATCCTGGGCAGCAACGTGGATCATGGCGACGTGTAGTATCAAGGTTGGAATCGTAGTTGCGACAGACACCAGATACACTGCGCGGCGATACGATGCGCTGGGACGTCGGTAGCCCAGGAACACGTACGGATTCACGAATAGCACCTGCCATGTGACACGAGTGGCGATGGCAACAACAACGGCAACGGTACTGAGCACATTCAGCTGCGTAAGTCGCAGCCCTTTGAAGCCCAAGTCGGCCCCGAGACGACCGATCAGCACGGCAAAGTGCACGCCGCAGAGTAAGCCGAGAAGATGGCGCCATGACTGTGGTCTGTTCTGCAGGAGGTGGCGCGTCTTCTCCTTGGCACGGCGATTGTGTTCCTGAATGAGGCGGTAGGCATCCTGGAGCTCGGGATTAGAGGGCACGTCGTCGTCAGGCATGATCGATTAGGAATCGCAGTGCTGCCTCATCACAGCAGCGCTGTAGAGCAGTTCGCAGGTTGCGATAAGATGGTTCTTTCAATGTTAGGCATGTCTGAAGCGATGGCAGGCTGAAACCCCTGAACTTCTGAAGGCGGGGTGTGGGAGTCGGCAGCATCTTGGCCCGTGCTGACTCAATCACCAAGGTGTACAACCAAAAGCTTGAGAATACGCCCTTAAGGACTCGAGACGAACCCCGACTGAGTGGAATGGTTCATGCGAGGAAAGAACATCATGATAATGCTGCGAGTCCATATGCTGGGTGGATCCGTCGCCTGTCAGTCGGTTCCATCGAAGACATCGCCCCTACCTTTCTTCGCCGGTCTTGTTTGTTGATGTTAGGATGTTGTCCTCGCTCAGCTCTTGGACAACCGTGAAAAGTCTTCATATTTCGTGTTTTGGTCTTGTCAACTACACATTACTTCGTATACTACATTACTATGTCTAGTACGTCGGACCCCAATAGTTCCAGTGAACCGCTCAAGGGACAGCCTTCTGCCGATGGACAGCGAGCCAAGAATCGCTATCGACAGGCACTTTTTGATTCCGATCAATCAACTCGCTCCGTCTCACCGCTGGCGCAATCCGCTCCCTCATCTCCACCGCCACACTCCTCTTCGCCCCAGAGATCCCGCCATAAGCGCACTTCGCCCCGTTGAACGCAGCATTCGCAGCCGCCTTCCAGATCTCCGTGACGTCCTTCACCATCGCCTCAGTCCAGTACAACCGACAATCCGCCTCCTCAGCCACAAACTGCGCGGGCGTGCCGTCGTTCACGTTGTCGGGCAGGATGGCATCCCTCGAGTTGACCGCCGAGGCGGTACTCCGCTGGATAGGCAGCGTGCTATACCGCGCCAGCGCAGCCTTCTGCTCGGGCGTGCCGGTGCCGTAACCCTTTGCCTGGGAGACGTAGGAGTTGATGTTGCCGTAGCTGAGCGTCTGGGCGCCCTTGACGCCGCCGACGCCCTGGATCGGTCCGGCCTTGGGGCGGCCGCCGAAGGCGACGGACTTGACGCCGCCCTGGAGGCGGAGGAATTCCGACGCCAGAGTGCAGGTGGAGGCGCACACGCCGTCGTAGAGCATGACAATGTTCTCCGCCGCGAAGGGCTGCGTGGCGTTAGAGAGGGTGCCGTACCCGGTGATCTCCATGCCCATGCCGAAAGTGTCGTTGATGGTGGTGAGCGGGTCGGTCAGGTTCCAGCGCATAAGGTTGGTGTAGGGCGTGTTCTTGTACACATGTGGAGCGAATTTGTCCTCGAAGGTCTTGAAGGGCTGGCCCGTGAGGTTGAGGTCGTAGCGGTAGTTGAACCAAGACTCGTACGCGTTGATCAGGCCCTCGTCGGAGCTGGTGTAGGGGTCTAGGTTGGCCACGGCATCGGAGAAGATATGCGCTATGGCCATGAAGGCATCGTTCTCCTTCCAGCGACTGGCGCCGAATGGATCTACTTTGGGGAAGAGCTGGCGGAAGAAGTCGTACCCTTGCAAGATGTAGCCGCCGCCGTTGGCCTGGAAGTCGATTACCAGCTTGGTCTTGCCGGCGGCCACAGCCATGTCGTAGAAGTCGGCTGCGACGGCTTGGAACTCGGAGGGGAGCTCGTTCTCGAAGGCGAGCACGACGATGACGGCTACGTCGTCGAGGCCGGGACCGGAGAGGTAGTACCCTGCTACAACGCCGTCGTCGGTGGCAATAAGGGGTGCCGGGTAACCCGGGATGGAACCGCCTTCACCAGCAGCTGCAATCTCGGCCGTGGCTGCCGCTGAGGTGGTAGGTGCCGGGGTGCAGAACTTTTGATAGTAAGTGGCACCGTCGATGACGCCGCTCATGTCGGCTTTGACCGCGGCCTTGTTCTCGAGGGTGAGAACGGTGCCATTCTCGAAGGTGAAGGTCGTGTTCTCGCCTTGGTAAATGTAACGGATACGACCACCGGCGGCGAAGTAACCCTTGCCACCGTTGACGGCGAAATTCGCCTTCTCGAAGAACATGGAGTTGTACTGCGAGTCGACGTCCTGGTTGTAGCCGGCCACATTGATGGTGTTGAGCACATATGTCGCCGCATCGATTCCGTTGATGAGTTTGACAATGGAAGCCTTCTCAGGTGCAGAGATGACGTCCTCGTATAGCTTGATCACCGGCAATGACGTGCCGTCCTCACTGATGGAGACGAGGGACCGTTGACGCCTCCACTCAAAGACTTTGGTGAGAGCGTCGGGGTAGAAAACGAAGTGGCCATCGTGACCAGGTCCGAAGACTGTAGCATACAGGTCGGCCTGGAACTGGTACTCGTTGGGGTACTTGTCCGCCACAAGGTTGCTCCTGACCTTGGCGAGAGCGGCAAACAGGTCATAGCCGGGGTAGTAGTATCCCGCTGGCGGATCCGCCTTATAACCTGGGTCGCTCTGCCACTCGAGATACGGCTCGAGGGCATCCACAAGGGCAATGGCGGCATCCTTCTTGAGCGGGACAGAGTTCAGGCACTCGTGGGCCAGAGCAGCTGCCACGGTCGGTGTAGCTGTGATGCTCAGTTCAGTCACGGCTCTGCACAAGGTTTGAGTGTTACTTGGGCAACAAGAATGCGGACTTACCGGTCGCGGCCGCCTTTTGGACGGACCATGAGCTGCTCACAAGGGCGCATGCCGCCGTTGGAGATCCGGTCGTCGTAGTCGGCACCGAGGTCGTCGCGGGTGCGATGCAGGAGCATGCACTCGAGACACGGAAGTAAAGGTCTCCGTTCTGGTTCTCCTTGCAGTTGTTCACGGCATACGTCGGGATAGCTGTGGCGGCGACACTGGTAGCTGTGAAGGTCGCGCAGAAAGCCTGAGCGCTTGACAAGCGACCTGGAGTCTGCGTCGCACGCAAGGCTCGCACACAGTTATCGGCCGCACAGTCGGCAGCGACCAGTTCGGCCGCTCCAGCGAGGAGGGCCGAGAGGGCGAGCGTACCCGAGCGCATCTTGAGTTGCGTATCTGGCGACGAGTTCTCCGCGAGACGGACCCTTCCCTTCAAGCAGGATTGAGCTAGCCAGAGAGGAACAGCAGTAGCCGGGCCACGGCAACATATTTAAACAGCTATTCGCCGAGAGATCGTTACCCCCTGGCACCGCAGATTACGAAGGTGATCATATCTTGCTGGCAACCTGGATGGTAGGCGCGACTCTATGCCAGGATTGCCTTCCATGTCTGTCCTGGCGCCGATCTGGTGCGTCTGTTGTCTATCCCCATTTAAGGCTTTCTCAGGAATCTGGCAGGAAGTGTCCTATTATCGGCCGCTAATACCGGGATCCGCATGTCTCTGATCCATGGGAGTGCCCGAGCGGAGGGTACGGCAGGCGTTGTGACTTTGCCGAGCTTCCTATCGCGTTGAAGCTTTGCAATAGCCCAACGGTAAGGTTGTACCGGGTTGTGATGTGTTGTGTTGCTTTGCAGTTCCGGTGCTTGGTCTTGGCAAAGCTTTAATTTCCAATGCTACCGGCCACCTTCTCGATGTGGAAGGTCAAGCCACAGCGCCGCCTGGAACATCGGTGGAACCGAGGTCGTCTCCGAATCCCACAGTTCTGTCTCCCTTTGAACGCGTCAGAGCTCCCCAAGCTCTGTGTCCCTGCGACACGAACTTCGCGACTCGTGGACCTGTATGGCCATCAATGACAGCTTCATTGGCAATTGGCGATGGCAAATTTGCATCGCACCGGCCCATCATCGTGCCGTCGATCGTTGCGTGCAGCCTCAAATGCCCGAGGACGGAAGATAGCATAACCCACGCCACTCGGCAGTCACACTTGGCATTTTGTTTGCTTCTTGCTTGTCTATCTTGCGCACAAGAGATGCATGCATGCATATCGGTACCTTACCTCCTCCTCATGACTTTCCATCCTGGAATTCAAAAAATAGAACGGTCTGGCCATGTCCCGGTTTGCTTGCTACAGCGGCCATACTGGTAGCGCTAAGGCACCTTAGCAAAGGGAGATTGGATTCAGTGGACATTCTGCTACGTGATGCTTTGTCATCCACAGGGCACCAGCAGCTCAAGCTCTGGTCCTTTTCCTCGCATCCCTTCCAAACGTCGCATTGTCGTCAGTGTCGAACTCGAGCCTTTCTTTGTTCTGTCCGCATGCGATTCGATGCGGTCAAATGCCAGAAGGCTTACATCGATTGTCTTTCACCATCAAGTCTATTTCGTAATTCAGGTGAATAGCAGCTTCGACTTCGGAGACACGGCAGCACCTAGCATCCAGACAGATCATCGATGAGCGCGTGCTGCTGCTTCTGGGCCTAGGATATATTTTGCTGACTGAATACCTCTATTCATTTCTTGTCAGATCTTGTTATTCGATTGCAATGAGGACAAGTCGTCAGAACTCTCTCCTTACCGTCTCGAGCCACCAGCTTGACCACTTTGCTGTACATGCATGGAAATAGTGTATGAGTGGCGAGATGCTAATCTCTTAGAGGGCGACAACACTGGAGCTTTCAAGGCTGTGTGTAGAGCTTAGACTGATATCGCTTTCCGACTCTGCAAGCGGACCATTTCGACGTCGAGGAGGCTCTTTGTGTGTTTCAATAAAGAAGCTTGCCATCGAACGATGTGGTCAAATGTCGCATGGCAGCTATGTACTACACCCTAGCTATATGATACTCTACACCTCTGTCCTGCTCATCATTTCGTTTATCACCAATCACCTCAGGTCTTCGCACGCTTGCACAAGTGTGTGATAGTAGGCTTCCACTCCAAACTCCAGCATGGCTGTCCCCAATCCTCCGCCTGGTCCCGCTCCGATGGCTCAGATGTACGAAGATGATGTAGACATGGCCGATGAAACCTCGTCCGACACGTCTATGCTCTCTGAAGTCGCATCTGCAACGACTACATCGGACGAGGTCAGCGATTCCAGTGCAGAAGCCGACTGGTCAGCAATTGGCGTAGACTTCATTACAACGCAGGAGGCGCTCGTAGCCCTGGGCGAAAGAAAACCTATCCCGCGCCCTCCCTCTCCTCCTGCACCTGCCGCTGGCCCTGAGCCTCCTTTTCACCCTCCCCCCCAGAGGATACCACTAAACGGAGTGAAAACGTACGTGCAATGGATCCCCTACTGGTGTGATCCTGAATGGAACGACGAGCACTACAAGTTTGACGAGGATGGGAAAGCGACACACTGGGTGAAGATCCACCCATTGGACAAGCAGCGGCCGGCTCTGCTTCCAAAGGACAGTCTTAAAAACCCTACGCCTTATGCTAAGCGCTTTGGCATTCATCTTGATCAACTGAATGGCCGTTCACGGATGTCACCGTCGAACTCAACGACCAGGCAGGTAAAGCTTACTCAAGCTCAGCCGACGCCTACTGGGGTGAAGGACTATATCACTGTTGAAGATGTTCGAACATTTCTGCGATTGAACAATCGTGATGACATGGAATCGTCGTCCGAGTACATCAAATCACTGCATACGAGTCAGACTGGAAACACCGAGCAGATTGAGGCCTATCTCCAACTGCAAGACATGCTCGAGCAAGACGAGGCATTGCAGCAGGCGGCCTTTGCCAACACCACATCAGACGAAGTGAGGACCTTATCCAACCCCACTCCTGCTCTATTTTCCAAAATATGGAAGTTTGATCCTGACGCAACTCTCTGCAGCGAATTGCTCATGATGCTCACTCTCTGGATCCAATTCCCGTCAAATATGATCTTGATGGCCCGCTGCATCCGTGAGTCGATCTAACTATCTGACTACACCGTTGTAATATTTCTACTTACCGAATAAGCTAGCCTCCTTAGTCGAGAACGGTGGATGAGCCCAGTAACCCGTGGTGACGTGGAGGAGGAACCTCGATATCTTTACAACCTCCACGGTAACCGAGGAGAGTGGTGTGCACAGGTGAGTGGCATCTGAGCTTGTTGAAGAACCTGACTGCACCTGAGTACTGATTCTGATACGTTATGGAAGAATGAGATCGTCTGGGCGGCCCTCCAACCGGCTTTCCAAGTTGTCACGCGCATCCTCAATACTAACCACCCGTTCTGGTTAGCCTTGCTAAATGCGAAGAGTAGAAAGAGGATTGATCCATCACGTCTCGCGTACGGTGCCACGAGTGCGCTTGAGACTAACTGGATCTCATTTACGACGCACTTTGACCAGGCCCAATCCGTTACAGGCCATCCCGAGCAGGTGGGTTCGAGGGCCATCGACAAAATAGACTACTATGGATACGATCTTCCCCGAGCTGCAGCTGAGTTTCTTAGCCAACGTCTCCGGCTTGACTTCTTCTCCTCTGCAGAGAGCTGGAAGAAGGGCACGCCTCTGGAGCGGATTACATGGGGTGAAACTATGATCTTCTGCATGGATAATCCCTCAACTGCAGGCGTCCTTGTCGTCATTGGGGCTGAGATGCTATGGCCCCTGCTTACGCCAGAGCTTACGCACAAGGAGAAAGCATGCTGCACGATGATGATTGCGGCCACGATTCTTCATGAGCTAGCCGTGAGTAGAAGGATAATCTGGCATATGTTCGAATTGGTCTTTCAAGTCCAGAATCTAACTTGTGTCTAGCATGCTGCACATATGGCTATGATGGGTCTTCTCAGTCTAGCCCATATTGATTATCACGACTCTTCCTCTCCCCTATGTGGCGTGCCTGTTGATCTGATGGCGGCTCTCAAAACACTGGGGGAAGAACTTACAAGCGATCATGAGCCGTTCTATGAAGACGAACCAGTACAAGAGTGTGGATTTTCTTTTGAGAACGCCGTAAGTCTTGGTCGTTTACCACTGCAGCACGATACCCAACCGACTTACTGATGGTGATCAACCCTGCCAAAGCTCTTTGGCGGCACTATAGATTCCGCGTTCAGCACCTCCGGACCATTATATGCACACCATACTCTGATGCCGATAACGATACTGCTTGGCAATTGGCCGACGCGGCACCGACCACATCTTGAAGACGAGAAAATACTCCTCAATCCTCCTCTTCCAGTAGACAAGATCTCGACTCTGTTACCCACCGGTACCTACAGCAGGTTCTTCGACCAAACCTTTTGGAATTCAGAAGTCCTAAAATATGGCCATCACGCTCTAAAGATGCACCCAGACACTGGGTCTCTCACAATCCTGAAGAGGGGGTATAAGCGAAACAAGGACTTACAACGTGTCTTCGGCGAATCTCATGGGGAGTGGCTCTCCGTTGCTCTAAGGTTCCTCAAGCAGCTTGGTCATGGAGTTCTCTACGCTTACTGTCGCGAAGTTATGCACGAAACGATGGAGTCAATCTGGGTTCGAAAAAGATTCCACCACGAGTGCAAGGTCTGGCCATCTCGGAACGAGGTATTTGACAAAATCGTGGACAGGATACATCGCCATACCTCTGTGCTGTACACCATCTTGCAGGACGCCAACTCGACACATATGGAGAAGCTACAGATAATAGATCGCGAAAATGAGGCAATCTTCAGGGCTGTCCAAAGTGGTGAAATAAGCGATATACAGCAGAGCCTCGATATGAACGGCTACATCTCGAGGCTTTTCCACCAACTCATTCGGGAGTTCAACGCACTTATCGGCAGTTACAAGGAGCTGCATCACCACATCCTTCACGAGATTCGCTGCATCCAGACTTTAGTAGTGGACTACGTCCAGCAAACGCCGCTTGCGAGGACGAGGCTTCATGGGCGCTATGGCGGGTCGCTCTATACGAAAATCGAGGAGATCTTCGAACCCGTTATTGCGGATATCCTCCAAACATTGGAGCAGATTCGGCAACAATTCAAAAGTGCCGCTGCACTGACAGAAGAACTCGACGATGACATAGAGCGCTCTCGCAATTACTTACAGCTCGACCTGAATCACCTTTCTAAAACCAAGTTCTATTTGTCGGAAGACAACGCCAACATCGAAAATCTCTTCTGGGAAGGCGAGCTAGAGACCATTCCACGCGGCCGCGAGAAGAAGAAGAGCCAAACCATGAAGCGCATGGCGACGAAAGAGATACTCCGCGCCGACCCAGCAATACGCACTCTAGTGGACACCTTCCTGGCTATCCTGAGCATGAACTCTGACGACGCAAAGGCCGAGGAAGATGCTCGGAGTCTGGAGCGTGTCACCGAAAGAATCCAAAAAGATCTCCAAGCCAACCAGCAACGCAAAACGCAGGCCGCGGGTCATCCAGGCTGGCTCCTCCCCACACCTTCTCGTACACCTTCTCGTACCCCTGAGCAGAGCGGCATAGGTTATCATAGACCACCTGGGAACACCGTTCCGCCATGGCAAGCCGGCAAGTTCAAGTTTCCCCATCCCCCCGTCTTCTTAAACTAACACCTTTCAGCACCAACACCTCCGCCCTCCGCCGCAGCTCGTGGCCTACTCTTCGGCCAGCCGAACTCCATCACCCCTGTTGCTACTCCACCTTTGTCTCCCAGGCTCACAGCCACCTTCGCCAAATATGCATCCAAGACCAACGCTTTCCCCACGGTCTCCGAGTCCGAATCCGTGCTTCGGCAGCAGCCTATGGCTCTTGACACCGACGACACAGTCTCCTTTGACCCCGATGCCGGTGTAGGTTTCGGCGGTGGGCCGCCGCTACAACCTGGTTGGGGCCCATTCGGAACGGCTTGGAGCGATAGCCGGACAGTCACCGAGGAGTTGATTCGGGAAGGCGTGCCCACCCCTGATTTCAGAAATGTGTTTGGCCATGAGGTCTACCTGAGGCGGATGGCCGCCGAGGACGCTGCAAGGCGGAATTTGCACGCTCGGAAGACAGGATATTACCCTTGATTATGCAACTGACTTCGTGCGAGGTGTATGAGTATCCTGGCAAGTCTTGTTGTGATTTTTTATGCGTTCGTTCTGTCTGTTTTGCATTGGTTAACCCCTAGCCGGTGCCGTCACTCTTTTCGTCATATCGTAGTCTTTATTATACACTGTCTTTACAATAGGCATAACTTATAACTATATACGAGTTGCGGTTGACATGATCGCTGTACGTCGCAGAATGTGCAAGGACAGGTGACTAGAGGGGATTTATCACCGAAGGGTTAAATTCTCATGGAATATTGCCTTTCTTGGTAAAGATTTGACATATTTGGATATGATGTTTGCCCGTCGTTTTCCATTGCATTACATTACCTTGGTCAGTACTGATTGCTACCTTGCTGCTTGCTTCTGTGACTGTTTGGGCTTTGCTTCTGCGTTGTACTGAATTCATCTGTTCACTTGATATTCAGTACACAGCCAGTTTCACTTCTTGTCAAACCCCAACAACGAATCGCCCCCCAATGTCCTCGCCAACATGACTGGAATTCCCCAACCTCCACACTGTTGCTGAGCGCCACCAATGCTGGAGGCCCATCGTCACAGCCCATAGCTGTGCGTCTCTGCAGAGGAAGCATTGCTATTGGTCATAGGTGGCAGGTTTTCCCTGCGGACATGACCAAATATATCGGGTTGGTGTGTCACGCCTCTTCTCAGGCCTATCTACAGGTATCTCTTAGGTCCCCCGGATACTCTTATGTTGTTTCTTTTCCTCTTCTTTCTCATCCTTCTTTTGCAAACACATCTGATCATCTAACCAAAGTCCCTTTCTCTGGATCAGCATGGCATCGTCTTCTTTTCCATCCTCGACAACTGTAAAGGTGATATCCACCACTGCTGACCTCACGTCTTTTCTTTCCTCAATCGACGACTCGAGCACTCTTTTTGTCGACCTTGAAGGCCATAATCTCAGTCGTAATGGAACATTGACCCTCATCACTATCCTCGTCCATCCACAGAATACGGTCGTTATCGTCGATGTCCAAACCCTGGGGCTAGCGGCTTTCACTACTGCCTCCCCGGCAAGTTCGTTGAAGACGCTCAAATCCGTATTCGAAGATCCGAATATCTCCAAATACTTCTGGGACGTTCGCAATGATGCCGACGCGCTGAAGGCCCTGTACGACGTCGGCATCTCAGGGGTAACCGACATCCAGCTCCTCGAAAACGCCACGCGATCCGGGTTCAAGACATACCTAAGGGGGCTGAATGTCAGTGTGCAGCGGGATCTCGACCTGAATAACACGGAAGTCTCTCGTTGGGTCAGTATCAAGCAGCAAGGTTCAGCTCTCATGAACTCCGCTACAAGCATCTTCTCCGTCCGTCCCTTGGCCACTGAGACGGTGAGCTACTGTGTCGGGGACGTCCAATACCTTCCACGACTGCGAGATACGTACATGCGGAGACCCTCCTGCACCGCTTCGCGTCTCGCCAAGGTCAAGGAGGAGAGCGCGCGTCGAGTCAGGAAGGCACATACTGCCGGGTATCTGCCTCATGGAGAGGATAAAAAGCTGGGTCCCTGGGGTCATAATGGGGTATAATCTACCAGCCATCGTTTTTTGACGACCTTGGGATAATGGAATTGATTGGTCAATGGTGGAGTGTCAAGCACAATTACTTTCTTGGTTCTGTTTGCCTCCTATGTATCTCCTGTAACGGCCGTGATCATACTATTGGCGTCGTGTGCGGCTACTGGCTACGTGGTCTGTTCGTACTCTCGTTGCACTAGGTAGTTAAGAATGCTATTCAGGGGTTTGGGGCACTCTGTTTCCTTGTTATGAGCAGTACATCCGGACGTCTTCATGCCAGTCTTGTTCACGGTACTCCATGCAAGGCAACGACTTAATCTAGGTGAGGACCCTCAAATTTGACGTCCCCTCTGATCTACATTGGGTTCACCCTTTTGGCACTGAGATCACTTGTTGAGCCGAGACATTTTAGGACAACACCGACACCGGAGGGACGGCATGGCCCTCAACATATTCACTACCATGGGCCTTGGCCGTAGAGGATCAAGTCTACTTGTAGATGCTGAGAGAGGACTTCGTGATCCTGAACGGGGTTGGTGTGAAATATCTAATTGTACTGAGAACACTGTTGATTTGCCTGTACGTATTCTTGAATGGCAGGAGTGTCACTAGGGGATCTGTAGAGTAGACAGGAAGGGTCCGCGCCGAAAAAGGTCGCTTCTCCACACACCTTTCAACTGTCTGATTCACTACTGAGTTGGAGAACTAACACGGTATTAGTCGCATTGGGCGAGCATGTGCTTTGTTCCTCCATTGTTGCCTGAGAGAACAACTCAATCGGCACAAGCTCACTATCTTTACACGTGAGGGCTGGTTTGGCCTCAAGATGTAAACCCATAACGCTCCAGCATTGGCCTGCTCAAGGATTCAAGTCCATTTCCAAACCGTATGCGCTTCGGAAACTCAAGTAGCTTGGCCATATTGGGAACATGACTGTGATACCGTTCGAGATAGTATATCATGGCCTCGGTCTCCACGAGAGTGCGCTTTTTTGTGTACCATTGCGCGCCATTGCCCGCACCGAGCAGTGTCTGGTACCACAGCATGATCAACACGGCGAGCGGGTCCCGTATTTCGAGCAGTCCCTGGAACTCGGGCGTCATATGGCCCAGGAACGCGAAGAACTTTAGAATGTTCTCTTGGCAACTCTCAACAGGTACGAGCCGACCTAAACCGGCCGCGGAAACGTGATAGGGGTTGCTCTCCGGTGTCGAGAAAGAGTTTAACCCGCAGAGCTCGACCATTTCGTGTGGTAATGCTTTAAATGCTTCCAGATCGGTGGTCTTGATGACAAAGTCGTCTATGGCGGGACCGGTGACGAACGAACGCAACGTGCTGTCCGGTCGGGAGAGATCCGCGATAGCCCAGGCCTCTTTCTTGCCGTTACTCAACTTGAGCCAGGCCAGGTCCATAGGCGATGGGTCATTCAACGGCCAAGACTGCTCGGGATCCAGACTGTCCACATGAGCCAATGTCGTGCATCCCAGCATAGCTGCTGTCATCCAGATGGCATCTCGCTCGGAAGAGGTCAATTGTGGATCACTGAGCTTCTTGTTAAATTGTGACACGCCTTGATACCAATGATAAACCTCTCTTGTGGTCTGCTTGGCGGATAGTCTGTCCGATCTGCTGTGCGTCATGGTAAGTGCGAGGGCGGTGTGCATTAGAAAGGGGTGCTGACAGCTGTCAGCCTAAATTATCTTCAAGTAAACTGCACGAGAGCTCAAGGTAAGGAAATTTGGCATGTACTTTTATTGCCAGCCTTAGGCCCTCTTGTTGGTAGATGTACTTCGTGCTTTCGACTCCAAGAGTAAGCACACTCCGCTCATGGAACGTATTCAAGACCCCCAGGTCGAAATCATCCAGCTGAAAAGTGGGTTTTCCGGGAGACTGTTGGCGAAGGTTGTCGTTCAGCAGCCCTAGAACAGTCTGATTTATAGACACTGCGGTGCTCAGGGACGCGTTGACACTAAACGCACACTCCTCAAACGGCTGAAGTTCGGACGATATACGATCATAGGTACAGGACACGCCGAAGGATTTACATCTTCTGCATAGCGGTTTGGCTTCGTCGCACTAATGTGAGATCAGAACTCTATGCATATCTCGCTTCCATGGCCTGTGGATGGTCGAGTCGACCGAGGTCAGTGGTACCTTGATTCGCCGAATCTTGCAGTTCCGGCAGCCGCCGCGAGACTTGGCGTGAGCTTTTCGTTTTCGGGTGTAAACTCTGGACGGGATATCGTCCGACATTGGACGGGCTGGAACTGCAGTGCTCGAGAGATGGAGGGGCACGTCGTAGGGCAGGAGTCAGAGCGAGTGGTCACTATTCCGACAGTGTCGTTGTCGGGACGGTGGGACTGGGATGAGGGGTCAAGCCAGTGAATGCGCGGCAGGCTGCTGCTAAGTGTGCTACTTGGACAGTCATATGGCGATAAGATCTACTGCCGAGCGCGAGTGATGATTATCAGGGACAAGCGGTATCACCAGGCAAATAGGTAGGCTATTGCGGGCAGATGATGAGTTAGCTGAGGTCGGAGTGGAACGATTGCGGCTCCTTGGATCGCCAGATGAGGTGGATCAAGCCTGCAACCTAGGTATCTCTGCCTCATTGGATGCCTTATCTCCGGATGGCTGGTTAGTTCCGACGCTAACCTCAGACCGTATTCCTCAATCGCGCTTACCCCTTTCTGTCAAGCACCTTAACGACTCTAACCTTCGACTAGAACTCCCGCCGGTGGCCGAACCCGGACATAATGGCAAACTCTCATCGCGAGAAAACGCCTAACCAATGTTATGACCTCACTACAACCTCATATCCACCGTGAAAGAAACCCTGGCCACTATCACATATCGCGATGTTAGCTCCGTGCCGATGATGCCAAGCCTCACAATGATTAGGTATATAACATGCGTCCTCCCTATGGGCAAACACAGCAGCATCAGCACGGCCATCATTCATGAACAATCGACTTCAGTCCCGAAAACTTGAGTTTAGTTCTCGCACATAGTACATAAAAGCAATTCACGTCTACAGCATGGGTTCAACCGCCCTCCCCACTACCATGAAAGCACTCGTCTGCGAGGAAGTTGGCCAGCCTCTCCAGCTCAAGACCATCCCAGTCCCAGCCGCCACCGCCGGTAGCGTCGTCATCAAAATCCTCGCCACAACTGCAGACCCCGGTCTCCCACATGTTCTCTCCGGCCGGATCTTCACCTTCCCCAAGAACCTCGTCCCCGGTGGTCGGGCGGTAGGCCGAGTCGCCGCCCTCGGGCCCGACACAACCACTCTTACAGAAGGCCAACTCGTCATGACCGAGCCCTTTATCCGCGCCCGCGACGACCCTAATGTTCAGATTCTCTGGGGCACATTCGACGGCCCCACGCCGGCCTCCAAAAAGTTCGCGGCCGACAACTGGGCCCATGCTACGTTGGCGGAGTACTGCCGCACACCTCTCGAAAACTGCCACCCGCTCAACGAGAAGTTGCTGTGCGGCAGTCCGTCCGAGGGCGGTCTCGGTTATAAGCCCGAGGACCTCCTCGCCCTGCCCAAGCAGATAGTCGCCTACGGGGGCCTGCGCGGCATCAACCTCCAGCCCGGCGAGACCGTCATCGTGTCCCCCGCCACTGGCATGTTCAGCGGCGCCGCCGTGCAGGTCGCGGTTGCCATGGGCGCCAAGGTCATCGCCTACAGCCGCAACCAGAAGGTGCTCGAGCAGATCCAGGCGGCGCAGCCCGCGGGGAGAGTCAAGATTGTGCTCAACACCGGTGATGGGGAGAAGGATACCGCGGCCCTGAAGCAGTTCGGTCCGGCAGATGCGTATATTGATATCTCGCCCTATCAGGCTGCAAACTCGACGCATGTCCGTAACGCGATCATGGCTGTCAAGCAATACGGTCGGGTGTCGCTTATGGGTGTCATCCCCGGCGATATTGCTGTGCCGTACGTATATGCTATGTGGAATAACCTGACAATCAGGGGGCAGTATATGTATGAGAGAGATGATGTTAGGTCTTTGATCAAGCTTGCCGAGACGGGCGTGCTGCCGCTTGGGGAGAAAAGTGGCGTCGAGGTTATAGGCCGGTTTGGGTTGGAGGAGTTTGACAGGGCTATTGAGCTTGCTGCTTCTCATCCGGAAATTGGGACTGCCGTTGTGTTCATACCGTGAAAGCACTGAAAAGGAGACTATATTTGGGCAGCAACAGCATATGAGTGGTTCGCAGCGAGAGAGGATTAAGTCAATCTGATCAGTAATTATCAAGAAATTGGTCCGACGTTTTTCGGTCTGATGAATAGCTAATAACTGTCATGACAGTTGACAGTTATGAATCCACGATTTGCCGTAGCTAAGCGCCACTTTGCAATGGTTCTTCTGCCGCTAAAACCATGCCCCTTGCCCCTGAGAAACCATACCTACCGCAAATAGATTTGAGCATATCAACACGTCAACGGCCCCATTTGATGGAAGAACTACTGTGCCGCAGCCAGCTATTTCTTCGAAGAAGACGAACCATAGTCGATGGAGACTTTAATGGTGTCTGTAGAAGAAATACGTTTGATGACTTTCTTGCCCTTCCCCTTTAGAGGTGCCTCAGTTATGGTGATGTCGCCGGGAGGACTTTCAAAACGAGCATCCGACAGATCCACGATGCAAGCAGCATAGCATCCTATTGCTCTGCAGTCATCGCAGAAATCTGCCGGGTCCCAGTAGCTCTCCTCGCATGGATGATAGGGGAGAGTATTATCGTTGGCCATAACCACAGGACAATTGTCAGGGTAATGCTGATGCAGCTGGGAATACTGGAATGCCTCGGTTGCCTGATATGCCGCACAATATTCGTATGCCCCTCGATCGGTCATGCGGGAAGCATGAAACTTGTGATGGTGACCGGGTGGACGTTTGGGACATCGCCGATTGGTACACTTGCAGTACTGAAATTCTGCGACACCTACGCACATCTTTGCTCTGCCTTGGGGACAAGATTCTGTTTGGGTGGTATTGTATGTAGTTTTGAATGTTGCTAGGCTGGTTTGTTCAAAATGTGTGTCGGGACAATAGCAAGGGCAACTCTCTTTATATACTTCGAGGTTAGTAACAAATGGTCGGCATCAATGTATACAAGCATAATCTGACCTGATTCGCCTGAGGGAGAACGCCATCACCAAAGTCATGCAAGATGTAGGTCATGAACCACTATGAGTGCGGTCACCCTCAAGACCTGCTTGGCTAATTGGATAGCTAAGATGAATGTATCGAGGACTAGGCTCGAATATTGAGCGAAAGGCTCAGTAGTAGCAAGTGATTGGATGCAAAAGTTACACCTTGTTTTGTACATGACATGATAGATAGCAGTTTGCTACAGGTCTAGCCACGACATTAACGCAGAGCGTGCCCTTTTGTAGGAAATAGGCTCATCATGCTTAAGACGGGGAAGTTGAGTTATCACCCTCAATTGTCTTCTTCACTAGGTCTGCAAGTAGGGTGTTGAGTTTGTAGAAGTTGTCTCAATTGTTCAAACGTACGTCTAAATCCTCCTTGACTAACTTAAGCAGGCTTGCTTATCAGATCCTATCTCATCTGCAGTGTACGGATATGAACTCATGAACTACCTCTCGTAACTTTTGGAAATCAGAGAGATAGTTCAAATCCTCTCTAGAGTTCCCAACCCTCCCCGAATCCTGTTTCTCCTTTCTAAGCTCACCATTCTAGGTGTGAATCTTTAGTATATAGACACGCTCATCGCTCATCACTCGGAAGTCGAAAGCAATTTGCACGACAGTCACAAGTTAGCCTATTGCTTCGAAGAAGATGGCTTCTTATCGACCCGGAGATCTTCCTTTGACTGTCGAGCAGTGGGAGGCCCAGACGATAAGTGTGGGGATAGGCTCCTCGATGACTTCCCGGCGTCACTCTTCCTCCGAGTGAGACCTGGACGACTGCTCAGGCCGATCCAATAGCTATCGTCCAAAGACGTTGTCAAGTAATTGTAGCAACCGTTTTCGATGCACGACTGACACAGGATTGGCGACGAATATAGTTCCTCGCTCCATTCTCCTCTCTCCGCTTCACAACACGTAGGGACGACGAGAGACACCCTTCTCTTTTGCATAGGGAATTCGGCCGCCCGATAAGAGAGGCCACCCGGGCTAGCCATTGCGAGCAGCGCGTCATCGCAAAACCAAATGGCTGTGCGATTTATCTCATCGGCAAGGTGACCCGGGATTTCCTTGTCTGTTCTCGTCCTGCGATAAGGACAATTGGTTACATTGCTGCATCTGCAGATTTTCGGCTCGACGATTAGTTTGCACATTCTGACGGTAGCTGAAGTTTTGAGGCACTGTGGGGATGTGGTGGCCAAGCGATCATGTTTGTTGGGCGCGAGGAACTAGAGGCTCAGAACAGAACAGGAGGACACTATATATATTTGAGTGATATCGACAAATGGCGTCCACAGAAGTGTGCCCTATGAATTGGTAGATCGCACAAAGGCAGAGATCAGAATTTGTCAAGTCCAGTCATGATATTGTGACACATGATCGCCCTGAAGCCCAGTTTATAACTGGATTCATAGCACGAGTCACGACAGAAAAGGCGTGAACTAATAGACGGTTGACACTGATTGTCGAGAAATGGTTCATTCAGAAAGTGATTACGTGGAAGTAGCTAACCGATGTAACATTAGGACCATTCCGTACCTCTGTCATGTCACCTGTTGATTGCTCTATATCGAGCAGAACTGATTTGGTTATTGACATCTGGCGCAAAGAAAGGCGACGGATTTGACGGGATGGTTTCCTTAACGTCCGCAAGAGTGCCGCCATAGTTCCAGTGCGCATACGGCACGCCATGGGAGGCGCCGAGAACCGAAAAGTCCTCGCGGACCGGAAAGACAATTTAGGGCGTGTTATCGGTGAAATAGTCCCGGAAGATCTGACAGCCGTCATCGGTAATGTACCGACTTTGTTGTTTAAGGGCGTGCGGACGCTGAGGTTCAATTCCGGGTTTCGCGGGACGCCTGCGGCTCGACACTTGTCGACGAACTTCTTCCTGATTAAGCCAAGCATACGACGCCGTAAATTCAACTTGACCGTCTTGAGGCCGAACAGGATATCGGCGGTGAGTGGCGAAGTCGTTGCCAGGTTCGCCGGCGTGGAATCCCCGACAGGCGATGGTGGTGTCCTTGTCAGGGCCATTGTCTCTGGTCACGGCTTCGAGAAGCCCGGATATGATGCTCACGGAGGGTTGGACGGGCTCGGCGTAGATTTGCGGGTTGATGCTGCCCTTTCACGGTCCGCCGATGACGCGGATACGCATTGGCAATCAAGACTGGACCGGAGCGGATTGCCACTGTGCCGTAACAGCTAGGTACTCTGTGCAGGCCAAGCATGAGATCTGTTACCGGAATGCAGTCTTAGAGGCCGTCGTCCACAATGGCTTGTTAGCTGTAGCTCACTTGAGATGGACCCGAACTCCGATGAGATAGTCAATACTGCGCTTGGAAAGTCTTCAGAAGGTTGAGGACGACTCCCAAGTTGGCTCCCAAATCCTGTAGCGCAAATTGGCTTACTTTGCCAGGCGATGCCGCGTGGTAATCTGTGTGGAATTTGCACGAACCGGTTATCAATACGCTCTTGATTGCCATTCTAGGTAGTCATGCTTTTGACTATTGAAGGTCGAATTGCGACCACTTGTCCATGGCTGCAAGAACAAGTGGTCCCGATGGGGCAATGGGCGAGTGCTCGAGGAAGGAATATCAGGTTTTGATGAGTTATGTATATCTAGGGAGGACAAAAACGAGGTTAACGGACACCAGAGTCCCATTGTCTAGATGCTTCGGTCGGACAACGTGCACTTTAATCACTACGGAGATGCATGCCAAAGCTGCCAGACTTGCAGTCAACATGGGTCCCGAAATTCATGCTGTAGCGATGTTCGATTTACTGACAAGGCTAAGGAGAACTGAGAGGAGAGAAAGTATGAACTGTGTGGTCCTCCAGCTCAGCCGACGTTGCGCCCGAGGCATCATGCTTCGTGTAAGATGCTGAAGATCGACGGTATTGACCAACGCTAATGACTTTTCACTATGGCAAGGACAAAGCCATTGAACACTGGCGTCGGTAGCATTGGGTGGCTTACCACAGTTGGCACGAGTGTGGCTTTGACTCTTTCATCCTGGCCAAGCTTGGTCAAGATTGATTCGCTCCCTTCCTCCGTATGCCCATCCTTTATCATCGAGGCCACGACATCATCCAAGAACACACATCCGTTTACTCTCGTCAACTTCACAGCCCAGCTGAAGAGCTCCCACTGCCCATCAAAGTCTGCATCGATGAAGACCATGTCGAATTGTCTCCCCTCGTCTGCCAGTTTCGGCATCACATCCAGCGCTGCTCCCAAAAGGACCTCCACGTCGAGGCCTCGCACGTTCTCCAGCGCGGTGTCGCGGTGTCTCGGTTCGATCTCGATGCTCGTGACCTTGGCGCCGGCTTCGGCGAAGCAGATGGACGAGTAGCCACCCAGTGTGCCAATCTCGAGCACCGACTTGGCTCCAATGAGCTGCGTGAGAATGGAGAGATGCTGACCTTCTAAGGGGAGGATGCTGATGGGTGGGAGACCTTTGGCCACTGAATTGGCGAGTGCATGGTCGAGCTTCGGGTTGGGTCGGAGCAGGGAGGCTTGGGCCTGGGCATCTATGCGCGGTGCTAACCGGAAGTTATCGAAGTCGATGAGATTTCCGAGGCTGGCGATGGTCTCCATGATAACGAGGTGGTAAGGTGACGGTAGGACGATGGGACGATATAACGAACAGACAGGGCGACAGATGATAATGCCCAGGTATAGGCGTAGTTGATGGAAGCCGCCTCGAGTGTAATTGAGACTGCAACCAGCGACCCAAGCAAAGGACTGTTGTTGACGAGGTGTGCAAGTCGATAGACCTATCGATGTGCTTATTGCAGAGCTGGTATGATGACAAGAGAATAATAAGAATTCTTTTTCTTGGTGGCATCATCGCATTGCTATGTCTTTTATATCTGTACGAGCCTAGCAGTCCGTGGACTCCGTGAGTCTTGCGATTTGTGGATCTCATAGTGTACCCTACCCTCAAGAAGTGACTCTTTGGCCTGCGCGGAGCCGTGGGATCCGTGGATCCGCGGGGTTCATTACCTTCCAATTTGGAATCACCAACCAACCTGTCTCGCCATGTTAAACCATCATCGGCTCCGCGGCGTGGATCATTTATCCTCGTACCTGTGTATACCTCTGAAAGATGCCTAATCCGCAAAGGAAGGCATGCCTGTCATGTCGTCAAAGGAAACTTAAGTGCGATAAACAACAGCCATGCTCAAACTGCCTCACCCGCTCGGTCGATTGCAAAGAACAACAGTTGGCGTCTGTCAGCCGGGGAGTCAAACGCACCCTTGATGGGTCGGAACAGTCGTCAATACCACATATACTTTCCAGACTTGATAGACTTGAAGCTTACATCAGTACAACGCATGATCGTCACAACGAGGGTCTTGCCACTGACTCTTCTGTAAAGGAAGCTAACACACAACGGGACAGTGTCTCAGGGGTAACCTGTCCCTCACGAGCCGAACCCACAAATACAGGAGCCCCCTATACACCGAGGGCAAGACAGACCCATACAACGACGGCAACGACGGTAAGGAGCGCTCAGTCGGGCACTGCTGATTTTGGCGTGCCGCTGGGAGACCTGTCGGCGAGTGACAACATTCTGGTATGCGTTGACGACCCATCATATTAGCCACCCTCTGGAGACTGACTGTGGACAGAGCCAAGCTCTGGTGCATCATGTGTCCATATGTGTCTCAACAGACCTTACACCTCTGCAACACATCGACTGCCGTCAAATTCAACTGCCTCCTAAAAACGAGACTGTCCGGCTATTCCAGGTATATTTCGATTATATCGGCTACTTCCAGCATATTATCTACCAACCACATTCGCTCAATATGATCGATGAAGTCTACGATCAAATATCTCATGTCTCAACCACAACGGCACCGCGAGGGCTGGCTTTGATACTCAGTGTTGTTGCAATAGGAGTGATTCTAGAACCCCTCCAAGGGAGTCTCGATGTGGTTCTTCCGATCCTCAAGGAACGACTGAAGATTTCCGCGGTATACGTGCGCGCCTCAATGGACTGCTTGGAGCAGCATCGCCGAAGGATGAGCCACACACTTGAAGGTGTACAGGCAATGCTTGTCCTCCAGTTTCTCATAAACCACCTCGAGACGCTTTCACCAAGATACCGCGCCTTGTTGGCGGAGGCAGTGACGGTATCTCATTATCTAGGCCTCCATCGCGTCGATTTGGCCTCAGGCAGGGGAGTTACATCACAGGAAGGAACAGATCCTGTCATTCAAGAGATGAAACGGAGGGTGTGGTGGTACTTGACAGCGACGGATTGGATGGTATCCATGGTAGAAGGTTAGGTCGACTGCCCCAATTGCATGTATCGAGCCGGTGACTAACTTAATGCACATGAAGGGCCATTCGATGCGGTGTATCTCGTCCAACCGAACCGGATCGGTTCCAGTATTCCGAAGAATATCAATGACGATGATCTTGGCAATGCCAACATCCAAGAGAGGCCACTATCGGAGCCGACTAGCATGTCATATAACCTGCACCGTCTAAAAGTCGCGGAAATCGCTCGATGCATCTCAGATGTGATGCCGCGGAATGCAAGCGACGCAACTTGCGAAATGATACTATCACTCGATTCAAAACTCGAGTCGCTGATCCAGGACCTCCCATTATTCTTCCGAGTCGAAATGGCAGACTCTGAGGAGACTGCGCGGGTCGACCGGTTACACCCACATATCCCTATGCAACGGCTTTTGATAAACTTCATGGTCCATCTCGTTCGTTGCAAGCTTCATTTTCCTTTTCTTTCAGGACACCCGAACAGGTCTCTTCACGCCTTCTCGCGAGATGCTAGCCTGAAAGCCGCGAGGCGCGTTCTCTCAGCACATCGTGATATGAGCATGTTGCAGATCTCCCACTCGTCCGACTTCATGAGGATACAAGGTACTGTCTTTCACATGTTCACCGGGGCACTCATTCTGGCGACAGACCTGTGTTGCAACCAGCCCCAAGGCGAAGAACGTGAACGTCAATCCGCCGAGATGATGGGAGTCTTAAGGCAACTGGACAGCATCAAGCGACACTCCCAAAGTGCCGCCAAGTTTCTCGAGACCCTGACACAGTTGCTTGTCCAATTCGGAGTTTGGGCACCCGACACGACAATTTCGTCTACCACGGATGAGGGATTGGCTACGGTGGTGGACTCTTTTGTTCAGGACGATATACAGGTTCAGGACTTCGAAACTTTGGCACCTTTTCCCTTTGAGGAGCTCTGGGATACGTTCGTGGAACGACCTTCCGGCCTGGACTTGATCGATATCACATGACTTACAACTCTTACTGGCACAAGAGTTTGGATATCACCATATGTACCATATCTTTTTTTACTGTCTGCGGCCATTTCTTGTGCTCTAATCTAGAGTACAGTAACACGCTAGTGTGCTGTAAGCGAATGCAAGCAAGCCAGAAAAGCAGCAACCTCTCCGTTCCCGAGCTCATCTATACATCTTCAGCTCCTAGCTTGTCCATGGCATATCCTTGTGATTCTTCATAGACAGATACGTCAGTGCCATGCAGCTGGTCCTCAGAATCCTCAAACTCTAATATTCCTGATATGTAGGAAGGGTAAGAACGACCAGAATAACCACCATCGCTCTGAGACTTGTCGACGTACCCAAGACCCGGCGAGACCAAACCACCGAGCTGCGATTCACGCCAAGCTCTTTCAGCAGCCCACATATCAGCCTTGGGCTTCGGTGCATCGACTTGAGATTCATGAAGAGACGCTTGCTCAGTAGCTAATACAATGGAATATGCTATTGGGCCAGGAGACTTCGGTGGCCGAGGGGAGTCCACCTGCTCGATCGGCCTCCCAAAAGGACCGGTGCCGAAACAATCACGCTTCAGAGAAACTTGGGATTCGAGATGGAGAACAGACTCAACGGTAACCACCATTTCATCAACATGTTCGACAGCAGTTGGCCTCGGCTTCTCTGATGTAAACCTCTGGGGAATGATAGTATCCACCGAACTCGATCTTGATGCCGATCTGGGCCTTGACTTCGACCTCCCTCGCTCCTCAGCCTGCACCTTCTCGCGTTCCTTCCTTTGGATTTTCTGGGCAGAATCCTGGTAAACGATGCTGTGATCGATAGGCGGACAGCCGTTGTCGACGCAATCGGGGCACAGGTAATTCCTGAATCGGGTCTCGAAGTCGGTAGTGATGCCCTTGGGGCAAGGTGGAACGCCCTGGTATCCGATCACGTAGCGGCCGGAGAGGATGTATTCGTCGCAGAAGAAGTAGGCGCCGTAGTTGATCGTATCCCACCAGTGGCCAGGTTCCGGGTCGCCGCGGGCATTGCGGAGACAAGACCGGTCGTTGCATTTACAACGCCAGCGGGTCTTAGTGCCGTTGCACATGTTGGCTTGCTGAAGCTAGTAGGGTGAGGGTAAGTTTTAGTGGTGGTCGGCAATTATGAAATGATGATAAGTGCAAGAATGGGAGTACGAGACGTTTAGTGGTGAGCTCGTGGAACGAAGAAGTGAGGCTTCTTAGGTTCATATTGACCAATCACAAGGAAGGTATCAAGTCGCCAGGTGAAGGTAAATAAAGAGACAGTGTCCAATATAAGCATCTTGTTAGCTGTCCTCTAAGACCATATATAAAGACAATGTATAGTGTAGTGAATCAGCCTATGGGCTCCGCTTTGTAGCCTCAGTCACTCAGGACTCGCAAATGAGTAGACGTGATGTGCTGTGAGGCCCTGTCAAACTTCACCAGTAACGGCTGGCATGCCATGAGTCTGAACGAGAAGATGTTGCAAACCTGATACTCATATTCCTTCACTTATCACTTTACCTCTGTTGCCACACTCTGTGGTTTTTTGCCGTAGCAAACAACTCTGGTGATGGTTAGCAATCTCCAAGTGAATAACCGGCACGACAATCTGGAACGTAACTTACAATGGCCAGTACGCATGAATCTTCACGTCCCGAATCTCCTTCCTTGCCCCGGCGCAGTAAGCAAGCGTCTCCTCCTTACTCATTTTCAGCCCATGAGTGAACAAGAACAGCGTCAAGCCCTCCAAGCCAGGGTCAATGTTGGCGAAATTCCAGCGGCCCATCTCCTTGAACTTCGGGTCCTTGGGCCAGATGTTGCTGGGCCACTTGAATTTCTTGAATGTCACGTCCTCGAAGCCGGCTTTCTCGAACATCTCCTTGTAGTGTGGCGCCAGGTGGATCGGTCGCCCCAGGTTCTTTGCCGCTTGAACGGTCATGACGGACATCTTGTGCAGGAAGTTGTCTTCCGTTAGCGTACCGTCGTCGCTACTGACTGGCAGAGCCATGTCAATCATCTCGAGGTAGCCGCCGGGTTCGAGATGGCTAGCGTTGCAGCTGTTAAGTCTATAATCCTGAGAAGTAAAGAGGCGGAGCACTCACGCGTATGCCTTATTGATGAATGCTTGGGTGTCGGCAAAGCTGCCTCCCAACATACGGGAGAAGATGAAGTCGAATGGCTTCGACCATACCCAGTCCTTCTCGACGTCATCAACCTCGAAGGTGCAGTTGCTTGGGACCCTAAGTCGTGTTTAGAGTGAGCTGCCTAGGAAGTACATGTTGAGGATAATCATTCTCTTCACATACCAGACAGGGGCAACTGGACTCAGATCCACGCCAATCACCTCCGAGTCAGGGTATCTATCCGCTGTTGGGGCTTGTTAGGCTTGGACTGGAGGGACGTCTAATTGGGGAAGCTGACCAAAGTCAATAGCCCAAATACCTGTTCCAGTACCAACATCGAGCACTCTCTTGGCACCTTCGCTCTTTGGGCAAAGACAAAGCTTGTTGTCGAGCGTTAGGAGAAACAGATTGTGTTCGAGATCTGAGGGGACAAAGAGTCAGCCAACGCCTTGAGCAATGTCAAGACATATAACCCACCAAGACGCTCAAGCTCAAGCTTTGCACAGAGAGAAGACGTGTTAGAGAAATCCGACTACATAATTAGTACGAGGAATGCCGAACATACTTCGTCGTTCGGTAAGAAGTATTCTGGCAGAGGTCAGATTGGACTCGGACTTCTCAGAGTTCGATTGACTTAAGTACTCACTTCCGGCGCTAAGCGCATGGTATCTTCTGCCATTATCCTCGACATAATGCAAGACAGAGCTTCTCAAAGACGTCTTAGACGTTGCGAGGGACTGATTTCAATGGGCCGGTCAGTGGAGCGACGGCAGAACTGACGAACGTCAAGATCAGGTCCAATTGTACATACCACTTCCTCTTCCGCATTGACATTCTCGAACTCATCAGCAGCCTAAGAGGCAATTTGGTTTCATTAGCAAGTCCCACACGAGCGGGACTAATATGTAGGGTTTAGCATACGATCTTCGCTGGAGCTTCCGCCATTTCTTGAGATCTGCCTCAATCTAGGGCAATTGAAAATGTTGTGTTACCAGCACAGCACGGTAAGGCTCTGAGAATGAGGGGCCACAGATATAAATAACCCTCCAAAGCCCTTTCACTTGCCCCAGCCAAGCTGATCCGAGAAAATAATTGGCAACTCGTTGGCAGTGCCTTGGGTAGGGATCCTGACAGGTTCCTTCTGCCAACCAGAGCTTGCAGAAGCCCGGAAGCTATTCTTTAGCGTTGTCGTTTCATGCACCGCGGATGCATGTCTTTCAACCGGTGGCCTGTCCGGTGTAGCCTAGGTCTAATCCAGAGCGACGGGCGTATCCGTGCAGGGAAGCCCTGTCGCATCTCACATTTCCAGAACGGGTGGAAGCGGGGATAGAACCCAAAAACCGCAATCAATGCCAACTTGTGTAAAAGCCGGTCACATCCCACCCATTTTTTGTTCTGGATCTCAACACCCTCACTCAACCCCTGCAAAGCCTTTGACAGTTAGACTACTGCCTCAGTGCAGGTTCGACCGAGTCGCACTTGCTACAAATGTTTATAACTCACAATCTTGAGCGGCAGACCAAGGATATACCAAACAAGATACAAAGATTAGCCAGACGGCCGTCCATCGAGAATTGAGTGAGCCGATGCGGGGGTCGAGACGCAATTTTGAGGTTGAAGTCTTACGCTCTGCCGATTGCTAAGGGGGAGGTTGCAGTGGCGGGCTAACTGCTTAGAATCCAGCTGAGATGTTTAGCTACGTGAGTGAGGTTGGCGGGCTGCTGGCTGCGAGGTTTCCTCGAAGCTTTCTTTGACTCTGCGGCAGAGCATATTTCTACACTTCCGTTGCATACTAATTCTTGGAAATTATATACTGTTTCTGGGGCATGATCTCATATGTGCGACCATAGATACTGGAAACTCGTGGCCTTGGTGATCCTTTTGTAAGGTTTCTGTGTGGCCAAGTGTGCTGCGCAGTCCTCCGGTCTTTTCCGGAGCACCGGTAGCTGAAAACGGAGAGAAGCACCAATATCTCGAGTCCTACTGCCTAAGGGAACTGGAGGTTTAGGAGTAAGGCACCTTCTGCATCACTTGCGCGGTACTCCTGCTCATGTTATCTATCATATTCCAAACATGAGAATCTCCTATGCTAGACAAAACTTGGCATGATCTGGTAAGAAGATATTACAGCGTCCAACTTCTCCAAGTAGTCCAGCTCATAATCAACAGCAAGGTCGTCCTGAACCCAAATCTGCTCGAGAATATTTTGCAGTCCATGCAAGCTCCTCAAAGTCGAGGTTCTCATTGCTCTTTCAATATGCCCGAGAACACTTAGTCTCTGTTCGTCTGTCCGAGCCTCGCATCCAATAATCAGTAATGGAAAGGCCAGATCGAAGGTCTCCAAAATGTCGAGAAGTGCATGGGCCTTGTCAACCATGGCATCAATTTGAGGGGAGGTTCCTGAAAAGTTTCGTGATGCTCTCTTGAGGTAAATTAGAGAGGCTAGCTTCAAAATATCTATTGTAGCCACCCAGCCTGTGCTCGAGTCGGACATAGTATCAGATATACTGTTTGGTGGTGACGGGACAATACTGGTTATCTTGTTCTCGAGGCAGCGCAAGGAATTTTCGTATTCGTCGCTGTGGTACTGTGAGTCTGTTGGTTTTCGGATCACGTCGAACATATTGTATAAATGCCGAAGAAGTTCATGTGAACAGAGCGATGCAGTTTTAAACTGTATCATATCAGATAAATGATGCCGTACACATAAGAATTTGCGTAGTCTTCAGCCTCACCTTCCGTGAGTAGCAAGTTTCCTCGTCCACACGTGCGAAGTATTTGACTCCTGTGGTAGGCTCTCCATTGATATACCAATGTCGGTGGCTGAACCGGCTCATGACCATATGATACTCTACCCAGTCTTGAAGTCTGGAAAGTTCGCCTTGAAAACTTTGGCTGTCAAGGCCTGCATTGTCGACCAAAGTTCTAGCCTCACTCAAATGACCTACAATGTAGAACACAGTTTAGCAATGTCTTTCACGAACCATGCCACCCATTTCATGAAATGGCAGCAGAAGAACCAATACCTAGACCAGAATTATCGTTCCAGAACGGGGAGGTAAATTGATTAGACCAAAAGTCACTTACAGAACCATAGGGATACTGTATTTGGCATTTCAAGCATCTGAAGCGCGGGTGAGTGGTTGTTCGGAAAGAAGACATAGATCCAAGCTTAAACATGCCTCAAGGTGGCACAGTATCATACTCGCCGCAATATGATGGAAGATCGTGGGAGTTCCAGTACAGTGATTGCTAGATATGATCAGAGCACGTAGAGCGCGCGCCTTGAACCGAAAAACCGATGCTTGTAGACCATGCCGGTGGAACGAGGAAAGCGCCAACGCCGATTGTAACACCGCCACGGAAGACGGCGAACTATCTGACAGAGCTAGACGCATCAAAAGACCCAAGAAATCGTTCTTGTCCGATTCGAAAATGGCCAGGGTCGACAACGCTGTATACATAACTGCACGTGTTAGCCTGGCAACGTGTTACGAGTAGTATTATATTTACAGTGATCAATAAGTTCTCGGTCCTCATAACCTAGGTAAGTTGGGAGCCATGATAGGGCTCTCGACGGATCGAGCCTTTGAAAGTTATATCCCGCATGATTACCGAGTCCTATGCGCTGGAGTATTAGCTGGATGACAGGCAAAGTCCGTGAGGGTGTCAACCTTGTTTCATCCGCAGGTAGTCGTGGAGCTGAATATCCCATGACGTCGCATTGACAAAACTCGTCTGGGAGAAACGTTTTGCAGTGCCAACTACATCCTGCACAGAATGGGTCAAGCTCCGCTTCTTGTTGGAACCCTTTGGCCACGACAGCCGCAACCCATAATGACATGGCCTGTTCGACCGAGCACACCTGGAACAACGGGGGTGGACGCGATCGCACAGAGCTCTGGAGTCTGTCGCGCGTCAGTAACTAGCCCTCTTGATACACGTCACTTGGACTGGGACAATAGCATACCTTTGCAAGCCCAGCACTGATTCACATGCATAATGTCGCAAGTGAGGTTTCCTGTAATGTCTTGAGTGTGTAAGCTAAGAATTGTTCAGCATTCCACACGAAAGTTGCCAGATTTCTCCTTTTGCACCAAGTTGACAAATGCGCAAGTCCAAGGGGCGGCTGCAACCGCCTTTAAAGCCCCCCTATTGCACTGGCACCTCCGCTGACAAATGCCCGCACATCGTCCGAATCCAGATGAACGGCAACTTTTTGTGTAAGTCTAGTTTACAGCGGGCCCCGGGTTCTGAGCGCCTTGTCCGCATTTAGAAGAACGGCAACTTTCCTGTGTCTTGGCAGTTGACAGCGGACCCCTGATTCAGAATACCTCGCTATACACACACCCGCGCTCACATTATACCAATAGAAGCAGCGTAGATTTGAAGTTGAACAGCGAGTAAACAGGGTTCCAAGGATGGGTCCAGAACGATATAAGAACACCTATGATTGCTCCTCTTCAGGTTCACCAACACTCAAGAACGACGTCTCAGCATCATCCCACACTCAGTCAACCTCGCTTTTGTCCACGACAAGATTTCAGTTACAATGTCCTCCTACGTAATTTCGGGAGTCTCTCGTGGCATTGGCGTACGCTCTCATCCTACGTCATGGACAAGACTCCTCACTAACACAAAGAATCTGCCATGTAGTTCGAGTTTCTCCGCCAGCTCTCCGAAAACCCAGCCAACTCCGTCTTCGGTCTCGTCCGCAACAAAGTCGCCGTCGAGGCCAAGGTTGCCGCTCAAATCGGACGGAGAAATATCTACATCATTCAGGCCGACACTACAGATCCGGATGCATTGAAGGCAAGCGGACAAGTGGTCCATCAAACAGAGGTGGAAACTGATTCAATGGTTTTATAGATAGCAGCCCAGGTTGTTTCGGAGAAAACAGACGGCACCCTTGATTACATCATTGCCAATGCCGCGCTTCAAGCTAAGACTGCCTTGGTCGGCATTGATACTCTGTAGGTTCTCGGTGGGGGATAAACGTCCCTGGTATCGTTATTTGAGACTAATTCGTCAACAGGGGCCAGGATCCAAAAGCCCTCGAGGAAGATTTGATTGAACACTTCCGAGTCAACGCCATCGGCCCGGTTCACCTGTTCAATATTTTCATGCCCATGATTTTGAAGGGTCGCGCAAAGAAAGTGATTGCCATCTCCACCGGTATCTCGGACACTGAGATGACACTCAAGGCCGATATATACCAGGCCGTGGCTTATTCAATGAGTAAGGCAGCTCTGAATATGGCTGTGGCCAAGTTCAGTGCCGTCTACCGTGAGAAGGGCGTCCTCGTCATGGCGATTTGCCCTGGTGCGGTAGACACCGGCAGTCTGCAGATTGGTATGTAGTCGTCTGAACAATTAAATTGGCGTGCTTTCTGCTGACGTTCAGATAGAAACCGACGAGGAAGGAAAGTTGGCTATGGCTATGTTTCAAAAGTTCAAGGACTATTCTCCTAGCTTCCAAGGACCTGCCAAGCCAGACGTCAGCGTCAAGTCAGTCTTGGCTCTGGTGAAGAAGGCTACTGTTGACGGTGGTTATGCGGGCGTGTTCATCTCGCACTCAGAGAAAAAGCCATACCTCTGAGAGTCTATACTAAGAAGCGTTAGGGCTCATTAAAAAAAACCTTCGGTGAGAAGATTCTACCTAGAGTGTAATTGTGTTGTATGACAGCCGGTAATCATTCCGAGAGCCATTAATCAGTGGTTCTAATGAAAGTAGAAGAACGGATATGTTGAAACTACAGTGTCAGCTTAGCATTGGCTTCCCAAGTTATGTCTGGATAAGAACACACCCCTCTTGACTCCCGGGACCAAGTTTTTACCCTAACGGTATTCGGTGTAGAATCGACCCGCTGATGCCGGTCATCATCATAATGGGGACATCGAAATCAGGGCAGTGGCTGTGGGCTGCTCGAAAGCGTAGGACATGTATGTAGGGGTGGTTGGTGTAGATGACACGCCTTTGGCTGTGTCTCCTCCACACCTATGTTTCGTCACGCCACGGCCCGTGCTCAGACCAGCCAGAATCGACTATATTAAGCTGGCCAGGCCTTCGTTCTGGACCGGCAACCGTCTGGATAAGCACGCAGTACTAGCACAAGCGCTGACATCTCCCTCCCTCAAACTACTCACCAGTTGCCACTTACTATTCAACACTCGCCCTTCACCACTATACACCATCACGTCGGGCACATATCTAGTCATCCTCATCCTCGGCGCCGGGCCTAACATAGGCCAGGGAATTGCGCGCGCTTTCGCGGCAAAGGGCTACAAGGTTGCCCTCGCCTCGCGCTCGCTGCAGGAGGCCGACAGCACACCCGAGCAACTCTACATCAAGAGTGACTTTGCCAACACAGACGACGTGGTCCACGCATTTACTCGCACCAGGAAAGAGCTGGGCGTTCCCAGCGTGGTCGTGTATAATGGTAAGTCGCGCCACACCCCCAAACCACCCCCAAACTTTTCCCCGGAAAGCGTCTATCTAGAAGAAACGCAATGCGTTGCTAATGGTGTAGTTTGTAGCCGCTTCCATGACGCCCTCGCCGCCCAATGACCCCTTCGCCATCCCGTTGGCAAGCTTCAACCGCGACATGAACATCAATACCACTAGTGCCTTCGTCGCCGCACAGCAAGCCGTGCTCGGCTTCGCGGATCTCCCCGCGGGTGCAGCAAAGTTGTTCTTCTACACGGGAAATATCCTCAATGTGGCCATCCTCCCCTCGTTCATGGATGCGGGTACGGGCAAGTCCGCGGCCGCACACATGATGAATGCCGCGGCGGCGGCCTATAAAGACCGTGGCTATAAGTATGCCAATATTCCCCCTCACCACCTTGTCTGTCAATCGTGTTGATGGCTTGACCACTAAGAGGGGTTCTGTAGGTTCTATTATGTCGACGAGCGGAAGGCAGACGGCGGACCTATTTTCAAGGTCTCGGGGGAGGCGCATGGGAGTCTCTTGTGGGAGCTTGCACAGGAGAAGACCCAAGGCCCGTGGTTGCAAACATTTGTCAAGGGCGCCGGGTACAAGGATTTTGGTCCATACCGACTATAGTGTTATGGTTACGACACCCTGCCATAGTTACACCAAGATGTAATTAACTATCATTTCCCTATGTACTGTACTCCGGATGATATGAGTTGTCGATGCCGTCTCGAACGGCAACCCTGGAGCTTGTGTATTGGCCACCTCTAGATAGTTCTGGGCGAAACCCGTTATAAGTTCCACAACTTCATTGAACAACATCTGGCTTTAGTACTGAGTTTACCAGGTGCGTCTTTTTCCGGCCCACTGGTGTCCCGCTTTCTGGACATTATATACTATTTCTGGGGCACGATCATACACGTACGACCATAGATACTGGAGAACTCGGGATCCCGTCCGCTCTCCCATAGATAAGCCAGTAATCGCCAGACTAGTACTCGGGTGGGTGACCACCGGGGAATCCCTGGTGTTGTACGTTTTTGATCTTCTACTCCGGTGCCATTTGTTTTTGCTGCTTCTACCGGTAACCTAATCTCTGGTTTGCTGTAGCTGTGCTCAGGCTGTAGACTCAAGTCACCACTCAAGTATCCGAAGACTCAGATGTAGAATGTACGATCTTGACCAAGATCCCACCAGGCTGGTACCCAGAAGCGACATACTCCTCCGTCGCGTAGGCCGGGTTGGTAGCATTGACGACGACGCCGAGCGAGCCGCCGTCGGACAGGCACCCGATGATGGCGGCCCGCTTCTGCGCGTCGGTGGCCCTGTCGCCGCCGTCAATGGTGGCGGCGATGTCTTCGAACAGCACCGACGTGTTGACGGCCGGGTCGACGTGCTTGGCGAGCGCTAGGGCGGACCCGCGCGTGTACAGCGTCCACTCCGCGCAGTCGGCCGTGTCCCGCGCGAGCATGGTATAGAAGCCCGGCTTGCGCGGGTTCGTGCGCCCGTACCGCCGGAGGTAGGCGGCTATGTAGCTGACGTCGGCCACGTCCACGGCCTGGGGCTCGCCGCTGGGGGAGCGGTAGCAGAGGAGGTTGACGCCCTCGCTGGAGTAGCACGTCTCCTCGCTGGCGACGCTAGCGGATGTGAGATGGCTGAGTAACAGCGAGGTGCCAAGGGCTGTGAGAGAGATATGCATCATGACAGCTGTAGTTGGGTCTTACTTATGTGTGTTAGCTTTGGAGACGCGAGTTGTGCGGATGGATAGACGGACCTGTGGATAATGTGTAGATCTGAGCCAGCTTGCAGATGTGCGAGGGTTATGCCTTCAGCCTGCCTTGGCTCGTTTTATACTCATAGGATCGATGGTAACGACAGTGGCATGTGCGCACTCGGTGAATTGCTTACGCCTACCAAGCCAACACCCTGGATGTGGGCTAATTGGGGGCTGTGATCGGTATCGCTACGACCGCGGACTGTATTATCGTGGTATCTTAGCCATGAGTCGAGTTCCACAAGGGGTTCTAGGCAGAGCTTGTGTTCTAATATCGAGTCTGCATACGAATTGGGGCGCGGTTTCCAGGCTATATACACCCTCAAGCTGCCAACAGACATCGGGTCAATTTCAGGGGACATAATTCTGCAAACAGCGCCGCACGGCAATTGACAAGGTTGCAATGTCTGCCATTTGAAGCCCCGAGAAGTGATACAGCGGGTAAATGTGAGGGCTCTCCTCGGGTAGACCCATACGTGTTGCTCGCAGACGGTCGCTACATCATGGTCATGCCTGATAGATCAGAGTCTGGGGTGGAAGGTGGAGAACACAGTGAAATCACAGGGCGATCCTGCCCGTATGTCCTTCGAGAAAAGCAACGACGAATACAGCCAAGAACCCAAGCCCAACGCCAAAATATGCCAGTTGCGTGTTAATGCTGAAAAGAAATGCAGAGAACATCTCCAAGAATGACGCGACCGACTGCCACGGTGGGCCGAACCACATGATACCCGCCCGCGACCTAAGCACCTGGGCGACGGCCAGCCAGATCAAGGCAGCAGCCTGCAACAGGAGGGAGACAAGGCTCAGAGCGCCTCGGTCGTGGAGGGCACGAACTGTTCTTACCTGGTACAGAAACTGAAGGATGACGGAAGCGATGTTGGTCGGCACGAGGAGACACATCCAGAAGCCCAGACCCATAACGTAGACGGCAATATAGTGACTGAGCGCGAGGGGGTCGTCGTCGTCGAAGTACGGGTTCTGGTTAAACCAGAGGAAGGCAATCGAGACGGGAAGCGCGGTGATGGCCACGGTACTTACAGTCGCCGCCAGGGTGGCCGACGAAATGCCGGGATCTGGGTACTCGACCGGGTCGTCCGGAGACGAAGCGGTCCGGTACGATATATAGAGCGCGAGGCTGGAGGAAGATATCAAGGTCAGCGGGAAGGCGCCGGCAACGAACCCAAACCCTAAGTCGAGAGGCCTACAGTAGTATCGCGGCGACGAACTGCACAGCTGCCTGGATGAAGCCTAGCAGGGCAGAGTAGGCCTTCCAGCCGGCGTAGGGTCCGCCGTCGACGCAGTTGAATGCTCCATAAAAGACGGGGTGGCACAGACGTAGGGCGAGTGTCAGCGTGGACGAGAGGCTGTGGAAGAGAACGAAGCGCGAGGATATGCCGCGCGTGCCGTGCGTGATGATGGAGAGGTACTGCGGGATGTACGCCGCCAAAACGAAGACGCAGAGGATGGTTTCCACTGCTGTCCGCGGAAGTGACTGGTACTCCCGATGGTCCTCACACCATCCCGGTTCCCCCTGCAATGGCATAACTGCAGCACTTCAAGTATTTTGGTGTTCGCGCTGTGAGTGTGCGGCAGAGTTACTTACATCGATCGCTTCTCACCGCAAGTAGTTGAAGTGGTAGGTAGAAGTAGACGGGAGCAACACAGGAATGTGCAGTGGCGGGGAAAAGGTGACTGTTAGGAAGTAGTTGGGGCAACCTTAATCGTGCACAAAATGAGGGGAGGAGGGAAGAAGTTTAAACGGACATTTAGGCCAAAGCACCGGTGCGGCGCGGTTCATATTTCTCACTCTCGATGATCAGGCTATATATCATAAATGTCAACGACGACTCCGCCTTGGCTGCCGCAGCGGCCCGGTGAACGTCAATGTCTCTCTGCAGGATGTCTGTCCACGGGATTCCGAGCCCGGTAGACAGTAGTCCATCTCACGCGGTCACACCATCTCACACCGGCGTTCTTCATATTCTCTCGGCAGTCGACTCGGGAGCGAAGGATGCATCCGCAATGACTGTTGGCAATTTGCACTTTGCACGTTGTCTGCTGCAAGTGCAAGGAGAAAGTGCAAAGCCATTTTGCCGACGACGCGAGACGAGACCCGAAGCTCAGATGCAGTGGCGTTGGAACGGAGATGCTGTTTTGAAGTCGACAGTCTGGGCACGTGGACTTAAGGGTCGAGAGTGCTGAGTGTCGAGATGGGATTTTCCATGTCGTTTACTCGCCGTGGAGCTGTAGGTCCGTGGTAACCGCCTCTTTGCTGGGAACTGGAAAAGATGCAGCTTCTTCGGACCATCGCCCTTTCGTCCTATCTGCTCGGCTCGGCTGCTGGCCGCACGTTGTTTTCTGGACGCCCATATGTGGGATCTGCAGAGCAACATGCCGAGCTCGACGCCATCATCGAAGAAGTCGCGGCAAGGAGAGCCGCATACGCCGCCGCATTCAAGACGGCCAACACTACCATCGACGTGACAGAAGCCGTGAACAAACATAGCAATGTCTCGACCGACGCGTTGGACAGCGCCAACAGGCTGGTCGACGCGGCAATACAGCGGTGGGCGTCGACATATGAGCCATATGTAACGAATCCCCGACCCAACCTGTACAAATCCCAGCAAGCAGGTCCCAGCAGACGCAAGCCCAGGTCATCTCGAGCCGGTTCGTCTCGACTCACCGCACGGGACGCTGCCGAAGAAGACGCCGTTCTTGCTGCCGCCGCTCTCCTCGCCGAAGTCGACGCAGCCGACAGAGTGCGGAACGGTCAGCTGCACCGTAATTACACTCTTAAGCAACCTGATGCATCTTTCGAAGCATGGAGACGAGGGAGTGGCTCCGGCAGTAAGCGGAAACGTGCAGCTCAGGATGCCGGCCATCCTTTCTGGCTGGAGAAGATGGCCTCGAGCGAGCATGGACACGCTCCTTATGCCAAGGCCTCCGGGTACAAGGTTGGTTTCCCCGGACGGAATAATCCACGATCGAGCGAATGTCTCCTTGCTAATAGCTCCTTTATCACACCAGGTATTCCGCAATGTCAAAGACTATGGCGCCAAAGGCGACGGGGTGACGGTAAGATTGCAGCTGTGTTTCGCACATCACCGTCCTTACTAAGACTGATCATGCTGTAGGATGACACTGCGGCAATCAACAAAGCTATTACGGACGGCAAGCGGTGCGGCGCCGACTGTTTATCAGATAGCACCACACCAGCTCTCGTATACTTCCCTAATGGTGGGCTTATCTGTCTCTCAAGTTCCCGGTGTTCCAATCTGTAAAGCTGACAGTGCCTTGAAAACTTCCAGGTACATATCTCGTTAGTTCTACCATAATCGGACTCTACCAGACCCAACTCGTCGGCAACCCGAACAACCGGGCTACGATCCGCGCCTCGGCCAAGTTTGTTGGCAAAGACGGCACCACCGGCATCATATCGTCGGACGTGTACATCGATGGCGGAGGCGGCCAGAAATGGTATCTCGAAACTGTGAGTTGCCCACCGCGGCGCGTCGCCTGTTCGTCCTAAGTAGTCCTCGGCGAAGACTGACGTAGGGTTTTTCCACCAGTCCAACTTCTATCGCCAAGTCAGGAATCTCGTCATCGATATTATTGATGTCAAAGCAGTCAACGCATCCTGCTTGCATTGGCAGGTAGCCCAGGCAACCAGTCTCGAGAACGTTGCTTGCTACATGTCGGCAGCCAAGGACACTACACAACGGGGAATATGTGAGTGCAGCACGGCCCACATGTGCTGTCGCCTGGAAGAAACATTCTGACTGTGTCGAACAGTCTGTGAGAACGGCAGCGGCGGTTGGATGGCCGACCTGGACTTCGCGAACGGTCAGATTGGAGTGTGTAAGTTTTTGTGGACGCCCCTCCCGCTCGGTTAGGCCGAGTCGCTGATCAGAGGATTACAACATAGATGGTGGCGAGCAGCAGTTCACCGCGGTAGCGATGTACTTTGCGGGGTGCAAGACTGCCGCACAATTCATCTGGGATTGGGGCTGGGTAGGTGGCTGTCCAACGATCTGTGTAGTTCGGAATGAGACTGATATGTTCACGGACTTCTAGACTTGGCAAGGCATCTACGTCGGCGACGCTGACATTGCCTTCAAGCTCTTCGACGACGGAGGCGCGAGGGGCGTAGGGTCCTTCCTCCTCCAAGACGCAACTATCGTTAGCTGCAGCACGGGTATTCTCACCCTACCGGTCAAAGAGGGCTCCAAGTCGGGGACCACAAACATTGTTCTCGACACTGTCGCCTTCTCGGGGGTATCCCGCCCCGTCGTGGATACTTCTGGCAAGGTCCTACTCAGCGGCGGCGATCCTTTGGAGATCCTAGACGCCTGGACCGTCGGGAACGACTACGTTCAGGGCGACACTTCGACTAACACCGGGGGTTCTACACTCTTCACTTCCGGAACCCACGTCTCGTCCAATCGCCTCAAGGTGCTCACAGGCGGAGATACCGGAGGATGGAGCTCTAAGTGGTACTTGTTTCGGCGGAAGCCACAGTACGAAGACATCGATATCAACTCTTGGGTGAATGTCAAGGATTATGGAGCCAAGGGTCAGTTGTATGGCGATGAGTTCACCGCGGACGCGACCTTCAGCTGACATTATATCCCCAGGTGATGGTGTGACAGACGACACCCAGGCCTTCAAAGCCATCTTCAGCTATGGTAAGAATAAACTATGCCATTCCGCAGAGTTGGAGACCTGCTAATCAGCAATCAGTTGGTCGGAAGTTCCCCCATATCTTCATCCCACACGGCGTCTATCTTATATCTGACACCATATACGTGGGCGGCGGCTTTGACGTTGTGGGCGAGTGTTGGAGCCAGCTGATGGCCAAGGGCTCTAGCTTCTCCGGCCTCTCACAGCCTAAGGTCTTCATCCAAGTGGGAACCTCTGGTGGTGAAGACGGTGGTGTGACATCGTTTTCGGACTTGATCATCACGACCAAAGGAACCGCGAGCCACTTTGCTGGAGTAGAGTGGAATACGAGTGGACCCTTTGGCGGCGAGTATCCCGGCATGTATGGTAAGTGCTGTTTGCTTGCGCTGGCTTCAACTTAAAGACATTTGATCACTAACGAGGCACGCTCCAGATGTTCATTTCAGAATCGGAGGTGCGACTGGGACGAACATGCAGGTAGATCAGTGTCCACAAGGCACGGGAACGGACTGCAAGGCCGGCCTCATGTTGATGCGTATTACTCCCTCAGGAGGTGGTTACTTCCAGAACGTCTGGGTCTGGGTTGCTGAGTAGGTTTCTCCTACACATCGTTTCTTCCATGGCCATGCAAGCAGTTACCTGAGACATAGTGTGCGGACAGCTGACACCATCAAAGTCACGATATAGACGACCCGTTCAACGACAGGATCAACATCCTCGTGGCTCGTGGCTGGTTGATAGAGTCCACGGCTCCAACCTTTCTCTACGGTACGGCCTCTGAACACTCGGTCATGTACCAGTACTCCTTCTCCGGTGCCAGTACCTTGAAGGCCGGCATGATCCAGACAGAGAGTGCCTACTTCCAGGGCAAGGATGGGCTGGGGAACCCTGGGCCATTTACTGGATCGGCTGCATATCCGGGCGACCCGGTCCTCCCCGACGGAGGCTGCGGTGCCAAGGGCAACGGAACCGCCGGTATGTTCAGGTCTTGATCAGTCAGTGAAGCACCTAGATAACTGATGTGAACCCCTCAAGGCTGCGACGAGAGTTGGGCCGTTGTGATTCTCAATTCTACCAAAATAACCATCGACGGCGCCGGCCTCTAGTGAGTTCCCCTTGAGCATATCTTGCTTTTGCGGGAAGGTATCTGACACCGCCCATAGCTCGTGGTTCGACGCCTACGACGAGAGCTGTGTGGACAGCTGGAACTGCCAGCAGAGCCTTGTCCAGATTGGTCATGGATCCGGCGACCTGTCGATCAAGAATCTCGTCACCATAGGGGCAACCGACATGGTCAGCGGCATATCGGGGGAGTCCTTCCTCGGCATAGGGGCGGAGGAGAACCTCAACTCGGTCGGCCATCCATGGTGGAGCTTGCTTAGCAACTTCCAGATCGTCGGGACCGTGGCCACTACCAACTGGCCTGCTAACCGCAACTTCTTCGGCCTGGGAGACTCGTTTGCTGCTGGCATAGGGGCCGACTGCGGCGACATTACCGAGGATCAGCCAGAGGGAGCCAAGTGTTTCAAGTGCAAGGGCGCCTATCCGTATCAGCTCGCGAACAACTTCCCGCCCTTCAACGGTGGTGCGGGCTCGCACAAGTCCATCTTTAAGTTTTTTGCCTGCTCCGGAGCCAAGACAGGCGGGATCGTCGACCCGCCAGATGCCGGAAAGAACAGTCAGGTAAAGCAGATGAAAGATTACGGCAATTTTAAGGAGTTCGGCTTTGCGACGTTGTCAATCGGCGGTGTAAGTCTACCACTGCCCTCCCCAGCCGCAGTCTTGGTCATAGTTAACGCCGGGTTGCCCGGTCGTACCAGAATAACGTCGGGTTTTCACGTATTGTCCAAAAATGTATCTTTTGGACAACCAAAGAATGCGACTCGGAGATGACCAGGACGCAGAACCGGATCGACTCTGCGCAGATGGCGGCGAATCTCACCCAGTCCTACACGCAGATCATGGACCTGGCGACGGTACCAAATTTCAAGCTCTTTGTCACAGGTATGTATACGTTGCCCGGGTTTACTGCGCACTGGTTTTACCGTGGCTAATTCTTCGTCCCCTTTCTAGGATACGGTCGATTCTTCAACGAGCATACGGACTGGTGCAACAAGAAGAATATCTTCCCGTACACAATACCGTTCAAGTGGCGCGCCGACCTCACCAAGGAGCTGCGCACCAAGTGCAACACCATGACGACCAACCTCAACACGAGAATCAGTGCCATCGTCAAGGCCGTCAACCAGCAGTACATCGACAAGGGCTCGCAGAAGCGCGTGTACTTCGTCGACACGGACAAGACGTACGAGACGAACCGGTGGTGCGACGGGCTGGACCGTACGACGTGGCGCGACGACGTCTTTTTCTTCAACATCAACTCGGACGACTATAAGCCCGACGGCACCGTGGTGTCCGGACAAGGCGGCGGCGGCAGCAGCCCCGTGGTCATCGACCTCGGGGGCATCGACACGGCGACGTGCCTTGACGCGGCCGACGACGCCGGCGACATGGCCCTAATGTTCCGGTGCGCCCTCGCACAGCTGTACGTCGAGAGCGGGAGGGACCCCAACGCCCTGAATGTGGTGTACGCGGCGGAGGACGGCGGTGGCGCGTCGATCAAGCTGGTCGACAGCGGCAAGTTTACGGCTTCGGGGGCCGTTTTGGACAGGTGGGCTAAGGCATTCCATCCGAAGACGTATCCGCTGGCGAATATTGCTGGGCGCATCTATCAGAATTGGATGTCTCTCCATTAACGGTGTTTGGTCTTGTAAAAGGCGATTGACCTGAAAACCAGGCTGTGGGACCATCCATACATGGGTCCTGAGCGTGGTGCTAACGTACATTCTATCAGCTAATGATGTTCCACGAGTTTTTTTGTACAGCTCAAATAGCGCTATTAACTCGTGAGCCTCTCTCCGAGATCGAATGTCGGCGACGTCTCGAATGCCATGCCCATCTCCTGACGGAGGCATTCACGGAAGAAATCCCCGCATAGCGGGATGCGGTTTCCTTGCGTTTAGATCGGCACAGTAGACCCATCAGCTTGTGCGTCTGCTGGTGTTTGCTGGTGCGTGCGGCTCGCCGCTGTGGTTGGGTGCTGCTATATGCTTGTACTCGTCCATGATACCGGGTGGCCGTAAAATATGCCAAAATTGATTCTCCGCTGATGCGTGTTGTTGCCAGATCCTCTTTGATGAGTGATGTAAGAGCTGAAGACAATGTTGTCACCGCTGATTTCTGAGCTATAGCGACATAGCGTCTAGCACCGTCTGTCGCTCGCAGGACGAGGACCGCGTCAGCGTCTGTGGCAGCGATGACTCAATAAAATCTGTCGCCATCATAGCTATCGTCTTATTCTATCGCTCAAGCCCAAACTTCTACCACTACCAGAGCTCAGCAGCAGGGTGTGTTAACAGCCGTGCGAATGGCGGACGGAGGTCTTCCATCTCAAATGGCGATTTTCAGATGTTTCTCTTTCACTACTAGCTGTCTGCATGTGATGAGGAGGAGCGTCCCTCACGCGTTCCGCTGTTCTGGCACTTATCCCGTTGGCGACAATTTCAATGGTATGAGCTTATCTCCACAAATTTTCAACCGAGCAAACTTCGAATCCGTCTTCTAGCACACTTGGCTGGGATCACTCGCTGGTAGGATCGTGATGATCCTCCAGTGGTGGAGCTTTGTTAGCCACGCTGAGAGGCCAGATCCGGAGTTAAAGATGGCCATATTTGGTAGGCACCGATATATAGCCACAAATTCGAAGGTTAGATCATCAGACCTCTCTGTGCATAACGATATATTTAGCAGGAGATATATCAAGAGGATTTGGTGATAAACGCGTCAAAATCTCTCAAATATCGTCCGTCCGTCCCTAGTTGATTATCCTACCAATCTTCCATCTCCATCCGACCAAGCCCGTAACCAGTATACTACCGAGGACCTTATACTCACGGTACTATTTAATAGCCATCACGGTACCAGCAGTAGAGAAGGCCTTATCTCAAGAATGCCCTCAAATCACCCTCGTTCGCTGAGAGAGGACGATGACTTTGACCGCCGCGCTGTGCCGAGCCCACTTGTCATCTTCTTGTCAGTCGCCGGAGTCATGCTCGTCTGCGTGATTGCACTATGTGTGTACTTCTATAACTATAGGAAGAGGATGTGTAAAGAGTATGGATACACGGCAAAGTGGCCCAGAGCTAGGAGCTACATACGGCGAGCGGATGATGGCTTCGAGCCACTTACAGCACCGCCGCCATATCCTGGATTTGCCGGTTTTCAACATCATCATCACCGGTCACACCTTGCAAGTCACGGCCCGATGTACACGCACTCTGGCGACGTGATTATGGGGCGTGGAGGTCACCATACAAGCTCATTTGGCGAGTCTGGCTTTGTCTCTTCTGGCTTTGGTTCTTCTGGTTTGTGTTCGGCAGACTCCGGCGGTATCAGCACGTCAAACTCGGGAGGTGGCACAAACTCCATGTCTAGTATATGACAGAGCCATGAGAAATTTCCTCAAAGGATCCAACAACAAAGCAACGAAAGGCGATATCGTACGTGCGTGCGACATGTATGGTACTCTCCCACGCGTTGTCGACCAAGCAAGTGGTAGCGTGGAACAGTCCGAACAACGGATTCGTACGAAAGATCTATACGCCCTTGTATGCATCAACGCCGTAACCAACTTATTAGAGGATATCAAAATCCAGTGATTTACCATACTTCTGCTTTCCCCACTCATCAATCCCCTTCGCCAAGCTCCTCACAAAAACTGGATCAAACTTCGCCCCGCTCTCATACCAACCCACCCTTCCCGTCCTCCAAGTAAGCCACCTCTCCGCCAAGATCCCCTCGGGCGCCCTCAGGATTCCAATAGCGACATCAACAACATGGCTCTTGGCACTCGGTCTCCTCTCCTCACAGTCATAGAAAACCGTTGCTCCGCAAACACCGCAGAAACTCCTCAACACCCCCTCACTCGACGCATAAACCTTAGCCGTCCCAATCTTCAGATCCTGCTTGACGGATGGTTCAAGCAGCGCAAGCGGCACAAAAGTCCACGCCGTGACGTGCGTCCCGTCCACTAGCCGGCAGTCGCGGCACGCATCCAGCGTAGCCATCCACTTGTCCTTCTCGATCGGACTGATGAAATTACTGATGAACTCGTCCCCCGTCACCTCCGGCACCGTCGGGCGCGGAATGGTGAAGCTCACACCCCGGCAGTGACACTCCGCCCTCAACCTCTCGTTCCCCCGGGCGTCAAACTCCTGCTGCGGACGATCCTTCTCGCTCGGCGGCGGGGGCCACCTCTTGTCCTCCGGATCCGGGTTCCATATGTGCATCGGGCGGCCGTCCATGGCCGGCAACCACTCGTACAGTCCCCCCGCCAGCGCAGACTTGGTGAAGCAGTGGCTCCGAATCTGGAACGTGTCCTCCGCATGCGTGTCGAAGATGGACGTCGCGACGCGCCAGTCAGGCTTGCCCGTCTCCTTGTCTGGCTCCAGGTCGCGGTCGCCAAAGTGACACCCGCACGTGGAGCAGAAGAGGCGCTCGCTCAGCGCTCCCCTGGAGTGGGTGTAGCCCGTCGCGGAGGCGAGGGAGGAGGGGGAGACGAACTCCGGCTGGATGCCGCGCGGAAGAGGGGCGTGGAAGATACACAGTGTGCCGTGGGTGTAGCGGCAGGTTGGGCAGTGGCAGAGGTGCACGGGCAGTGGAAGAGACGAGGCGGGGACGGTGACGGTGAAGTGGATTGATTTACAGTAGCATTGCGCCGTGATGGTTTTGCTGGATTGAGGCAGTTCCCGTGGGAGATCATTCAGGTCTGTTAGGTCTGTTGAAGTCATTGTAACACTCAACAGTGTCGGCTTGTTATGAGTGTGATGGTGTGAATGGCCTTGAGATGATGAGTGTGATGGTCTTAGAATGAGGATGAGCGCGAACATGAGGGGAGAGACTACTTGCTACCAAGAGTTGCCGTGACGTAGCGTCGTGATAAGACGCAGGCACCAGCCAGCCCCGCACTAATTATGCAGGGTAAGGGTTGTTGCATAAGGGGTCAGCTCGGCACAAAATTTGAACCGTTAGATTAAACCACCGCTTCTATCTGACAACATCATACTCTCTTTCTCAATGATGAGCCACACCGATAAAGCATTAATCAAGGCACCAACGAGAGCTGGAACGCTGCTGTCTTCTCGTTCGCAAGCTCAAATTGCGCGTCACAATTTCGCCTCTTGCTCGTCCACCTTTTCCCGTGTTGACATCCTGAAATCTTGAGCCCTGGATTCCAGATCGGACAAAAGCCACAGGGAAAAAGAATGGTCTTGTCTGTACACAGACAACATCAGGAATTGAGCCCGATGCGGGGGTCGAACCCGCAACCTTGAGATTAAGAGTCTCACGCTCTACCGATTGAGCTAACCGGGCCTTGAGCTGGGATCCTAGCGGGTGTGGATCGACGGATGGGCAGGGCCGTATCGTAGCTCAGGATCTTTGTGTCCGGGCTGTGACCTTCGCCAGGTAGCTGCCCAATACTTTCTTTTGCCCCTTGTTCCTAAGGAGGATGACTGCTCGGGGGAAGTCGATCCATAAGAATCACGTCTTTCACAAATGTCGCCTTCAGCAATAGAATCCTCCAGTGTAGTTGAGCTATTGCTTAAATATGTCGTTGAATCTGGATTGCAATGGCCACGAAGGTGACTGTAGACTCAAATCCCAGAATGCAACGGTGAACTCAACCGGAAGAGACAAGGTGAACTTGTCCTTGTCGAACTGAACGATACTTTGCATTGTAACTCGCACCTGTTTGTGCAAACGCCAAAGTCCCCAGGATCCATGTCCGTAGAAGTTGTAGCGTGAGCAGCCCGGCGCATCGTTAGACGCGAGCTGGGCTGCAACCAATCTTGTCAACCGTGTTCATGCGCCATTCTCCCCTTACGCTCACGATGAGCTTGGGTAAAGTGGGCAAGTTGAGGTGTCCAGTGATCGTGACCAGTAATAACAGTGCTTTAGCATGAGACAATAGAAGAACTTGGGAACTTGAAGAAGCCACGCAAGTAAGCTCCTGCCTGGTCAAAGTTCCGGGATGGCTTCGCTTCTATGAATAGACGTAGATTCTGCTAGGAGACACAAGGCCTCCATGCTGTCCTTCCTAGCTGCAGATTCAAACATCCAGCGACTCTTCCCCCCTCACGCCACGCCACCATTCGCTCTGCCGCACAAGCTCGCCCTCTTCGCCACCCAACAAATTCCAGTATTTCTTCACAAACCACGCCCTAGCCTCCCAACTGCGGACATCCCACGGCATACCCGTCGATGCAAATCCCGTCGACGCTTCCCGATCCTTCTGCCCAACGCCTGCGCCGCCCCAGCACACCAGACCAGCTAGTACATCCTCGAAGAACTCGTCTTCGTCAAAATGTGCCCGGTTGGTGATGAGGTTGTTCCGCAGCGTGCGGAAGGGCAGGATATCTATGTACGGGTGGTGTGCGACGGTGATCTGTTCTCTGCTCGGCCTTAGATCAGGCTTTAATGTCTTGAATATCTTCTGGACTGTGAGGACAGTATCTGCTTTATCCATCGACGCTGCACCAGGGCGGAAAAATGGTGAGAGTGACTCTTCTGCACAGAGTATCTCCTGGCTGATTCCGATGTATGTTCCTAGAGCAGATACAGCTGCCAGGGTGCAGATCATCTCGATTCGGAGATGGTTGGCGTACGGGTCTGCTCCAGTTAAACCGGACCCGAAGGTGAGGACCTTGAACTCGCCGCGGCTAAGCGCCTCCGGGCCTCGTGATATGACATGAGAGTGAGGAGCGGAGCATCCGCAGTCGAAGGTGGTAGTGCAGTACTGGCCAATGTTGTCTCGGCCCTTATTACGGATGAGAAATGAGGGGTCAATGTAGGGGGTCGAACCCCATATGCTTCGTTCTGAGGTAGATGAGGCGTCATCCGAGACCGGCGTAGGTCCTTGAGGTTCCCATGGAAGCGAAGCAAAGCCGCCGGCGGTGTATGCATCCCAAGGGCTGTAATGGCTCCTAACAGGGGTTTGAACCGGTGTACTAGAGGATTGAGGCGTATTCACATCATTTGATGGCGTTGCCGCAGTGCGTGTTGCGACCGGCGAGTGAGATACTGTTGTCTTGAGGGGTGTTCCTGTGACGGCAGCAGCAGCTGCCGGTACGACAGTCCGGTTCTGTACGACAGACGCCGCAAGCGCTTCAAGCTTATCTAGCCGCTCGCGGAGCTTTTCCCCTACAAAAATAGTCAGTGCTTGACTCCTTGTGTTTTTTGTGGTGCATCCTGGACAGAAATGGGTTACTCACTATACTTCCTCTGAGCTTGGGCATTCTGTTGCCGTCGCTTTTCAGGGTCACGCCGCACGGGCTTCCGCGTCTCGTGTGGTTCTTTTGCTTTTCGCTGTGACACGTCTGAAGCCTCTGAGAGCATTGCGTAAATCTTTTCCAGCTACCTTGAAGGACGTTCGGTGACAGTGCAGGTGGTACAATCGTTGTGGATATGCGAAAGGAAGCTGGGTGTGGTCAAGATAGGCTGCAAGTTGGTCGCGGCAAATGGCTGACGTGAGCCACCTTTTGCACTGTGCTTGGTACTCGGTACGATTCTCCTCCGCCTCAATCAATCCATCCATTCCGTCATTTTTCCGCCAACATCTTGGTAACGTTTGCGCCAGTTTACATTATGCAGCTGACATCGTGTTAAAATCACACAATCATCACACCCAAACACCATTTCCGGAAGATAGGTATAAGAGGCAATGCCATCTGGTGACTGACATGCTTTGTAGCAGCAAAGTTGGCTAGTTGCGCAAACTCGACGCCCTCCAAACTGTTTTTTATGATCGTACCACGCATAAGGGAAACCCCCAGCTGTTGTGGTTCCTGCGGTGAGGGCTTGGCCTGGCGCCAAATTAAGTTGAATGGAGGTCCAAGGCTGGCGAGGAACAAAGCTGATTAACTCAGCGTCATCCAAGGTGGTGGTCAAGCCACACTTGTAGAGGTACATACAAGGCAAGTCAAATTCGCATCGGAATCAATCATAGGTTTATGATGTTCGTTGAACGACACGCTACATGGCCACTGATTCTATCACGGTAAGCGCTCGCTTTGCTTGTCGTCGGAATGGAGATACCAGACGTTCATAGCTTTTAGAGCGGTTGTAACGGGAAGGATTAGAAAGGTGTAGACTACTCTAGTCTAGTAGTTAGATAAGCTAGATAAAGCTAAAGAAAGCCTTGACATGCATTGACTGGCATATCAGTGCCTTGTGGTGGACAAGGGACGTAGGTAGTCCAAGGTACCTAGGGAAGATCCAGATGTTCAAAGCTTGTGCTGTTCTTTTTTTCAACTTCCAACAACCACAAAACGGACTGGAGTGCTGGTCGACTTGGTCTATGGTCAACTAATTGTTGACTGCCTACATCATCAATCAATGATCCCGCTCAAGGCTGCTATCACCAGACCAGCCCTCTTAAACCGGCCTCTTGAACCGGGAGCTTTCCCTTGACCAGGATGTACGCGTGTGGCACTTGTCGGAAGGCCTTCCCGGCTGGGTTAACTGCGCGGGACAACCACTGCTTCTCGACCGGTCATAGATTTCCAGAGTTCGAGTGCGATGCTTGTGATGAGTATTTCGAAGACAACTTTGGAAGATCAGAGCACATGGAATGGCTCGGTCATTGGATCGACAGCAAATACAAGTGCAATTTCTGTCTCGAGAGGTTCAATTGCTCTACGGCACAGAGAGAGCATGAAGTCAATTATCACCACCACTGCCGTGTTTGTGATCGGACGTTTAATAACCTCAATAATATCAAGCAGGTAGGTAGTCAGCTATACTATTGGCAACCGCTTACCTCACCACTGAACTGACCTCGACTAGCACCTGAACTCGAGCACTCATCGCGGGACGGACATAGCATGCCCGTTCTGCCACCAAGCATTTGCTACTGCTACCGGTGTCACCCATCATGTCGAGCGGGGTTCTTGTCCCAACGCAAGAAATATCAACCGCGACGAACTAGCCACAATTGTCCGCTCTAAGGATCCTGAGGGCAGAATCTCCAAGAATTTCATAGGTTGGACTGGTTCCAGTAACTACAAGGCCACAGGCAACACTTGGAACGGCTGGGCCTTCGAGTGCTACTTCTGTGATCGAGAGTTCAATCAGATTCACGGCCTGAACCAGCATCTTGATTCTCCTGTCCGTGAGTTTCCATCCACTGCCGCAATGGAATGTGAAGACGCATGCTACACCCGACTAACCAAGTCCCAGATCAGCAGAAGCTGTACCACTGCCCGGGACCAAGCTGCTCGAGGGAATTCACTAGTCTTGCCTCTATCATCAACCACCTGGAGAGCGAGGTCTGTGGGTTCATGCGGTTCGAAGAGGTGCAGGAGAGCTTTGGAGACATTATCATCCCCGGTTGTCCGCTGCCGTTCTAGTCGCAGCTGGCCATTTTGCTACCACTGTGCCTGACTGTCACCATGTAGCATCGATTTTTGATCTCATATGATAGAAGGCGTTTTTGAGGTCCGTGGCTTGTCTCCGCGCTCGCTTATCGAGGAATGACGGTCTCCTGAGGAGCTCTATGTGGAACCTTGCAACGACAGCGAGGCCTATGAATTTGTCGGCACTCTGTTGATCGTCAGAAGTAGGTTTAAGTGCAGCTAATGAAGTCTTTCTTCCTAAACATCGGATTGCCAAGTAGGGTCAACTGTAAAGTCAGTGTCGCCGCATTTTGTGGGTTGCTTGAGAATCTGTGGCTGCCGAACATGAAGATCTGCGTCAAGCTTTCGTCATTCGTCACGCGCCCACTAATCTATAAGATCACACCACATCGACAAGGAGAGATATCAACACCACCGTCTTCAATGAAGCCCATTGCTCGAATCTCAATTGGCTATGGCGCACTTTCGAGTCTCCGACGAGTCACAATTGCCTCTCCAGCAACAGAACCTGGATCTTATTGCACGTCCAGCAAGTCAGCGCATCAACACAAGACCCGAACCAGACCACCCACAATGCTTTCGTCAACAGCATTGCGGCGTCCAGATCCGATAACCGAACTCCTTCAGTCCCAACTCACTCCTTTCACCTCCATCACCTCCGACTTCCCCAACGTCATCTCCCAACGCCTGGACGACTTCGGAGACAGCAAAGTCCTCCTGATAGGCGATGCCTCGCACGGCACCTCCGAGTTCTACGCCGCCCGTGCCGAGATAACGAAATACATGATCCAGCACCACGGCTTCAAAATCGTCGCCGTCGAAGCAGACTGGCCCGATGCAGAAGCCGTGGACCGCTTCGTGCGCCGGCGCACCGCGCGGCCGGACCCTGTGGACGATGCCGATAAGCCCGGCCGGGAACCAGTTTTCGGTAGGTTTCCGACCTGGATGTGGCGGAACCACGAGGTCAGGGGATTTGTGGAGTGGTTGAGGGACTATAACCGGGAGACGGAGATGCATGATGCGGTCGGGTTTTACGGTCTGGATTTGTATAGCCTGGGCACTTCGATGGAGGCTGTTATTGAATATCTCGAGCAGGTCGACCCAGAAGCAGCGAAGGTGGCGAGGGGGCGGTATGAGAAGTTGATGAATTGGAGTCAGGATCCGCAGGAGTATGGGTTCGAGGTCGCATTGAGGGGACTGAAAGGGTATGAGAGGCAGGTTGTGAATATGCTTAAGGATCTTTTGAGGAAGAGGTTGGATTATTTGACCAGGCACGACGGTGTTGAGTTTCATAGCGCGGAGCAGAATGCTCGGCTTGTTGTTGGTAAGTATCACGTATGGGTGGTTGGGCACTGAAAACTGTCCTAACTTTGATGATAGATGCCGAGCACTACTACAAGGCCATGTATCATGCTCAAGATGAGTCGTGGAACCTTCGCGATACCCACATGTTCCAGACTTTGGGGCGGGTTCTGAAGCATCGGGGTTCGGACGTGAAGGCCATTGTTTGGGCTCATAACAGCCACATCGGCGATGCGCGAGCTACAGACATGAGCTGGATCAGAGGTGAACTCAACATAGGTCAGTTGTGCAAGGAGACCTTCAAGGACCAGGCTCTTGCTATTGGCTGCGGTACGTACTACGGTAGAGTGGCAGCTGCACACCGCTGGGGGGGTGACATGAACGTCATCAAAGTACGGCCTGGTATGGCCGGTAGTGTCGAAGAGCTGATGCATTCAACCGGCGTCAAGAATTTCGTCCTGGATCTGCGCGAGGCTAAGTGTGACCCGAAGCTCAGAGAAGAGTTGATGAAGCGGAGGCTGGAGAGATTTATCGGTGTGATATATCGACCTAATACAGAGAGACAGTCGCACTACTCCTCGGTAGTGCTCCCGAGGCAGTTCGATGGATTTGTGTGGTTTGATGAGACGAACCCCGTCGAGACGCATGAGGTGCATCAGCCAGACACGAAAGCAGCAGTGGACGAGACTTGGCCGTTTGGACTTTGATGTCGGCGAACTTGGTGTGCAAGAGTGCTACTCACTCTTTGTTTGTAGTAATATGACGCAAGCTTGTGTGGTATACCTCGATACATAAATGTATGGAGCAATATATCGTAAGAACCTTCGCGTAAAACTTGACCTCCGACGGCTAGACTAGACCATCTAGCTCTCTGATTTATGTAGTTGGCATGAGTCAAGGTTGGCATGGAAGGTCTCCTGTCTCTAGCAGACGCCGCACTCTATAATCCCCCTTTTCTTTCCTATTTACATGACCCCAGTTTAGCTTATGGTGATAAATCAGCTATCATGTCATGTGCTCTTTGTCTACCTCGCTTGGTATACATGTCTCAGACACTAACCCTAGACGCATGTAACTTTGAGTGCGAGGACGTTGATGTCTGGGACGTTCGTACAGGTGTCCGGCTGAAAGCTGCCCACTGACGAAAAGTTGGAGCAATTATTCTCTGAGATGTCGAGCTGTAGCGAAGAGCCTTGCGGGCAAGCATCAACCTGCGTCACTGATATACTGGAGATTGGGAAGATTTCAGTCTGGACGCAGGAACCCAGTCTGATTGTGGCGGACAGGAATCCGTTCCCGCTGGGGCAATTTTGTTGCGGAGAGACATAGCCCTTATAAAAAGCGCTTTGCGCGATCACGGGTGTTACTCCTGACAGGGCCAAGACAAGAAGAGCTTGAGCCTTGAAAGTCGTCAGCGTCAGGCAGTAAAAGATACGACATAGAGTCAAATACTTTCATGGTGTCCTTGTATCTGGACTGGTGTCCGAACACACAATCTTAGTGATATAGACGGGTGAGAGATGTCGGATAGCTTTGGCCAGACTGTTGCCTTGTTTACTCGGTGGATGACAAGTGAGATCAGTCGAGCCAGACGAAAAGGTCTGACCAGAAGCTTTATACTAAAGGTAGCCAGCGTACACAGTGCGTCGAAACACCTGCCTATCTGGTCCTCTTTTCCATGTTCTCACGAATTCCAAGAAAAACCATTTAGAAAGAGCACCAGGGCAAGGTTCGTATTACAAACCAATTTATGTAGTACCGTGGTGAGGAAGCGATGTGACGTACTCGGTTCCAACGTGGAACCACTGTTGATGGCTCTTATGCTATTTGTCTGCTCGTACTTTACCCCGCGGAGTGACCGAAGCATGCGACGCTTTGAGAAGTAGATGCCCAGAATTACAAGAAGAGATAACAAGCGATGGAAAAACTGAAGTCGATCTCCGGCTCCCAGGTTAGCATTGAGACTTCTAACAGGGTGTATACATGGAAGAGGTCTCGTCACAATTTTGAGTCAACCTCAAAGTAAAAAACATATTTCCAAACCTTCCAGACTTGATGCAGGTTTGTCTAGAATAGGCACAGAACACAACATATTTCAACGATTGAGACAGCCTCAAATGGTCTCGTAACTGTATCCATACCAGTGTCCGCACTCGCATTGCACTTGAAACCCCATCTCTCCCAGAGTCTAGACTTAACTTCCATGTCGCATCCTTGTCCCTTTTCTATCTTGTTTTTGGGGAAGTCGAGTTTGCTTTTTCCTCCGAGCTTGTTGAGTCGTCGCCCCCGTCTTTACAAATCTCCTACCAACTTGCTCTCTCCTCTGCCATACTCGCTATGCTTATCCGACTCTCAGTTGTTTGGTGCTACGCCTACAACTCCACGAGGCCGAACCTCCCCGTTTACAAACAGTCAATATAGATGACCAATGGTCGCCAAGGCTCCGTGTCTTGTATTCGAGAAGTTCGCTGGCAGGTACGTGCTTATCTGTAGCCTTCAAGGGAACTTCGCTCATTCGCAATGGAATGTAGCTCAATTTTGTAGTCTGCACCCATACCAGCCATGCCCTAAACTCATAGTGCTCAGCGCTGGCTGGTGCTAAACTCCCACAACAGCCCTGAGGCTAAAAGTAGTTAACTCGATAGCTGCCAGCCCGCGTAGCCGTAAAAGTTTCCCATGTGATGCAAATCTAAGAGATGTGATCCTCACTGGGAGAGAATACTGTGAGCCTAACCAGGCTTGTGAGTGGTGCATAGGATTGGACTCCTCTAAGATATCTACAGTCACTTGAGCACACGGTATTAGGTACTGGTAGCCTGGGAGCTCCGAATTTAGAAGTTATTGGAAAGATGCGTTGATCGCCCCTTTTGTCACCACGTTTGATATAGCAGACGCCATATATCACCTTTACTCACAATGGCCCAGCGTAGCCATGGAATACCAAGGAAGGAAATGGTTATCGACCCTTGATTACACTGTATGCAGAAAATAAAAGTCCTCCCAATGCCCACACAATACTGTACCATCTACAAAGTACCATCTACACAGATACTAAACTGGGGTCCGCTTTCTAAGAGAAATAGTATGCACATCAATGATAAGGAATGCAGGCCTTATCCATGTCCGGGCTTCATTTGCTCCTCTCCTTCGGCACCCGTTCCTCCAAGAACCCCATCAGAGCCGTGATGCTGATGCTCTACACACGCACTCGCCTCCGCATCCTCCCTCCCCTTGACCTTGGCCTCCTTCTTCTCCTTCTTTCTCTTCTCCTTGGCCACAACCTCGGCCCTCCACTTTGGCCCCATCTTCATGACAACCAGCAACAGAGGAGAGAGCACTATGTACAGCGCGCCGAGGAGAAAGAACGCCCACCCAGAACCCAGCGCAGTAATCATGGGCTGAATAGCCGCACTAGCCGCCGCCCCGAGCAAGCACCTCGTCAGATTGTTCGCCGCGACAGCAGCACCCGCCTTGCTGGGATATATGTCGATGAGCAGCGTATTGATCGTATTCACGAAGCCGATCATGCCAACCCCCATCAGAAACAACAGCACACACGGCACCGCCACACTGACGCGCTCCTGCATCACCCACCCCCAGACCAGCATGACAGCGATACTGAGCGACAAGAGCGGTATGCCGACCTCCAAGCGCGCCCTCTCGATCGGGAAGTTGCTCAAGTCCATCTGCCGCGACGAGTCGACCGACAATCCCAGCCTCGCCGCGTGGCGCCGGAAGTTGCGGTTGATCAGGGGCCCGGCCACGAACGCCGTGACGATACTGCCGCCCGCCAGGGGAAGGTACATGAGGCCTACGATAACGTCGTTGAAGCCGTACTTCGCTTGCAGCTGGGCCGGCAGAGCGGTGGCAATGGCGTAGAAGCCGGCGAAGACGAGGCCGCTGTAGAAGAGGAGGAGGCCGATCTCCTTCTCGAAGAGGATGATCAGCGAGCCCAGGAAGTTGGGGGAGACGAGCTTGAGCTTGGGCCGCTTTGAGCCGCTCGTCGCGGTCGAGGTGACGCGTGCAAGGGTGAGGTTGCCTGCTGTTTCGCGAGCGGCGCGTTTCCGTCTCCAGTCCATGATCATTTGCCAGAATGTTCGATACGCAGGGTGTGGGCGGATAGACCCATCGCCGACAATCTTCCGACACGTCTCGGGGAAGAAGAGCAGCATGGGAATTAGGGTGACTACGGCGGCGATGGTGAGGAACCAGAAGATGGACCTCCATCCCAAGTACTCCGCTAGGAGACCGCCGAGCACAGGCCCCAAGCTCGGCGCGAGGACGATTGGGATGACGGTAATGCCGATGTACTGTCCTCGTTCGGCGCTGGTGATGATGTCTGCCACCACGGCTTGATTGAGGGCCACCGTCGTGCTGGAGCCGGCGGACTGGAGCATGCGGACGACTAGGACGGAGACGTAGTTCTTGCTCAAGGCGAGACCAATGTTAGCGGCGATGTAGACGACGAAGCAGATAAGGTAGGCCGGTCGTCTACCCGCAGTATCGGCGAAGCCGCCAATGAACATCGGAGTCACGCCTTGGAAGATCATGTACGTCGTTACTGTCAAGTTGATCTGCGAGGGCGAGACGTTGAAATCCTTGGACAGGGTAGGTAGCGCCGGGAGGTATATCTGGGCAGTGAGCGGCGAGAAGAAAGCGCTCAGGGAGGCGCCGAGGACGATCCATCTCTTCTCCCATAGGGTATAGATGGAGTAGGGAGGTGGATTATCAGGCTGAGCAGGCGATGACTCCTTTGCCTCGCTGGGAGGCTCTCCGGTGGTGAGTTCTTCATGGTACGATTGCGTTTCGGTTGAGTTGGCGGTCTTCTCACTTGGCGTTTGAGATCTGACGTCTGACGAAATCCGCTCTCGGTCGGGCTCCGCTGTGGCTGACTTCACGGTGGCCGCCTGCGGTTCGGTACTTGGGGTTGCGGACATTGAGTTGTTAGCCTCCTTTTGGTTGCAAACTGCCTGGTACTAAGCCTAAAAAGTATACTGCATCTTCTGACAAGACTTATATATATATTCTTCCTCGGACAGTGATTTTTCATGAACCCCCCATGATAAAGCAGGTATTTCATCATGCTGCGGTGCCGACAGATGCCGCTTGAGCATCTCGGTGCCGATCCGGCCGGGATTAAGCATGGCTGAATGACAAAAACTCCGAAAAGACCGGCCCTACCAGAAACGGCTAGGCCAGTCGGGTCGTGCCGCTGCTCGTCCTTGGAGCATATTGCTGTCGCGTGCTCATTGTGAAAGTAGTCTGCCTGGGTATGACTCTGCCCGCGAATCCAGGCTATACTAGCACTTTGACGTGGCTATGTCTGTCATAGGGTCCTGAAGGACCTGAAAGGCGACAATTGTCTCCATTATGGAAGCTACTCGCCGTTGACTCCGCGATGTTGACTCCACGATCGCCTCAATGACGTCGCTCGTCTCGTGTCCCAAGTCCAAGGCCGACAGACGAAGGCGAGGCTGGTCTTTCCATCATCTTATTATCTCTTGAAGTCCTGCCCGTGGGCTCCCCTAAGTCCATTGCTGGATAGAAACTTCGAGGATTACTCGAACTATCCTCGAGCAGAGCTTCATCTTCCGCCACATACCTTCTTGAGTTACCCCAAGGCAGTGTCAACGCAACGTGTCTTTTGTGCAAATTTTCACATGGGAATGTTGTTGCCCTAGCGGAGCAGATAGACAGCCGCTGCTTGTTCGTCCTTGCCGACCTCGACGATAGCACTAGTGTGCCCTAAACTGCAGCACATGGGGACACCGTGGCAAAGGAACTATCACCTTAGTCGCTAGTTCTAAGCTCCATGCCGACGTTTTAATACGCTGGCATGATGGTATTTACAACGAAAGAATGCCATGCCGGCAGTCATGAACTCAAGCCATGGCGTTGCAATGTTGACCGTGGTCGTGGTGTGCCATGACTTCCCCGCCTATGCGCTACCAAGGCTACAAGCACAAACGGTGATGCTCGCAAGAAAGCCAATGTACGTATGGCCCTTCAATACCGCTGAACCCTGGAAGATGCCAATAGGCAGCGTTTCCGAATTGCAGTCCATTCCTCGCCTACAATCAGAGCCCCGGAAACCATGGTCTGGCTACCATGGCAATCAGCAAGGCGGCTTCCCGACGTATCTTTGTCAATCAGGTTCGAGGCTTAGCTTTGAGGCCATTACTCGAGCTCTCCTCGGAGCTGGTACAGCAACATCGATTGTCTGAACATGATACAACCATGCCTTCAAGCGCTAGAGCCGGGTTGCATGCCTTGATTGCATCAAGACTGCCAATCTTGTCCACCTCAGAGGAAGAAAACGTGCAAAGTTCTTCACGATAGAAATGGAGAGTCAAGCCAGGATGGTGTTGCACCTAATCAGTAGGTTCCCTCCCGGTTTCGACCTCCTTCTTGCCGGACTCGGCCAAGAACTTCAGTCATGGTTTCGATACATACGACGTCAGGCAAGAAGAGGTCGACTGCACGTAGGCACTGATAATCTTAACACCCGTGTGCCCGTCTTTATTAGCAAAGCATCAACTGCTTGGCCTACCGGTTGCTCGTCTGGCCTGATCTGGGATGCTTCTTCGAAACGCAGCGATGATTTTGTTGTCAACTTTGGCGAAAGAATGGCCCAGGGGTTTGGCGGTCGGGGCCTAGGTCTATTATTCTCTCCGCGCGGAAGCCTGCACCATTGTTAAAGGCTGGGGATGTCCTTTTGATATGTAGTACGGATTCTTCGTATAGTAGTGTAGACATCCCACAGTCGTGTTGACGAATGACGTCGTTGGACCCTTTGGACCCTTCAACACCACAATCGGGTCCCACCTTCCGCAACATCAGAACGATGACGTCTCTATGAGAACATCAAACATCATCACACATAAGGGCAACAGAAAGCCATCCATAAAGCTCAAGAACTGACAGATTATCTTCAGCAACGTTGTTTTCCTTAACCTTAGCAACCAAACCTGTTCAAATTCTACCATCTTCGACACTGAGCATCAAACAACTTCCTGCAACTCAACCATCCATCATGCAGTCAGTTCTCCACAGCGTCATCGGGCCCAAGGAGGTTCACCCAACCAACCTCGACGGCAAGGTAGCCGTCGTAACCGGCGGCGCTTTTGGAATCGGTTTCGAGATCAGCAGAGCCCTCGCCCACGCCGGCTGCCGGGTAATCATGGTCAACCGCAAGGAAGAGCAAGGCGACGACGCCATCTCCAAGATCAAGGAAGAGACGCCCGACGCCAAGGTCGAGTGGAAGGAGTGCGACCTGGGTAGTCTCAAGGCCGTGCGCGACGTCTTCAGCGACCTGCGGGAGTCGCTCCCTCGCCTGGACTACCTGTCGCTGTGTGCGGGCATCAACACGAACAAGTTCGAGCTGGACTCGGACGGCATCGATCGGCACTTCGGGGTCAACTTTCTGGGCCACTTTTATGCCGTCAACCAGCTGTGGCCGCTGCTGCGGAAGACGAGCAAGATGCCCGGCGTGTTTCCTCCTAGAGTTGTCTTCGAATCTAGCGAGATGCATCGGACGGCGCCGAGTGATGTTAAGTTTGCTAGTGTCGAGGAGATCAACACTGACATTGGTCCGACGCATCTCTACGGACGTACCAAGCTTGCAATGATCCTGGCGACGCACGGTCTGCACGAGAAGGTCATCAGGAAGAACAATGACCACATCTACGTTGCCGCTGTCCATCCTGGGGCAGTAAGTGATGCAATTTACCTACCATTTCCTTGCGAGCGCGAGCTGACACATGTTACAGGTCAATACTGCCATGCAGCAACAATGGAAGGACGCCTACCCCGGCATCACCGGCACACTACTGTCGTGGGCTATGCTCGCGTTCGGCCGTGATGTAAAGCAGGGTTCGTACTCGGCATTGTGGGCACTTACGGCGCCGGAGCTTGAGGAGAAGAACCAGAACGGCTTCTACTTCAGTGACGTCGGTCAGCTCGGCAAGGAGAGTGCCCAGGCATCCGATCCCCAACTCGTCCAGTCTTTGTGGATCTTGAGCGAGAACATGATTAAGGAGAAGCTGGGACAGGATGCTCTGCTCGACTGGGACGTATGAGGAGACGGAATAGACGAGGCGGCTGTGTAAGATAGACGTTGATCTCGGACTCTCGTGTTGAGACATGCCGTTAGCAAGCGTACCAATGCTCTAAGGTTTCTGGCACAGAATGCAAAATTGATCCGGATTTCGGTGTGACACATGCCACAGCACCGATTGCGATGTGCGAGGCCGATCGAGAGGAAGATGGACCGATGTGCGCGTCTTCGAAGAGGCTGTCACACCAGCGCGAGGCCCGGCAGATGACCGAGCGACGTAATTCAATAATCAGCACGCTACACAACGTTGTCTCGACACCAGACTGCTTCACATTGAGATGCGACAAAGCAGAGCCACCATGGCCACCTGCAGTTAAGCCTGTGTTAATTATGCGCTAGAAGCTGAACCCGAACTGCAAAGGTCAATGAGACAGTTGCTCCGAACTGCTCGACATGTTGAAGGACAATGCCGCAGACCATCTCGTAATGCAAAGGGACGAAGATGTCAATGGGATGTCAATAGGAGGACGTCGGTATGTCAGGTGATGGCGCTTAGGATCGCGTTTGACCCGACTGCTGACCGTGGCAAGCTCGACCGAAGATACCAAGCTTACATACACGTGACGACAGCTACCCCCTCGATCTTCACGAGGCCTCTAATTGTGGCGTTGTCGATGCCAATGCCGATGGCTGGCAGACACGGACGCCGTGTTCGAAATATAGAATATTATTGATCACTGTATACGAGACTGGCTCATGACGTTATGGATGGTGTCAGTTTCGACTCTGATAGAAACCCGAATGTTTTCAGTGCTGGACACAATTGGTTCCTGGGCCATGTGTTCTCACCAAAGCAGGTCCAGACTCGACATTGCAATCTGTGGAGTGGGTCGTCCATGAGGGACTACCTTACTATACCAGTCCTGGTAGCGCCCTTGCTGCAGTATGGACAGGTGCATTACAATCGAAAGAACTCCTACTTGAGGGAGACAAATGCCTCGCCCTCTTAATTGACATGTCCTCGATCAATGCCGCCTTTCTTCCGACTGTCTTTCGAGTCAATTGGGACCCTCGAGCGGCGTCGTTGCATTGGTCCCTAGATTTGATGGATACCGAAAGTGGTGTAATTTCGTTTTGGGCCAGGTGATCTGTGCCTCGATCATGAGAGCGTCAAGGGTTTGCAGATCCGGGGTGGTCTAGCCGAGTTCCAACGGCTACCCGACTCGAGCCGACTCCATCAGTCGACTATTGAGTTTTGTTGGGAATCTTTGGCTGTGATCATGAAGTTAACGACGTCCAAGTACAGTCGATTATACAATGCTGAGGGTGTAGAGAGTCAGCAACATCAGCTTAGCTTGCAGAAGTCGGCACGGGAACGCAAGCAAGCTGAGCTTGCCGCGGGGCTGTAAGCATGACAGGAATTGCGGCGACTCAGGTGGAGGAACAATGGCAGGATCCGGTGCAAGACTTGGTGTGCCTGGTGTGCTACGGGGGATCCATTCTTTTTGGTACTTGGAAATTCGCGCCCTGGGCTGCCCTGGGCTGCCCTGGCTGCTTAGGGCGGCTCATCGCTGGCAGTTAAGACCAGCATCCCCGTTATGCTACAAACACGCCCACGTCCAGGTTATTTCTTGTTTCAAACATCGACTGTCGCACAGGAAGCATGCAGTGCATGTCCGTCAGTCTCTGATTCATCAGCGCAGAACGGGAGGGAGGCGAAAAGCAATGCAGCGGGAGAGGCACAGTCGTGAGTGGCCGTCAAACTCAATCGGGAGGGTGTGTGGAAGGGTGTGGCCCCGGCTCCCCCGCATCCAATCCACAGTGCCTCCAGTCTCTGCCGGGTCACGTATCCCTGCCATCGAAGCTTCGGTCTAACCCGCACAAGCCAAGCGCCACTGTACAAGTCTGTGAAGGCTTGCTGAGAACTTCTGAATTGGTCGAATTGGACAGGAAAGCCCTTGCCCAACACAGGATGTGTATGCTCCCCTTGGGTTTGATCGTGATTTTGCGCTACTTTGTGTACCTTACCACTTTCCGTCCTAGTCTCCGATGGCAAAGTGTAACCCCCGGATCGTCCCTTTCCCATTTCCAGGTTTATCTTGCTGGCATGGCCCTCCATTCCAGAGCGCAGTGCGTTCTCCAAGGCCATTGCCTCTTCCTCCACCTTTGGTCAGCTCGAAGGCATTTCTGATTGAAGATCCATTCCATCAACATACAGGGACACGTCTCCCTCGCAAGAACTCACTCCCTCGATTCCTTGGTGCTCTTTAAGTGAAGCGTCAGCGGAAGGACATACTTCACCTAACCATGCACTCGTCAAAGGGTTGAGCCGATTTAACCAGCCGAGGAGCACACTCATCATCAACAATCAACAACAATAACCGCTTCTGTGCGACCAGCTAGCTCCTTGTACAATCGACGCCGCTCTACTTGAAAAGGTTTACACCAACCAACACCACTGTGATCAAACTCTTGTAATATCACGGTCGGCCGACTACAAATCACATTCCGTCATGTCATGTTCGCCCTTCTGCGGCCTCCGCCTCTGGGGTCGCAAACGGACTATCTCTTCACCACCAAACGTCGTCCATGAGGATGATGCAGAGCAACCACGCCCTTACAGTGGTTCCACGGCCGTTGGCACTTCGACCAGCGCGGATACTGGTTCCGAAGAGAAAGTCAACGAGAAAGATAACGAGCCAGAGAAGCGGTCACGGTCGCGATCAGTCAGCCAAAGGCTCGTCGTCCCAGTTGGAGCCTTCACCTCAGCTTTGAGGGAAAGGGCACGCTCGCGGTCGCGTTCAAAGTCTCTTCTGCCTCCAACGAAGCCGTCGGAGGATGACGAAAAGGAGCTACCGAGCCTCCCATCCAGCAATGACAAGCCGCCGCGCTTAAGTCTTGACGACCAAGAGAAGGAGCCACGCTTGAGCTCCAGTGACGAGAAGCCACATCCAGCAAAGGATGTCGACGAGAAGCCGCCACGCCTGGAACTCAACTTGGTTACCGTCACCGGCCCAGCATGGCCTCTCAAGGACGACAAAGATGCTGAAGGAAGCAATGCGCCGAAACAGCCAGACAGCGCAAAGCAGCGCGTCAACAGTATCGACTCGCTAGACACGCCTACCTCGCCCGACTTCCCTGACGAGGAGAAGAAGCACGTTGTCGAGCGGCTATCTATCACCAAGGGTGACCCGAACAGGGACTCGAAACTTGAGGACGAGAATCCCGAGGTTGAGACCATGGAAGAGACGGAGGAAGAGGCGAGGAAGCGGAAGATGAGGGAGTCGCGACAACGGCTGGCAATGGAGCAGCCGAAGGATGAGCAGGACAGGCTCGACATGTTCCAGTGCATGTGATTACGGTTCGGCATGACTATGATGCTTGTCACGCATCAGGATTTTCTATTTACGAAGCGCGCTTGGGGCTATTTGTACATATATGGGAGGATGCTTCATTGTCACACGCCCCTGCGACACGCAGTGCTGTCTAGCCAGGCGTTTTTTTGGCAGCGATCGTGTCAATATTTTGTTTTTAGCATTTGCTTGGAGCGGCTTGCATGGCCGGAGACGCAAAACGGAGGCCACATCATGGCACTTTCTTTTGTTGTCAACAGAGACTTTGTTCCTCCTGCATTGCGAGTCATCACCGGTATCCCGTCTTCGAGCAAATTTCCCGGTGTCAAATCTTGTGATCATCAGATCCAGTCGCTGACAGGGATCCAGCACCACACGCGATGTAGCCTGAATAGGCAATGGCCCCGGTGGAGCGAACATGGCCACACAATTGAGATCTGACAGGCTGCGCGATTCGAGGCGCGATCCCTGCTTCCCCGCAAACGCCATCGCGATGCAGCGCAATCGTGCCCCAAACGTGCGTTGTTAGGGCCTCCAGAGCCGCATCATTAGGCCCATCAACGACGACCACCTTTGACGAGGCTCTCTTTCTGCAGCTGATGTTTCGCAAGTTAAGCGATTGTCCAAATGCCTCACCGATGCCAGAAGCCAGCTTGAGCCGTCATATGGTCAACAAATGTCACCGCAATGTCTGACCTGTCCGCCTATAGGACGCGATCGAACCCCCTCACAAAGTCCAGAGCTCAAAGCGCCAATTTGCAGTCCCCTGAACCCCAGTGTAACCCTCGAGTGGGGCATCGCAAATTACTCTTTCGGAGAGGAAAGGCCCGTCAGGAACGTGAACTCACGATGCGCAAAAGGATATGCGATCAAGCGGCTGCAACATCGACTTCAATAATGCCCCAACCGCACCAGCGACAGACTCGACTCCACCATGCATGCAGTGAATATGTATGTGTACCTTCTAGTCTCGACCCTCTACCTCTGGCGATCACGGAGACAAGCTCACACAACCGGTTGAGCTATCCTCCTCGAAGATGCCCCCAAATATGATACCCTCGTCAATTCCCGCCTCCTGAACCCCATCTTTGACGATATTATTGCCCCCGATCCCCTTTTTCAGTACCCCGAAATGGAACTGCCCCTGCCCACTGACATCGTTGGCGATAGCCTGCGTGACAGCTTTGAGTGCCGTCGTTCCTGTCGAGAAGAACACTTGCGACGTACTGTCACCTGCAGTCAGCATTCATGACTTGTGCATACACTTCATCAAACATGGAAACAACTCACAGCTTATTAAAGTCCAACGTAACTGCAAAATTATGAAACAATCCCGCCTTGAACGGCGTGCTGAACAGCACTTTTGGCGGATTGTCGTTGACATTCCCAAACAGCTGCAGGGTATCCGGATCTCCCGCACCCGCACCGATGACCGTCCCCGTCTTCAGCACCAGCTGATTAGTACTAAAGTCATTGCTCTCCAAGAACACAAGCTGGTACTCGTGGCTCAGGTTAAGCGGCCTCGCGGCGTCCTTCATGACGCTGAAGTGCAGCGTCTTGACCCCGGTCGTGCTCGGGTCCGTGCCGCTGTTGCTCGCCGGCAGCAGCTCCGCGCGCCGGAAGCCGGTCTGCACGTTGTCGGCGCTCGGGGCGAAGATGGACTTGTCAGAGATGGTCACCTCCACGGGTACGGTGGCGGTGTCGAAGAGAGACGGCGTGACGGAGGGCAGCTGGATCAGCTGGCTGAACTTGAGGCCTTGGCCGAAGACGTTGCTCTGGCTGAAGAAGGCGTTTGCTGCGTCGAAGGAGGCGGCGGTGAAGGTGCCCGGTATGCGCCCGTCGAATTGTAGGGTGCATTTCTGCGCTGCAGCGAGGGGGAGTAGGGATAGTATCGAGGATACTGAGACTAGCTTTGAGGAAACCATTATGTGAAGGACCCAGCCGAGAAAAGGAAAACGAGAGAAAATAAAGAATCAGAAAATAAAGAATCGACCAGCAATAACTGCGAATAACGAGAGCGCAGTGACGAGGACATGGACATCGTCTACTTATGTAGGTGGTTTTCTGTAACTCACCCGCTGGCCATAGCGTGGTGTCGCATCCGAACCCGTCTCAACTGTTCATGCATGTCTTGGCGATAGTTCGCCAAATACTGAGCACAATGTTGAGGCGACCTTTGGATTGATGAGGACTTTCACCACGGGGCAGGCTACTCGAGCGGTAAAAAGTGCCTCAAGTTTCACTTTCCAGCAGATCTTCGCTGGTGCGGCGACGGAAGCACGTCTGAAGTCGAATGTGGGGAAGACGGAGATCAAACAATCGTCAACTCGTCTCAGCACTCAACTGCCAGAAGGAGTTCATCGGAGCCGATAAAAAATTGCTAAATAATGACTTAAACCTGCTCGACACTCGGATTATTGCTCTGGCGAGCCATCTCATCATGGAAACCGTTCTGTCTTCACCCTGCCTCGAGGAAACCACATTGCTATCAGCAATGTGATGTGAGACCTGAGCTGTAACTCATTTCAAGGATTGCGGCCCAATTAACAGTTCAGTCCTCAAATACCAGAATCCTCCTGCCAAAACGGATCATGAGCAGGATAATACGCCCTCCAATTATTACAGTTGGCCGTGATGTCGTTCAAGTTCACCGCCGTGGGGATGCTGCTCAGCTGCTCGAGGAACTGCACGCTCAAGCCCTGCGAGACATGCCTAGCCCACCTGTCAGTCGCCTTCTTCTCAACATCACCCATTCCCGGAAGTCAGACATACCACGCTACATGGCAATGAAACAGCCACGTCCCGGGATTGTTTGTCATGAAGGCCACGACGAGCCAGCCCCAGGCCGGGAGCATGGTGCTGTCGCGGCGGGTGGGGTTGGTGCCGACCAGCTTGGCCTTGTCGGTGGCCGGGTTATAGGCCCGGAGGGTGTTTCCCGGTGCTATGGGGTTTGCGAGGGCGGGTGAGGCGCCTAAGATTAGGATGTCGTGACCCTGATGTAGGATTACATCTGGTTAGAGTGGGTTAGGTGAGTTTGGTGCCCCGATGCGGACTTACGTGAAGATGGACGGGATGCTGCGTAGCGTTAACAAATGGGACTGGAAAGGACGAAAAAAAAAAAATGACTTACTGGAATCGAGGAGTTGTTCTGGATGAGCCAGAAAGTCCACTGCGACCGGGTCAGTTCCACTGGGTGAGCTTCTCCGACACAGGGAGTGGTACTTACAACATTGGCCGTCGGGACTTGGATAACATTCTCCCGAGACGGCATGGTACCAACATTGTTGTTCTGCACATACTGCAGTGTCGGATTACTCCACGACACATTCATGGGCGAGTTATTCACCGGCCAGAACACACGAGCGACACCAGTACTGCTGTTGATATAGATATTTGTGTTCAGCGTGTCCGACGGCGTAGCCGTGAACGAGGCCACCGGCGCTGATTTCGACACAACAGGCACGAAGTTCAGCGGATCGGCACATTTGGAATCCGGTGGGACGGTCCCGGGTGTGGTTGGATTTGCGTTGGCTGCGCCGGTGTACTGGAAGATCGCTGCTGGTTTGGCGTTCTTGCCCTGTCCGCAGGGGGCGCTGGAGTAGCTGACGTTGAACCAGTAGTTGCCGACAGGCTGGTTGGCGTTTATGATTACGTCGTATCGCTGGCCTACACCCATGTAAAGGCTGGTGACTGTCTGAGGCGTGACTGGAACGAAGTCGGTTGCCACGATCTGCATGGAGTGGCCGACGAGACTGACAGTGAAGGTATTCTCTACTGAAGGGTTGATGAGCCGCACAAGATGGAGCTTGTTTGGTGTCAAGGTTATCTTCTTATAGCTCCCTCCGGCACCCAACGGGTTTCTGTTCACTCCGTTAAACAGGATATTATCACTTGGAGGAGGGGCTCCTGGGAAACCCGGGATATAGGGGTTAGTGGGATCATTGACGCGGTGCATGATCGTGTCGACGGCCCCATAGTACCAGTCGGAGATCATCAGGGGCCCGAGATCGATGTCATAGTTGGCCGATGCCGGTCCGTTGATGACGATGGGACCGAGCACTCCGTTCCCGTACTGGGATGAGAAGTGTGAGTGGTACCTGGACACTCATGTAAGCTCTTCAGGCCACGACACATCCTCGTGAGTCAAGGTAGTTGCGTGTTACTTGCCATGATGTTCCGTACTGGGTTGCAAGGAATGAATACGTCTTGCTGCTTCCAGGAGGAATCGGGCACTCGGTAATGCCGCTTGATCCGTCCTGGGTATTGCTGTTCAATTGCCGGACGCCGTGCCAGTGTATCGACGTGCTTCGCTGATTAGCAGACAGAATATGGCCAAGAGGACAGCTATAAACTCACCCATTGGTGACCAGGTTGTTCACGACCGTAACGCTGATCCGGTCACCCCAGTCTAAGTATATCCGTCAATCATACAGCTTAATACTGGTAATAAGCATCATCCATACCTGCAGTAACTGTAGGGCCTAGTAATCAAGTGTTCAGTATCTCATACGTGCCGTCATGTATGGCTGCCGACTTACCCGGGAACCCGCCTGGGATAATAAAGTCAGTACCACTACCAGTCCAAGGTTATCTCGCATAATTAGGATCTTACCATTAATCAACATTGCTTTCACCTTGGCCACTCCATCACCGCCAACCCAGTTGTTGACTTCCGTGAGTGTGAAAGTGTACTTCGACATGTAGTCAGAAAGTGTCCGAAGATCTAGGGGTGCTACACTTCAAACGCATTACACACGCTTCTTGTCACGCCAGTAGTTGGCCAGCTGGCTTCGTAGTCAGTATTGATAGTGAACGACGGTGAAGTCGTCCAGCACTGTCGGTTCGTTGCGGTATTGCAGGTTGGGGCTCTAGGTTGTAAGTCATGAGAGGCAGGAGCAGCATAGACAAGAACTGCTGGAGCAATGAACACTGCGCCCCTCCACAGAGCGCTCAGCAAGCCCATCTTTTATGACTCTGAGGTGAGCAAATGTTGAAAGCAATGTATCAGTACCGCCAGACTTAGAGCTTACAATTCACAAAATGCATAGTTCCGGTTGGAAACTTCGAGTGAAGACATTGAGCAGAACACCCTTGATATAGACTTTCCTGGAGCCTATCTGAAAGGTGAGTACCGCCGAGTCATGGTCACGACTCAGGGTTCTCATGCTCTGTAACCCAGATCTGCAGGCTCTTATCCTCATGAGGGCCATAGTCGACTTCGATTCCACACCTCGCTTCACGGGGATAATCGATAGCTTGAAGCCACACACGGTCAAGACCTCAAAGTTCATAATAACCTCCCAATAGCATCTTTTCAATTCAGCCCCTGAGGCTTATCAGCATACGACAAGAATCTTCGGGACCGAAACAGCTGCAACCTCGGAGGTAGGTATGAAATTCTTGCACTTGGTGTGGAAGTAAGTGTCTTAGAGGGAGAGGTGAATGACAGGTGCACCGTCGACATCGTGGTCCGAAGTAACGCAGGGTTGCAGTCGTGCTAGCAGTATAAGGAAAGTCATGGCGAGGCATGACTTCTGTCCCGTCTCTTGGCTCCAGAAGTGTCAAAAGGTACCAAGGGTCTGGACTGAGATTTGGGGACAGACCTCAACCTGGATTTGCGAGGCCCTACCTCGTACCAGGCAGGCAGCCAAGCCGGATAGCTCCGTCATGTAATAAGGGACTCTGACAGTTGGGTCGCCTTACCGGTATTTGGTCAATTAGGTGATAGACGCAGAAGAGTTGGTTGCGGCAGACGCGCATCGGTTAAACGCTTTGCATGTCGTGACAGGAACCCCGCTCGCAGTGAGCCCGGGGCGGTGATGGAAGAATGCAGCTACGGCAGCTAGCACACGGCACGATATTAATTGACCGCGATCAGATGGTCACTGACACACACTCTTTCTACAGTTGCCCTCGGGACTGTGTAAAAAAAAAAAATGCACCCTTCATGTGGGCGAAGCAAAAAGCAAGGCAAGATACAGATGGCGAGTCACTGGACTTCCACAAGCTGTGCTTGTTAATAGAAATAGATATGGGGTAGGTTTCACAGCGCCTCTGAGGCGGAACAAACACTTTCCGGTCATCAGTAAGACAGTGAGAGCCAGACGACAGAGACCTAGACATAAGCACAATAAATCGACACTGGTTGACTTACTCGAGTAATCACATGATTACGCTCTGTTCTGGCACAGACATCTTTCTTGTATGGTCTGACCAGCTCGCTTTCTCAAGCATTTGCTCTTACATGGTATGTGATGTTGCAGAAAATACCAGCGTTAGAGCTACATAGTATAAGGGTTTGTAGCAGGTCGGTGAATGAACTACACGTGCTTGAGTGCCGTTACGTTCACTGGACAAGAGCCTGTAAGCCTGGATAAGCAGGCGAAAATGGCAAGATCTGCTTTTGTGTGCCGCAGAAGGTGCTCCTGACGGGTCGACTTCACGTGAATCCAGGCACTGGGCTTCGAGATGACCCAAGAGTGATGTGGACAGACGTACCTTGGGCGGCGGGAGCCTCTTCCGAAAATATGAACTTTGTGATCATCTCGCGAATGGCCATCTGAGTCTAGGCTCTATACTAAAAGTAGTCTAGTACAGGTTCTGAAGTGTTTTAAAGTCACGAGCAGCAGCTCGTGATCATCTCTAAGCACATTAAAAAAAAAGAAATGACTCCCACCGTCGCTTACAATACAATGAAACCAGTCACCTTTTCGAGAAGTATCTCAGTCCAAGTCTAGGCTGTCTTACGGTTTCTCATTGCTGACACCTTCTATCGAGTGATCCGAGATCTGTCTGAGGTTAGACTGCGTGTAAGTTAAAGACCCTTATTTTGTCAGAAGATGGTATTTTTTTCGATCGCGTCACTGTTGAAGTCTAGGTCTAATGCCTCGGGGCTAGGGAGCTGGCCCGAACCGACTAGGATAAGCTGACGGCCACTAAGCCGCCATTTTCGAATCTGGACCGACAAGTCTATTAAAACATTATCATCAGAAAAAAAGAACCGCCAGGTGATCAGAAGGTATAATCAGAGCTGAGCGACCGTACATGTAAGCTTAGCCTGGCTGCGCCCCTGAACGAGGTCGTTCATGTCATCGCACCACTCAGGTCAGCTGTTACATCTCTTACTGTCCGGCCATCGCCCAACGGAGTTTGATAATATGGTAATAACCATGTATCTTAAAAAGTGGTATAAGCGCAAATGGTGTAAACTCCCGCACAACTCATCTAGTGCTTTCTATTGGGCGGGCTCAAGTAGCACAAGAGTGTCCGGAACCCTCACCGGCGGATCAAGGTGAGAAGCTGACCAAGTGGCAACCGTACGCTGACAATCCTGCTTCAAATTGTGTTCTCGTGCGGTATTCGTGTTACGCGACTTCAAGTGTCATCATCTACGCCTCGAAGACGAGGTCACGAGCATGTCAAAGGACATTATTCATCTCGACGGAGGCTCGAAATCTAGTGAAAGGACGCAGTTATAAGTATCGACGACTCGGTCAGTTTATTTCCTCATTAAAATAATCAGAAACCATTCCCAAACAGTTCTCGCATACATTCAGCTACGCACATTTACAACATACCTAGAAAGTCGCATCCAGATTACTACAATAGTTATGTCCTTTAACTTACAGACCCCTAGGCCGGCTAATGCCAAGGAAATTGCGGACTGGGGCAGGATCTTCCCCAAGCTCGGCAGCAACTTTAAGATCCTCGCACCGGAGCAGGAAGAGGGCAGTGACGGCTGTTACAATTGTCTCGGTTGGGCGAGTGGAGAGGTCAAGAACTTCTTAAGCTTCGACGCTTTCAAGGACGCGCAGTTGGAAGCAAGATGTGAGAGACCTTGGAACAGACTCGATCCTCAGTACGCTAATCTCTCTTTCAAATCGCAGTTGCAAAGCTCGGTCTTGTCAAGTGCGGCGAGGCCGAAGCCACAATCGACGCCTGGTATCTTCCCGGAGAAGCCGCCGCAGAGCACGTGTCGAAGAAGGACCCTGTTACCGGAAAGTGGACAAGCAAGCTTGGCCCAGACGGCCCTCTGATCGAGCACGAGCGTTACGCATTTGCGGACAGCGACTACGGTTCCGTCAAGCTGCACTTTGGCCCTCCCTCTGGAGGGGCGGCTTCCACTCAGTCTGTGTCCGCTCAGTCGATCGAGCCCGGGTTCGCCATGGAGAGCGTCCCTGATGTCACGGATGATGACATCGCCGCTGTTGAGAGTCATGCTGCTTTGTTCACTTCCCTTGCCGTTGCACCCAAGCCAGCTCCCAAACCCAAGGCTCCAGTCAAGCCGGCTCCTGCGAAACCCACTGCTCCTGTCAAGCCTGCTCCAGCGAAGCCAACAATCCCTGTGAAGCCCACGCCCGCGAAGCCTACCCCGGCCCCTACCAAGCCTACGGCTCCAGTCAAGCCAGCTCCGACCAAACCCACTACCCCTGCTAAGCCGGCCCCTGCTAAGCCGGCTCCAAACCCAGTGGCAGCCCAGTTCGAGAAGGCATACACTGCCTGGCAGGCTACATGGAAGACGCCCAAGGTCCGAATCGCATCTCGGTAAGCCTTTACCTTCATCATTTATAACGTCCAGATATCCGAGCTAACATGTTATTGCAGTGACGATGGCTACAAGAAGAGCGCAGAATATAAAGCCTTAGTGAAGCTCGGACCGGCCATCCTTCCTCTGCTTGCAGCCAAGTTGGCACAGCGCAATCAGATTTATGCTGCGATACCATGTAAGTGCAGTCTGCCGGCCATGTCTAGCAGATCCCCTTTCCGAACGCATGTTCGCTTGAGCCGCCAACTCACTCGATTTTAACAGGGCTCGAGCTCGACAAGGGAGCGCACAAGATCCCATCAACCGACATCCTGACCCAAAAGAAAGCCATTCTGAAGACCAGCGCCGCAACAGTCAAAGCACTTTCTTCCGACATCGAGGAATTCGGCCTCAATCGCGACAAGATCCTCGGCGGCGCCATCAACGGCCTCAAGGCCGCAGCCGAACTGATCAACGACCCGCTCTTCCAGCAGATCGTCAGCCGCGGCGCTCCTGCCGTCGCCCAGATTCTCGACGACTACGCCAAGAACGGCGCACACGGCAAGGCCATTTGGATCGAGGCGCTCAAGCAGATCCATCAGATAGAGCAGGAGCACAAGGGCGAGTCGTTCCCTCAGCAGCTAAAGGACTTCGAGACCTGGCTGGCTTCGTACACGGGACAGACAGTCCCGACCGAGGCCCCTGTTGAGTCGGATCCGGCGACGGAGCCTGCCGCTGAGCCGGAGGTTGATCCTACGACTGCCTCTGAGGCTACACCGGAGGGCGGCGAGACTCAGCCCCAGTGAACCTAACTGTGTGGACAGTCCGCATCGAAAAAATGCCGCCAAATTCAGTATCGCCCCTTCCCGTCTTGCCTCACCTCTCATGCACTGTACCTCTCTTTGCTTCCATCTGTTTTCACTTGCTTTGTCACATTTCCATTGTAAAAGCCTAGGCTGTCCGTATCCCAGCGATACGCAGGAACGACTATGTCAGGAATTCCACTCACTCTTTCGTCTAAAGTCTAGTCTAGATGATGTCGCGTCTGTCCTTCTCAATATCTGTACAATGGTAGTTAGTACATATCGAAATCAAGTTTAACCCATTCGAAAGTCTTTGACTGCCATACGTAATCATGCCTTAAACAATTTGGTGAAGGTAGTGATGATATGACTTGATGTCAGATTTGAGCCAAGGCCAAACCATTATGAATGACATTAGGGGGTGGGGCAGCCGAATTTTCTACATTTGTCGATCTACTCGAAATCTTACATAATTAACATTACTGAGCCCAAACTCTATCCAATTGGCCTCGTGGCGCAATGGTAGCGCGTTGCTTTCCGGTCGTCTTTCACTGCTGGCAGAGGTTGCAGGTTCGAGTCCTGCCGGGGTCGATTTCTTTTTTGTGCCTCTAACATGCCTTCGGCTTATATAGCATATTACTGCGTTTTTGCTTGTAAATTAACACTTGCTTCCCTGTTTTGCTATAAAAGATGGCAGGCTGTGTTGTTTTTACTTTGACGATATACTTGTTGTACTATTGCGACCTCTTTACATGCTGTGTTGGACCCATTGGACTACAACGTTGACACTGAGATGATATTGCCGCCAAACGCCTTGATACTCGTTGTCCCTGGTCAGCAGCCCGACGGCTGGCGACGTCACACCGGTCAGAGTAAACGGTGCTGGAGACGAATGGGCCAAAGGGAGAGCTTGGGGGAAATGTTTAGGTACCGGCAGTCTTTAATGGCGGATATTACTGGGCTCTATTGCATTCGCTCGAAGAAACGTCCTTTGTCTTCGCCGGCGACGGAGCATGACGCCGGTGAGCTGGCAGGTGATTGTGGCTCCGTGAACACCCAGAGTTGATGATTGATAGGACGTATGTAGTTCTGGGCCCAACATGCTTGTAACTTACTCCCCGAGGGGAAAGGCGTGGCTTGAATCAATAGGCGGCGTGTCACCTGCTCCCCATTCTTTGCGGGAAATGCTGCATCATCTGCACAGTATCAATCATTTGTCAGTTATTAGCTCTTGGCTCACTATAAACCAGTCCGAACACCTGGTAGTGTCCATTACACATTCACTTGGCTCAAACATTCGCTCCCTTGCTTAATAGCAAGAGCAATTCCAAACTCCCCCGCCATGAATGTCTATCCTGGCCTGGAAGGCTCCATAAATCATCACATCACATACCCCTTCAACAGAACCGCGATCTTCTCGAGCAGCTCCGGTATCCGGAACGGCTTCGATACAACGTCATCCATGCCAGCCCGTCTCGCCGTGGAGATCTGTTCGTCTCTCACATTCGCCGTCACAGCAATGATAGGCACGTGCCTCCTTATCCGGCCCTCGTCTTCCATCTTCCTGATTTCCCTCACGCACGTTAGGCCGTCCATATTCGGCATCTCGAGATCCATCAGTATAACATTCAACCAGAGCCCGTCCTTGGTCAAGAAATGCGTCTTCTCGAGAAACGCCAGCGCCTCGAGCCCATCATTCGCGACGTGGACCGTACACCCAGCCTTCTTCAGCTGCGACACAAGGACCTTCTGATTAATAAGGTTATCCTCCACCACAAGAATGTGGACACTCTTCGGATCCAACTTGGGACTGGATCTGGTAGCAACCAGATTCGCCGCCGGCCCGGAGGACGCAAAGTCCTGCCTCTGCGGCGTAACGCCCCGATTTAGCGTCACCGTGTCGCCGCCGCTAAAATGGCGCTCGATCTGCAGACTCTCCTGGCTCGAACTCTGGCTGGTAGGCGGCGTCACCCTCCGCGCCTGGACGAAAAAGCCGAACAGGCTGCCCACCCCAGCCTCGGAGGCGACGCCGATCTGCCCGCCGTGTAGTTCCGCCAGCCGCTTGGAGATGAACAGCCCGAGCCCGCTGCCGCCGTACTGCGCGTGCGTGCGCGGCGAGGCCTGCTTGAAGCGCTGGAAGAGCATCTGCTTCTCCTCTGGCGTGAGACCGCAGCCTGTATCTTCCACTTGGAAGCGGACGTACAGGATCTCGCCTTCGCCCCATTCCTCCGAGTTGGCCGGGGTCACTATCCCTGTGTGGGACGGAACATACTGGAATCCTGGAACCTCGATGGTGTTGGGGGGCGACCTTGAGGCTGAGACGCCGACGGTGATGACGCGCTTCTCGGACGGGGCGGTGAACTTTATGGCGTTTGTCATGAGGTTGATGAGGATTTGGAGGACGCGGCTTGGGTCGATGTTCACCCAGTCGACGGCTAGTTCGCTGTAGGAAGGGGAGGTTTCGTGCACTACCTTGATGTCCTTTGCCTGGAGCTCCGGGTCGAACATCTTCACGGCGCGCCGCAGGATCGCTTCTGGCTGAGAAGGGACGGGCGTGATGACGAGGAGGTTGGAGTCGAGCTTCGAGACGGTGAGGATATCGTCGACTATGGACTTCTGGTGTTGCACGCACAGCGAGATCGTGTGGGCTGCGTCGACACAGGATTCTACCACGTCCTGTGGTGGAGGCGTCTTGCTCGCCTGATACACCTCCAGTGCTGATGAGATATCGTCCGCGCACTGGAGAATTGCACTCAAAGGGTTCCTCATTTCATGCGAGGTGATGTCAATGAACTCGTTCTGCTGCCGTCTGGTCTCTTCGGCCTCCTGCAATCGGCGGTTCTGTAGACCTTGCGCCCACTTCAGGTGCGAGATATCGGTGATAGAGCCCATTATAGACCTCAATGAGCCGTCTGACCCAAACTCAGTGTGGGCGCTGAACAAGACCCAGTACTCGATGGGTTCACCATGGAGATTGACCGGATGTACGGATAAATGCTTCAGCTGCAGCTCACCAGACCAGGGCTGGTGCTCGTCAACTAGTCGATGCCAGCCTTCTTCCATGGTGTGGATGCTGCTCTCCAGGATGAAGTCCATCCAGGACATTTCGTACTGGCTGTCGCGGGTGTGACCGGTCATTTCGTAGAAGCGGTCGTTGGCCTCACGCAGTACGCCCTCCGGACTGATGAGAAACATGCCCAGTGGTGACAGCTCGGTCATACGGCGCAGCCGGCTAGCCTGCAGGTCGAGCTGCTGAGTTAACTGCTCCTTCTCTAAAGCGGCAGCTTCTGCTGCGTCTCGGCTCCGGCGGACCTCGTCCTCGTATAAGATCACAGACGCCAGGGAGGTGGCGAGCTGCCGGTTCAACATGCTTATAAAAGCTTTGTACTCGTCATCATAAGGTCTTCGTGGATTTACACCCAGCACAAGGAATGCAAGGACTGCATCGCCGTTGGTCGGACGGACAGGAAATATGATGGCTTCGCGGCAAGGATCGCCGAAACCTCGCCAGTTAATCCCTTCCAGCAACGGTTCTGGTAAGGTGCCGTCCCTGGTGTGGAGTAAGGTCGGCTCCCTGGTCCGCATGGCCTCGCGGAACGACGGCACGAATCCTTCGCGACTTCGTTTCAAGTCAAGCTGTTGCGGTGCAGCGATGTGGCCATCGGGCACGCCAATCGAGCCTTCGAAATGGCAAGACTTCAGCGAGATGGTGCTCCCCGAAGATATGGATGAATGGTCTGCGTCGTCATTGTCGCCAACGGAGTAGAGCAAAGCAAAAGGGACATCGCGATAGTTGTCTTGCAGGCCGTCCAGGATGAGACCCCAAAACTGCTTGACGGTCTTGGCCTGAGAAGTCTTCTCGCCGATCTTGTTGATAGTCTTTGTTCTGCGCTGATTGATGACTTGCTGTGTCGTCTCGAAGGGTGCGTTGTAGAATCCTAAAATGCGCTTAGTCCCTCCGTAAAGTGGTGTGAAAGACCATGAGAAAAAAGTCTCCTCCAAGAGGCCGTGTCTGTTAATTGGCAGATAGTCATTCTCCTTCCGCACACTGACGCCGGTCCGAGCACACTCAGCGAAGATCGGGCCGACAGAGTCCCAAAGCTCGGCAAAGGGACCAGAGAATCCGGTGCCCATCAGAGAAGGGTGTTTGTTGCCGGCCACCTCGATAGCATACGCCTCGTTATAGAGCATGGTCAGTTCACTTCCCCAGAACAACGCAGCCGGATGCGGATTGCTCTGTGAAGACTGATTAGTGAACATCCAAAGAGCATGTCATGTCAACCGTAACCTACCATGCAGAGATTGACAAGCTGACGGAACTCAGGCGACCACTTGTCCATCGGCCCTAACGGTGTACTCGCCCAGTTGACCTCCCGTGCATACTTGATATGTGACGACAACATCCCCTTCGGTTTGGGAACAGTCCAGTCGGCGACAGCTTTGTCCGGTGCGCCAAGAGGAATTGAACCGCTTTGTGTTGATCCTCCCGTGTCGTCCGAACTCTTCTCGGATGTCTTTGGGAGGTAAAATGGCTTGGAAGCCTGTGCACCGTGCTTTGATGAGACCAGAGTCGTCGAAGCTGCCACAGCAGTGGTTGACGCTGTGACTATGCTCCCCTCCAACGGAAGAGGTCTTACACTCTCTTGGGCCGGTTGAATCTTCTGGACAGGATCAGGTGTGGGCTCGGTGGCTTTCGGTGCCTGTTCGACCTTGACACCACCGGTAGCGACCTCAAGCGGTGTCCCGGAGGATAGATCACGCAAGGGACCGTCGATGCGCCACAACCGATTCCCACTGATCAGCCGCCATCGATGTCGAATAGTCGAGCCTGTCCAAAGCATGTCACCATAGAGAAAGGCCAGAGGAAACACATCCTTGGAGTCATCATGCGGAGTCACCCCAGTTGCCCAGCGCTTAAACTCCTCGTACGTCGTCTTCTCCTGAGCGGTAGTCAGGCCTTGGGCGTCAAGCCCAATAAGGGCATCGAAGAGCCGCTCATGCAGACGAAGAGCTGCATTGCAAAAGACGGGAAGAATAGCGTGTTCTTGAACGGCGTCAGGCGGCAGATTCTCGTCGGGATCAAGGTCAAGAACAAAGGTTGGGCGGGAGTCGGCATCCAGGATCTCGCGGATGGAAAGCGCGTTCAGTTCGTCTTCCGCCTCGGCATCCATCCGGGCGTGTTCTGGGGATGCCGAGCTTGACATTCCAAGCTTCTTCAATCACGACGCCAGAGAATCATGATGTACGAGCAGACGAGGGCTATTTTACAGGAAGAAGCTCGAGTAGTGCGTATTAGGGATTAAGGGACGTCAAAAGGTAGAATCGGATCGAACTTGAAATTTCACGGCGCAAAGGATTGTGACGTTTTGTGATGGGGAACGACTACTTTTGGAGGGGGTGATCGTCGCCCGTACACACCATTCGACCCAGGGAAATTGGGCCGCCGCCGCTTGTAGCGTAGTAGTACTGTGGCCTGTGTGGTAAATGTTCCACGTGTAGCGGCAACATTAGCCACCCGCCACTCATGTCAGTGCACACAGACTGCCCCTTGGACCCTTGATTACATGCCTGCAGCAGATCCGCAAGGTCCGGGATGGCAGTGATGAAAGCCATAAAAGAAGTGGTGACCACGATTCACAGTATATAGTTTCGATGCAGGTTATCACTTCTGTCACCTGCGTGTAATTCTCTGCCTGTCATCCTGCAGTCTACACGTGTAGTGTACTTACTACGACATGTCCATCCTCCTTCCCGACACCGAAGGCGCGACGGCATCGTGGGCCATGACATCATTGATTCAGGAACGCCTCTTGATCAATTTTTCCCTGGGCTTTTCAGCCTCTTCTACCTCAGCCTCACCAATGTGAGATGTGGCTTAGCTGATCTGCCTGTCTGAGCGCTTTGGCGTCAAGTACATAGTATTTCGGTGCCATGGCTCAAAACTCTTCAGCCTCTTACTAAAGCAATAAGCTCTACGTTCTGTTCAGAGCAGTATCTACAGCATTTTCCAGGATACGAGTCGCTAGCCTAATCTCGTCCATGCCTGGCCCATCATCTTCAAGGAAGCATGTCCTCCCAAAGAGATGATCTTGTCCTTTGGCCATGAAAAGTATCGCCTTGCTTGCGAGGCCTCGACTGCTGGATACACTCACACACACGTCCTTATCCACCCCCTTGTCTTCGTCGCCTTGGAGAAAGATGGTAAAGGGCCACTTGCTTAGCTTCTCGTTGGTCTCATCCTTTGTCTCGTCGGCTGCCCAGTCAAATCCTGGGTCGACCTTGCCAACATAGTCCAAAAACCCCTTTTGGTAAACCAAATATTCGTACAGCATACCGCGACTGGGATCCTGGCCTTTTGTGTTTACCGGGCCCCGTGAAGAGGCACCATGATGGAAATTCTTCGCTCCGGATGGCAGCACCATGTTGACATCAAAGACACTTGGAGGACAGGTACCGACAGACACAGGCTCGGCCAGTAGTTGCTCCAGCTCATTCTCACTAAGAGGTTCTGGAGTTATCAGGACAGACGAGTTGAAGAACGGATGGCGGAATGTGGGAATGCCAGAATTGGCCAGCAATGCCAGTGGTTTCGGCATCAGATGGTGAGCTATGATGGTGGCCAGGAAGAAGCCTGCCAGCCAGTGCAGAAACGCGTCAGAATTTGGAGCCCAGACGGCTATCTGTGTCTAAGAGTAAGCGTACCAGCACTTGCGCCAGCAGCGATAACTTTCCGCTCCGGCTCATCCCTCGTGTTACCAAGCTTCTTGGCGAAGTCGTACGCGGCCTTTGCATCTTCAAGCAGACCTTGGCCGTCGACTTGAGGGATAAGTCTGTAGCTTGCGCTTACAAGCGGCCACTTGTTCTTGACGCATGTCTGCACGGGAGCACAAGGCATCAGCCATCAGCCATCAAGCATCGCATCTGCATTGCGAATCACAGAGTTCCCGGGCAAAAGAAGAATATTATCCACCTGTACCAGCCAGGGCGGAATGTCCTGACGCCCTCCACCGACCAGACCGCCAGAGTGGAAAAACAAGAGCACGGGCGAGTCTGTGGGATAGTCACCGGCCTGGTACACATCGCATTCGAGCGGTATGTCATGCGTGGCGAAGACATGTGTTGACTTGGTGATGGCAGACATTATCAACAACCTGCTGGTGGCGCCAAGTCAGTGACAGAGGATGAAGTGGGTGATTAGTGGTCTGTTTGTAGGCGTTTTAAAGATATCGTCAGCGGATAATTGTTCATCCTCGCTTACTGCGATTCTCATGGTATTACGCAGCTTTGAGGAGGAGTTCCAAGCTCTTGCCAAGCACGCTGCCTGGCGCTTTCCCCTTGTGGTGCTTTGTGACTCACAGCTTATTAGTGTCCATGATTCCCAAAGGCACAGATCCGCTCATGCACCACAGAAGATAAGGGCCATGTCCTGCAGCGCTCGTGTCATCTCATCCTGAAGAGGAAAGAAGACCAGATGGAAACCGGTACGGTGAGCCCTCGACCAGGTGGGGTTGTTAGCGACTTGATGCACGATTACCTAATTCCAAAGCTTGATTCAGCCACTTACCCCATATCGTATGTACTGTGGCATGCCGGGAGCCGTCGTCATGCGGACAATGGCGGGGCCGAGGACATGCACCCGCCAAGGAATACATGAGATGTCTTTTTCCCCTGGTTCGTTTTGTTCGACAGACAGATGAGGGAGGGACGAAACCAACCGCACTACTAGCACAGCAGCAGGTTGATCGAGTTCGACGCTGCATATGCACAATCGATAAAACTCATCTTTGTTGCCTCGCTTTATTTGTTCATAGCTGATATCTGGACCGTCTCCACTACGCGTCATCCTCCTGTCGTGAGCCCGGACTTAAAGTTTTCCTATCCCTAGACTTAAGTCTAACTGTACCCACACCCTCTAGCTGGGAATCCGAGTCGCGTTTTTCGCCTGAAGACAATCTCATTGTCCGAAAACCTCCCTGAGTGTATAGGATCGAGGCTGGCACGCCCTCTACATACCTTGCTGGCTGTTCTCCACTGCCCAGATCGGTTCTCCGACGTCCACATCTCTCATGGTGCACCCGTCACCGCCTCGATGCCATTGACACCCTCGAGACCTCGACCGAGGTGACCACTCCCATAATGACTTCAGGTCAACGGCCCACTGCGCCAGGTCGCGGCAACACGACGAAAAGCGACCACACACCAGCCCAGCCGAGCAGCTTGCGCCGGAGCTACACAAGCCGAAGCGACAGCCCTCCATTATCGCCAGGATCCTCTCCGCGACAAACGAACGACGAATCCGTGACCAGTCTGTCGCTGGCTGGACCGAGTCAGCCGCACCGCAACCCCGGAACGGAGACGACTCCCCTGCTGAGAAGCGTCGTTGACCTGCGTGAACATGTCCACGATGGGCCTTGTAATCATGGCACCTTCTCACCTAGACCCCTTAGCCCCACGAGTGACCGAAGCTACACGCCGTCCATAACGGATACCGACTCCGACATTGGGAATGTTCCCATCATCGACGGTCTGATGAACAAGATATCTGGCAAGAGAAACTGGAGGAGGAAATGGGTGCAAAGAATAAAGAGCAAAAAGATGAGCACATCTAGTGCCCTTGCCGAGAGGCACGGCATCAAGGACGATGCACTTATGTAAGTGACTTCTACAACCCCTCCATGGGATCTGTCAGGAGGGACGATACTGATCTGATATTGGACAACAGGTACCTCTCATACTACCTACCGGTGCTAGTCTGGTCTCGCGAGTACAAATGGTCATATCTCAAGGGCGACTTTATCGCTGCCCTTACTGTGGCAGGCATGTACGTGCCCATGGCTCTGTCCCTAGCCGACAACCTCGCCCATGTACCACCAGTCTACGGCTTGTACGCCTTCGTCTTCAACCCCTTCATATATGCCATGCTAGGCAGCTGTCCGTCCATGGTTGTGGGGCCAGAGGCAGCAGGATCTCTCCTAGTGGGCAGCGTGGTGAAAATGAGCGTCGATCTCGGCCGAGGCAGTGACGACGACGCAGAGCTACAAGCCAAAATTTGCGGTATCGTGGCCGGTATGGCAGGTGCGACCGTTTTCATCGCCGGCGTCGCCCGTCTCGGTTTCTTGGACAGCGTCCTATCTCGCCCGTTCCTGCGAGGCTTCATCTCGGCCATCGGCGTTGTGATAGCCGTCGACCAGCTAGTCCCTGAGCTCGGTCTCAGCAGGTTGCAAGAGAAGACCCCCGGTATCGGTCATGGCAGTAGCGTTGACAAACTGTGGTTCATCTTCGGCAACCTGGACAAGGTCCACCGTCTCACCTTTGCCCTCGCAGGGACCAGCTTCGCGGTCATCATGCTGTTTCGCGAGCTCAAAAAACGGCTGACGCCTCGCTACCCGTCCGTGGCCTACATTCCGGACCGCTTCATCATTGTCGTCCTTTCCGCATGGCTCACCTACTACTTCGAATGGGATCGGCAAGGCGTCGCTGTTCTTGGCGAGATCAAGGCTGCTTCCGGCCATCTGTTCTCGTTCCGCTGGCCCTTCGCCACCTCTCATGTGAAGCACATCCGTGATGCTATGGGAACGTCGTTTCTCATTGCCCTCCTTGGGTTCTTCGAGTCCTCGGTAGCAGCCAAGAGCCTGGGTGGAACCAAGGCATTTCCAGATATCCAGCTGAGTCCTAACCGGGAACTCGTCGCTCTTGGTGCCGCAAACCTTGTCGGGGCCTGCTTCATGAGCTTGCCAGCATTTGGAGGCTATGGGAGAAGCAAAGTGAATAAAGCAACTGGAGGTGTGAGCCCAATGAGCTCGATTTTCCTGAGCATCATCACTACCATATGCATCTTGTTCCTTCTCCCATACTTCTACTACCTTCCTGTGAGCTCTTCTCTCCCATTCGCATGCTCCTTCGTCACCTTCTGCCTGCTAACACGAACCAGAAACCCGTCCTCTCCTCCATGATCAGCGTAGTAGCCTGGTCTCTAATCGAGGAATGCCCCTCGGACATCTCCTTCTTCTTCCGCATCCGCGCATGGCCCGAGCTCGGCCTGATGCTAGTGATCGTGCTCTCGACAATCTTCTTCTCCCTGACGCTCGGCATCGCCATCGGTGTCGGTTTATCTCTACTTCAAGTCATCCGGCACTCGACACGACCGCGCATCCAGATCCTCGGCCGCATTCCCGGCACGCACAGGTTCGAAAACGCGGAGGGCATCACGGACCCCGAACGACTAGAATTCATTGACGGGTGTCTGATTGTTAAGATACCGGAGCCGCTCACATTTGCCAACACGGGCGAGCTAAAGACCAGGCTCAGAAGGCTAGAGCTGTATGGGACCTCTATGGCGCATCCTGCGCTGCCAAGACTGAGGAAGGAGGACTCCAACCGCAACGTCATCTTTGATATCCACGGTGTGACGTCGATGGATGGATCAGGCACCCAGGTGCTGGAGGAGATTGTGAGAAGCTACGTTGTCAGAGGCGTACGGGTCTTCTTCAGCCGCTCGCCAAGGAGAGGACACCCAGTATGGACCCTAATGGAGCGGTCTGGCATAGTCGAGCTTATCGGTGGCGAGGATCACTTCGTCGACGACGTCCAGGAAGCACTGAAGATGACTGAGATTGAAGAGGGTGGCGAGCTGGTGGTTGCAGCGAGCCCAGATACAGACCTACCGGGGCGCACAGACTGACCCACTCGACACTCGCTCAGAATAGCATGCTACGAACATATACATAGACACCTTTTGCCGTATATAAAACACCCTTTGCATTCAACGTCAGTCCGCCTTATCCCGCATCTACCTTGTAACTTCGCGCCGCCCTGGTCGACAAAGGACGTGTCTTCCAACCTCAAGATCGATGTTACCACATGTATCTGCCTAAATTCGCAGTCGGGCGTTCAACCAGTGTTTCTGTAAAGATCGCTATAAGACATTCTCCCGGAAGATCATCACCGCTATTCCCCGCATGGCTTGACGCTGGATTAATAACGGCATTTAAATTGCTTCCAATGTCTACCCAGACTGCCGGCTCGAATCCCGTGTATATAGGCTGGGTCATCAAGCGCGCACATCAGAGTCTTGTCATTTACAATGCAGTCAGGGTCAAGTCGACTACCTCGGTGAAGCAGAACTTTACGGCCAAGAGACTTGAAACCAGCACATCATGGTACTCCTTGCGGTCAGCATGTCGTCCGCCATGAAGGCATTCGCTCTGCTCTCGGTCATCGGCACATCGCTAGCAGCCGACTGCACGCGCGAAGGGCTCCTCGCCGCAGCGAACAGCTACATAGCCGCCCAGACCACCGGCAAACTCGACGGCCTCAATCTCATCACAAGCAATTTCACCTACCAAGAGAATAACAAAGTCGTCGACATCAAGCGCGGCGTCATCAGCACACCCCTGAAGATCGACCTCAACCGCTCAACAGCCGACACAACCGCCTGCGCAAGCTACACCATGCTCATCTCCAGCACGGGGTCCAAGCCGTACGTGCTCGCCACCCAGATCCGGCACCTCGGCAACGACACGTCCTCCATCGCCCTCATCGATACCATAGCCGCGACCACGGGCTCGCTCTTCTTCGACGCCAAGAAGACCCTGGGCTACATCCAGAAGGAGGACTGGGGCACCCTCCCCGCAGCCAGCAGGCCGTCGCGGGAGATCCTCAAGAAGTACGGCGACGCGTACCTGGACATGTGGACCGACGCCAAGGCCGCGGACAGCATTGCCTGGGGCACCGTGTGCGAGAGGGTGGAGGGCTCGAGCCTGACGAAGCCGTGCGGCGCGAGCCTGCCGCATGGCGGGAGTAAGCAGAATAACGGGAACAGGAGGTACGTCATTGACGAGACGGTCGGGTCGGTGGATGTGCTTTGCTCGTTTGACTCGCTGGGCAGTTTGCCGGATAGTCATGAGATTAGGGTTGAGGATGGTAAGGTCAAATATGTGCATACCATCACTGTGTAGTAGCTAGCCTTGGGTATATACATATTTCTACATAGGGGGAAATTTAAGCCAAACTAGAAGATGGGGGTTACATTGAAGTGTTGCATTGAGTTGAACTGTCAGCTGCCGTGCGGTTCATCCTTGTGGCTAGCTGAGGCGGCCCTTGGTGTGGATAGGGGTAGGCAGGCCCTTACCAACCTGAGAGATAAAGGTCGAAGGGTGACCAGATATTCTAACCCTCGACCTCCCGTCCATGTACTCGCCGGCAGGGTTCAAAGTGGTGACGGAGAACAGCTTTTCGTATCCGAACCAGGTGAATACTTACCCCCCATCTCTTTCGGCGAGGTGAAGGAGGGGTGGTCGATTTGGCCATGTTGGGCAATGTGCTGCAGATAGTTGACTTTGTCTGTACCATTTCTGCTGCTCGCTGTGCCCTGAATGACGAAGGATTGTATGTTATCGATCCGTCGGTTTGTAAGAATGGGCTTGGTTGGTGTATGGACGGTTCGCAGGGAAATAGTGTGATGTCGCCAAAGGGTCATGCAATTTTATTCGTAGCTACTCGCAATTGTATCAACACAACAGCATAAAGACTCGTGTATCTGTGACTTAAAACTCTGTGGAAATGTCTAGCTTCCATACACTCCCAACTTAAGCAGGCTGGCATGCGTCATCTAAGCCGGAGTGAATACCACAGTATCGACCTTCTGCACACTCGGCTCATGTTGCGTCCCAAACAGAAACTCAAACCGAATGGTGACAGTAGACGTGGTAGGGGTATAAGAGACAGTGTTCAGGTGCCAAGCCCCAGCCCCTTTATCAGTAGCATCGACAGTATAGATGGGCGAGCCATTGACCACGACACCAATGAACCCAGACAGGAGATTATCGAACCACGAGTTGAAGGTGAGAGTGTACGGCACACCAGGCGTGACTGTGAAAGTCGCACTAGTCACCCGAACACTCACTCCTGCCTCGGGATTGGCCGGCGCCTGCAGCAGATCGGCCTCGAAGGCAAAGTTCCCCGTGGCACCCGGTGAGCTGAGCTTCCACGTGGCAGCGAGGTCGGGGACGTCCGGGGTCCAGGAGGTGATGCCACATTCGAAGTCGCCGTTGGGAACGACGCCGACGGTCGGGGTCGGGCACGAGGGGGTGGTGGTAGAGGTGGCGACGGTTGTTGGACAGGTCGGGCCGCAGGAACAGGCGGAGGAGTATCTGGCCGGGTCTGTTCCGCAGGCCGAGGTCGCTCGAATCGGTGTCGTTGTCGTTAGAGCCTTGACGGCGGTCAGCGTCAGGCAGAAGTCGACGGCCGTACTGACTGCTGCGGGCGAGGCGCATGGGAATAAGGCGCGATAGCAGCTAGAAGTCTTGTTTAGTATGTTGACTGGGAATGTTTGTGAGTGACACTTACTTGTCTGCATGACATGTTGCTTGGACAACTGCCCCAAGAAGCGAGGCTGAAGCCAGCAGTGTTGTAATGTGGATAAGAGACTTCATGATTGAACTGCTGTGAGGCCAAGTCAATTTCTTGCAAATGATGGTATTAGCCAACCTGATTTAGAGACTCAATGAAGCATTATATAGCTGGCTTCAGTATCCCGAGTAAATATGTTATGATATCATTGCGTTCTGTAAGACCGCACTTAAAACGTCGCGAGCCGGCCTCTGTCCATATCGAGGCATCAGTTGCGCTGTATTGGTGACATGAAGCCACAACGGGCTCGTATTTCTCGTCGTTATCGTGATGAAACGCCCTGCTTCAGCCACTCGCGACCAATTCCTCAAGCCACCCGTCGATTGATATGCGCAGCTTACGCAACGTGTTCAAATACAGCAGGAGGTTGGAAGGGCTGTACGGGATGCCAGTGAGCGCATGGACGACGCGTTGTCGTGCATGTGGTGAAGGAGCGCATCGTCCTCTGATTTACAGTTGTACAGCAGCAGGAACTGAGCAATGGGGTAAACTGTGCGTGAACTTCTCTGCGCATCAGATCTATTTTAATCAATCAGCCCCAAACGAAAGTTACACGAGGTGAGGCTAGCTGTAAATCACTGTAAAGGTCCATGGTCATCAAGGATCAACTTCACTCCGATTTGGTTCGATTGTGTAAAGGCTGTGACCTCATGTTGAGCGGTTTGAGTACAGACATTGTCGTTGGCATCTATCCGTACCAAATAGGCCACGAAAATGCAAACCCTGGAACTGACTGAGATCACTATAACACAAGCGAACTTCATAGCTCCACGCAGCACAGATCAGTTTCACGCCCTGACGAACGCAGGCCTCCCACCTTCTCCTCCCAGCGCCTTTCCTCGAATACCCCAACCCTTCCCCTTGCGTATGACTCCTAGCCCCTGACCACCCGTGTCCCTTGCCTGGGGTCTAGCCCACATAGCCATCCACGTCTCAGGCTCGTACTCAACCGCCGGAACGCGGGACACCTCGAAGCTCCTGCCGCGGAGCCAATCAGGCACGATCTCGCCGTCGTCCTCGTGCACTTCCTGCCCGTCGACCACCAGACCGTCAAACTCCCTCGTCCAGACAGTCTGCACTGTAAACCTGTCCATGGCCCTCGGTGCTTGCTCCGCACGGTTCCCGTTGGCAAAGTCGTCCAGGACCTGGAAGTACTCCTTGGCCGGCATAGGGAAACGCGCAAAGCGGCCGTAGATCCAAATTCTAACATGGCTCAGGCGCGGACTGGAGAGTGCCAACTGCGACCAGACTGTCTTCCATGTTTGGATGTTATCGACTCCCTCATGGTGGTTGACAGCGTCCTTGTCCTCGTGTTCATCATAGTCCTCCGCCTGTGAAGGCTCGTCTAGTGAGTGCGTCTCCAGCGAAGCACACCATATCAGGTGGATGGATCTGATCAGCGACAGATGCCTGGACGAGGTAGTTGCAAGGAAGCGAGACAAGGCCGGCGTGTTGATGAATGAAAATATAATACTCGAATACATGGGTATCACAAAGTCGTCATGCATCCGCTTGCACGTCAACAGGGGTCCTAGGAAGGAGCTGAACTGCTGGGGCTCCGAGGTCTCCTCACATCGCCAATGTTTACACCAGTCTGTGTACTGTCGGCCTCTCCAGACCCTCTGAATATAGATGTTCTGATCGTTGCCAAAACTTGTATCCGCTTCTTCCTCTGAAAAGGTTTCATAATATCGCTGTTCGCGGATGTCTTCATCGTCAGGGTCGATGTAGCAACGCGTGTGAGTGACGGCAGCGCTGTGTCCCACGTCGGACTTGTAGATGTGCTGTGTCAGGCCTGCGCTCTGCAGAACAGCCTCATATATCTGGTGCCTAATCTCTGGGGGTAAGCGTCCGAAGAAAGGTGCCCTGGATTGCGCGTAATCGTTGACCTGTGATGGCAGATGCTCTGGAGCTTCCTTGGTATGCTCCGGAGAGGGATGGTCTCTCTCCGGATGCTCCATGTCTTTCCAAGAGTGGTCAGTACTAAATGAGAGGTCTCAATTTCTGGATGAGAAAGGTCGATGGTGCAGCAAATGAGATATTCTCTGGTGAAGCAATTGCTTATGATACCGTCTTACTGCTGCCTACCATACCTTGGGTATCTTAAGGTTCCTAGTACATGCCCCACTTGAAACATTTGCAGGGGTGCGAATCCGTCAGACTGCCCTATAGCCTCTACTATATCTGATATCCTATACCATATCAGCGAACTCCCTGACGCTCTTGTTTCACGACGTTCTGGAGTCTGATAGACGTCTATGCAACTAGAGGGTTTCCACATCGGGTTTGCAGAGTACAGATGTTAAACCTCTCCGGATGTGGAGGAATGCCTGGCCAAGAGTATAAATATAGTGGGTTTTGATGGTTCCAACCTGCCAATGGCGCCAACGGCAGGGTAGGTATTACCCATCGTCCTTACCACAACTTAATCCTTATCGCGTGGTGGGGGGTATCACGCACGGCGGGGTAGCCAAGATGACGGTGTCTAGACATTCAAAAGTTTGCTATCAAGGCAGCGAGTAACGGGGAAAGAAGAGATTAATCCTCGCTCCTGAGGACATTTCTCTTCTTTCCTCTGTTGGTAGAGCCTCAAGGGAGCGGAGTGGCAGGATAGTCATCCAGACGAGGTTTGTGAAGGCATCGCCGACAGCCCATCAAGCCGTCGTGAACCATGTCGCCCTTCAGGCTTCCCTCCAAGCTGCGCTTCTGCATCCCCGTCCCGCCCTTCCTGCGCGGCGTGCCTGCGCCAGCTCTCCGGATCATCTCCTTCTTGGTACTTGTCAACATCATTGTCTGGATAGCGGCAGGCATCGTCGTCCGCTACAACCCCGGCTTGATCGGCGCCGCAGCGCTCTCCTTCGCGCTGGGCCTTCGGCACGCCTTGGACGCAGACCACATCAGCGCCATAGACCTCATGACCCGTCGCCTCATCGCGTCGGGACAGAGGCCGGTAACTGTGGGGACGTGGTTCTCTTTGGGACACAGTACGATTGTGATTATCACTTGTATCGTTGTTGCCGCTACCAGTGGTGCGCTGAGGGACAGGTTTGATGACTTCACGCGCGTGGGAAACATCATTGGGACGAGCGTCAGTGCTGCTTTCTTGTTGCTGCTGAGTGTGGGAAACGGGTGGGTGTTGTACAGGCTCGTGAAACGGCTACAGGAGCTACTGGCGCAGCAGCGGCGGAGGGAGGTGCTGGGTGAGGATGAAGAAGAAGATGCCGATGCCAGTGCTAATGGACACTTGGGTCTCGATGGAGTCGGGTTTATGAGCCGCGTATTCCGGAAGCTGTTTGTCATTGTCGACAGGCCGTGGAAGATGTTTCCTCTTGGGCTCATGTTTGGGCTGGGGTTCGACACCAGCTCCGAGATTGCGATACTGGGTATTGCTAGTATTCAGGGAGCGAAGGGGACGAGTTTGTGGGTTATACTGATATTCCCTGCTCTGTTTACAGGTACTTCTGTCCCGTCATCCTGTTATGCCCCGTTCGCTAACCACTGCTCGCAGCCGGCATGTGTCTCGTCGACACGACCGACGGCGCCCTGATGATGGCGTTGTATACCTCCAAAGCCTTTGCCCGGGATCAGGTTGCCATCCTGTACTACTCCATCGTGCTCACTGGCATAACGGTATTCGTGTCGGCATTTATCGGCATCATCCAGGTGCTCTCGCTAGCCCAGAACATCGCCGAGCCAGAGGGCAGCTTCTGGGACGGTGTCAGCGCCATTGGCGACAATTTCGATGTGATTGGCGGTAGCATATGCGGGCTCTTCATCGTGGTTGGGCTGGGCTCTGTGGTTGTCTACCGGCCCTGGCGACGCAGGATGGATAGAGCATCTCGGACGGAAGCCGTGCCGACGAGCGATGATGAACAGGGCAATGTGATGAGGTCGGACGTGATCAGTCCGGTCGCGACTGAGTCCCTTGTTGAGATCGCAACAGCCCCGCCAGCGAAGTCTTCAGCCAAGTGAGTGGTTACGGTCTGGTCATGGTATCGCCGCCAGGAATAGACAACTGAGGCCGTCACTTTCAGTCGCAGCCTGTGAGGTAGAGCTACTACCGTGGAACTTACCCTGGAAGCATGCGTTCCAGCATCTCTCACATGCCCCTGCTGCCAGCGTTTTCAGGATACCGAAGTACTACACGCCTTGATTTAACTGACGCGGTCACGAAAGCTTGACCGGCAAGAGACTCGAGGTGAAAAGAGACTTCATGTATAAAATAGACCAAGAGGATCAAGCCAGCCGTGAATTGAACACGGATATTGGATTGCACACCCTCCTTGAGAGTCGCAACACGGGGAACGGAAGTTACTCGGACAAGGGGCTCATCTAGTCAACGACCCTTTCGGAGGAAGGGTGTCAAAGAGGGAAGGAGCCGCTCAATCGTGAGCTCATTGCAAAACATGAACTGCGACCGCAGCGACGGTAAGGCAACTCGAGACAGACCTTAAGACAGCTGAAGACGTGATCGTACCCTGGATTGTGGTGTCTCAGGGTGCACGGTGACTCACCCTCAGATTAACCAGGGTTAGGGTCTACGCCGAATAATATAACAAGCGAGGCCAATCCACGCAATCTGTGCTTCCGAATTTACGGACCATTGCTTGTGAAGATGTCTGTCAGTTGTACCGGTAGCTTGTGCCGGTGGGCACTGTCCTCAGCATCGGCCAGTCAATGTTCGCTCCGAGTCCGGCATCGGCCGCTTTTCGCCCGAGGTGTAAGTCAAAGCCGTCTGGCGGGGTTACATCAGTTGCCGACCGGCTATCGACAATCCCATCGACGACACATCTACGTCCGACAATCCCCATCCCAATTCGACCGCAAGTTGTTTTCTTCTCTCCGCACCCCTCCTGCAACTCAGTTCTCGAGTAACACAACACCGCCCAACATGAAGCTCCTCTACCCAACCTCCCTCGCCATCGACGTCCAGGCCATCGAGGGATTTCCCCTCTCGCTACACCCCTACGACGTCAAGAAGCCAATTCCCGAGGATCTCATTGATGCCGAAGTTTTGGTAACATGGTCCAACAGCGCCGATAACCTTTCAGACGCGTGCAAGCGCATGAAGAACCTGAAATACATTCAATCCCTCGCCGCGGGCCCCAATGACGTCCTCAACGCCGGCTTCGACCCCAAGAAGATCAAGATCTGCACCGGCTCCGGGCTTCACGACAAGACTGTCGCCGAGCACGCCCTGGGCATGCTGCTGAACGCCGCCCGCCGCTTCTACGAGATGCGCGACTACCAGCTGCAAGGCAAGTGGCCGGCCCACCTGGGCGGCGCCCAACCCGACCGGCCCAAGGGCAAGTTCACCACCCTGCGCGACGCCAAGGTCACCATCTGGGGCTACGGCAACATCGCCAAGTCCCTGGCCCCCATTCTGCTCGCCCTGGGCTCGAAAGTCCGGGGCCTCGCCCGGACGCCGGGCGTGCGCGAGCCCGGCGTGCAGATCTACAGCGACGACAACCTAGAGGAGATCCTGAAGGACACGGACGCGCTGGTCATGATCCTGCCCGGCGACGAGTCGACGAAACACGTCATCAATGCCAAGACGCTGGCGATGCTGCCCAAGCACGCGTGGATCGTCAACGTCGGCCGCGGCACGTCGATTGACGAGGATGCGCTGGTGGAGGCGCTGGAGAAGGGGAACCTGGGTGGTGCGCAGCTGGACGTGTTCCAGACGGAGCCGCTTCCCGATAACGATCGGCTGTTCAAGGTGCCCAACTTGGTGGTATCCCCTCATGCGGCTGGTGGACGGCCGCAGGGCAGTGAGGAGTTGATTGTGAGCAACCTCAGGAGATTTCTGGCCGGGCAGGACTTGAAGAATGCCTTATGACAACCACCGAGGCGGGAGGCGAAGCTGTGATTGTTAGGGGGCTGTTATTAGTATATTCTGGCCATCTACGCTAGCGATTGCAAAGCCATCTCGATTGGTCAGATCTATGGTGCCTAGTTGACACGACAGTGAGGCCGAGAGTGGCCAGACCGATGGGCAAAGTGAAAGGTGTGACAAGAAGATTTACGGGCTACTGACGTCAAAGACGGCGGGTATGCGCAGCGGTCCGAGTTTCCATTGCCGAGCCGATAATCCACAAACCCGATGTCCATTTTCTCGGCTACGCCCCCACAACAATAGAACCTCTTTACATATAGTTAGTTGATAGATGTCAATGGTTTTGAAACGATGTCATTGTCTAACAGATTGTTTTTGGTTAGTGATATAACTATCACCGTGTTTCAGTGATTGCGGCCGTCACAGGCTTTGTTCGATTCGGTTTGTTCAGGAACCAGTAGATGGTTTGGCTTCCTCAACCCGTTATTGACTTTGAGATGCTTCACTACTTGTCCTTTCACAATGGATCAGACTCCCTTTGTCTTTCCCGTCTGGCAGCAGGCGTGTGGTATTATAAAGTCTTGCACCTCCTCCGGAACTCCTACCATCTCTTCTTCTGCTTCTTCATCGACATCAACATCGATTTGCTCACCATCCCGAACCTCAGGTAAGCTACCCCCAAACCCATTGCTAACTTCCGCAGGACCCTTGAAATCAACCATCATCAACGATGGAGAAAGACACGGGAGGACAGGGTCCCTTATTATTGGGCACGACTGCACCAAAAGAGCGCCGCAGCATCCACATCCAGGCAATTGTAAACTGGATGGTAGCAGCGAACGGCGGCCACCTCCCGGCACCAGGCGAACCAGACAGGGTCATCGACTCGCTGATGAACGACATCAAGAACATCTCGCTCGACTCCCTCAAGGCCAGTATCCCAGAAGACGTCAAGGTACAAGTACCCGACATCGTCGAACTAACCGAGGATGCTCTCAAGTCCGTAGTCCTCGATGCCGCCAAGCTCTCCATGACCGACAAGACACCCAACACTGGCCCGTATCGATGGGACAACCGCCCCAGCCAGGTCGAGGAGACGCAGCGGTGCTGGACGAATGGCACAAATGTGTGTTCCTGCCGCATGCCTGCTAGAACCATCGACGGCTTGGTGGACGACGGTATGGACGTCGTTTGTGGCCTGGACTGCCCGCCTGGTTGCAGCCAGGCAGATATCGCAGCAGCGGAGAGCGAGCAGTATTTCCCTTGTTGTGGCAACCCGGGATGTGTTTGCCAGTCAGAGGAAGACCATGTCTTCTGGCTTTGCAATGTCTGTGGTCAAGCGACTTGTATCTGCGAGCCTGGAACGGTGGAGCACGAATACTCACCCTTCTGCATGCGGAATGACTGCACCTGCCGGAATCAACTTCCTGACGAGGAGGCAGTAATTGCGGCGACGTTTGATGACGAAGACATTGCCATGTCGATGTGGGATGAGTACACTGGGTGAGTAGGTAGGCTATGATGGTGGTTGACGAAGACAAGCTGTTCAGGTAAACAGCCGGTAGTTCCTTAGGAGTCAAGTGACGACTAAGTAGCAGGAGTAGATCTAGAGATACTACGAGAATACAACGGCCCACTACACAACAGCCATTACATGCAAGTGAAGTAACATGCCGTGAATTGCGCCTCTGCATTGAGTTTTCAAGCTCAGCACAGCCTCGTCTCATAATCGTAAACAACTAAGAACAGAAAGAAACAAATTTGATAGCAATGGGTATACACATAAACTCAACTGCCCGGTACTCCAACATGACAGTAGCGGTCACACCCTCCAGCGATCTGCCACCATCGCACGGCTCACACAATCCAAGTCACCTAGAACATCTCGTCGTCATCCATACTGTCCCACCTCTTCGTGCCCAGCTTCCTCACCTTCTTCGTCGGGCTTCCGCTCCTCACACTTCCAGAACTGCTCCTCGACGCCTCGTCACTGACCCTCAACTTCTCCATCTTCCTCTGGAGTCCAGCCGCACCACTCCCCCGGTCAGCAGCGTCACCACCCCTCTCTCGGAGCGGCTTCCTCTTGCTAGGACTCATCCCCGCCAGCTCCCTCCTCAAGATCTCAACCTCCCGTTTGAGCCTCTCGTTCTCTCCCCAAACATCCTCGATCAGCACATTCTCCTTGTCCTCCCCTTCACCATCACTCATATCATCCGTGACTCTAGCCAAAATCTCAATCTTCTGATTGACATGCTCCTCGACCCTCTCAGCCTCAACAGCCGCACTGGCCCGCCAGCGCGCAACCTCAATCTCAAGCCGGCGTTCAAACTCATTAACACAGTCCTCGCGTATGGCCTGCTCGAGGTCAACCATCCGGTCCTCCATGGACAAGAGATGCGCCTGCGCCTCCTGGCGCGCAGCCTGCTCCGCCGCCATGGCCGAGCGCAGGTACTCGTTCTCCTCCGCCAGACGCGCGATCTCCAGCGCCGCCATCTCCATCATCCCCCTGTGGTCGTCCAGCGACGCCACCGAGGCCGGGGAGAAGGTCCGGCTCAGGTTCGGGCTCGAGGGCGCGAAGAACGGCCGGCTGTGCTGCAGGCTGGGGGAGGACAGCGGGCTGGAACTCGGCAGCGCTCCAGGCATGGTGGACTGCGGGGGTCCGGCGGCCAGGATCGTCTGGGTGATGCTCGGTATCCGCGGGACGGTGATCTCGCGCGCCAGGGCGGAGTACCGCAGGATCTGGCTGGTGGCGTTGAAGTCGCCGTGGGGGTCGGCGGTGACGATCATGACCGCTTTCTGGGGGTTGCGAGCAGAGTTGGTGCGTGCTGTTGAGGATGTGTAGGATGTGCTTGTCGAGGTGGAGGGGAAGGAATTGGAGAAGAGGAGCTCGGTGAGCTTGCACTGGCGGAAGGGCACTACGCCGGGCTGTTGGGTGATTAGTGTCTGTCGAGAAGCAAAAGGGGTGGAAGGACTTACCTTGGAATTATTAGCAGCATCACTCTGCATCTGCAGACACTGACCAAGGTACATCAGACTCTCATTGATCTTGCCCGCCTCAGCTAGCGTCGCGCCAGCTGTCTTCGCGTCTCTGGCCCTCTCACTACCAGCCAGATCAACGATAGTAAGCGTACTCCCACCCCATACACCCTCCATGACATGCCGTCTACCAGTCTTGGCGCGCTTTTTGACCTCGACGCAGAAGAACCCGTGACTCCGCGAGCTCACGCTGTTACTCCCTGTGCCCGCTACCCTCCGCTCGTGCAGACCAGCCTCGAGAACCATCAGTGCCTGCTGTAGACTGCCGCACACCACCTTGCGCAGCCCAGCCACCACTTTTCTGTCGGGGCTAGCCTCGGTGGGCTTGAACAGCAGCGGTCTGCGGCGGTATTCCTTCGTAGCGGCCGACTTGACGGGCGGGCTGAGGAGATCGAAGATGCGGTCGTTGTAGACCTCGTACATGGATATCACTACTGCGTACTCGGCCGCCGGATCGCAGGAGACGGATAGGGCGCTTACGTCCGGTTGGTGAGGGAGCGCCGAAGGACGCGTTAGGAGACGGCGGCTGGGTGTTTGCGGCGGGCCCATCGTTGACTCGCCCTGTTGTGGTAGGTTAGCTTTGTCTTTGTCGACCTTCTTCTTGCGGGTTGAGGCCGTAGCAGCCATGAAATGAGCAGCTGGGTGTTTGAGACCACCCGGACACGGGGTCTTTTGCTGCTTCGTGCCATTAAGTTGGACACGAGCACCCTTAGACGCCCGCGGGGTAGACGGACTGGGACAAGGAGATACGGTGTAGTCTTCCCTGAGTACGGGGCGGATCGTCTTGGGGCTATCAAATGAGCCCGAGATGTCGATCCATGCCCCGGGCAGATGCAGCTCCGGAGACTGAAGCTCTTGGGTGACCGAGCAAGCAGAACGAGCAGAGGGGGATCGTACAATCATGGGTGTTGGGGCCCTTGAACTCGGCCGTGGCCGGTCCTGGGGGTCAGCATAAACGGTCTCCAGAAACGCCGATGCGGAGCATACTGCCGCCTCGGACGAGTCCGAGCCGCTAATCGAGGCTTCGAGGTATGGATGTGAGGCGCAGTCGAGGAGGTTGTGGCCGAGCGAGCGGAAGATGACGTCGAGGGCAAGCTGTGTCATGCCGCGCTGGGTCTTCGAGCCGAGAATGGTATGTGACTGCGTGCAAACATCAAAGTCAGTATTCTACCATCTATGGGCATCCCTTGACCGACGAACCTTCCCCGACCCTGTCACTCCGAGAGTAGCAAGCAGAGCATCTGTCCCGTCTCCGCCATGAGGGGCAAGAACACCCTCGACAAGGGGTATGACACCGGTACAATGGAAAACGTCTAGTTGCGTGGCATCTTCCTCGAATACCTGCGTGAAGGCAAACTTCTCGATAGCGCGTCGGCGGTCGTTCGGTGGATTGAGGGTGATGTGCGTCGGCGCGGTGTGTTCTTGGGCAGGTGGCTCGACGGCGAGGAACCGGTCAGCAGATTGCGAGGCGCCTGCTTGAGGCGGTCGTAGACGGAGGAAGACCTGGAAGAGATTGTGCGACTTGGGCGGAGCTGTTGAGCTCATTGTTGAGGTGTCCATCGCTGGGACTTGCTAGGCTTCAGTAATGTTGCGATGCTTGACAGTTGGTTAAGACGGCAAAACAATCGTTTGAGAAGTAAGACGAGAGCCGGACTTCTGTTTGAACCTGCACAGTCTGCTGATTGCTGTGGCCGGCAATGTTTGCTGGTGCTTGTTCATATGTGGATGCATGGATACTGGAATGCTACGACAGTGTTTACCAGGTGAGCTTGTTGTCCGGGCAACCTGGTGCCAGATCCAACCGATAAGATAAGGATTTCTACTAAAAGCACTCATACACCTCTAGGCACGGACCAACGTGGCGTATCGTAACTTTTTTTCGATGTGGGGTACCTTCAACACCCATCTCGAATTTTACGCGAAGTATAGTACATGATTGCAGATGACGAACAGCAGAGCATAAGAGGTGGTGTCCTGCATTCTGCAAGTCCATGCAGTCATCGTTCTGCTGACTGTTTCACAGATGATAAGCTATATATTGGGTCATTCGAGATATCTTTCAAGTGGATGGCTGTCGAACTCATTCTCTTCCAAGCAACGAGTATGAGCACATCTCCGGTGGCAGAGGCAGCAAAGCTGTGATCAATCGGCTGAACGGCGAACAGTCATATCACAGTCCCCATAGCAGGGATGACTCGAATGACTCCGCACTCTATTGTATACCATCCAGTTGGGGATGAGGCAGTACTATGTAAGAAGCAGAATGATGTAAAGTTTAAATGTTCCAAGACTTAGCCGTCCTCCAAACAGCGATGTCGGATGATCCGCAAAGAAGAACTGATGATATTCACCCAACAATTGCATCGAGGCCAGGTATCGAGTGGTTCAAGACAGCACATCGGTACAGTTGAGTGGGCTGTGGACACGTTGAACTTTCCTCGTTAGCATGTCCAGCAAGGAAGATTAACACGTAGCTACATCATTGGACCCTCTGTAAAGTGGTTCTGTGACGCTTCTGCAGACACACACCCAGGACACCGAACCGACGCTTGCAAAAGTTTGAGAATGAATGGAGGGGCCATGTGAAGATCTTTCGGAGCCTGGAACTCCACTTCACGATTGGAAAGAACTCGGAAGATCATGAAGATACTGCGGACGGGGCTGCAGGAGCATATTGTACATAGGAGCTGAGCGACATCAGATGTTTACTGCACTCTCATGGGTAGTTTTTCAGGTGGCAGAAATCAGAGAGATATCATGAAAATCTACACGTGTAGCTTCTGCACGTAACAAGACACGTGCTAGGAAGCAACGAGGGGGCGACTGAGGTGTGGTCGTGTGTTGAGAACGGATGCAGCCTTTGAGGAAGCGGGAAGGCACGACGTCGGAAATGGCGGTGACGGCAACGGTTCTTCCCTTCTGGGGAAAGCGCGAGTGTCCCTCGTCTGATGCGTGTACTACCTTATAGTACACTAGGCGGGGCTTGCCAGGTGCCAAACAACGTACACGTCCTGCACAGTAAGGTACCTTAGGTACCCAAGGCCCAAGTCTGCGGCAGAAGTAACTCCACAGATCTGCCAAGACACCTCCTCGTCCCAGCCAATGGCACCCGACCCGCTATTCTCCACTGGAAAGTCAAAAAAAGTCAATTGTCAAGCCCATGATAAGTTTTGCTGGTTCCCCTCCCCTCCTTCTGTCTCTTGTCCTTCGACATCAACCAATCCAACCACCAAGACAACGAAGTCGCACTGCTATTCAATAGTATTTCCATTGCACCGAACAAACTTTGTCGAGAATCCCCCAAGATGCCTTCGGCCATCGCTGAGCTGTAAACGCCCACTGCGGGACAGGCCTGGAAACCCGGCTTGTCCTGCAGTCCAGCAGCCTCAACGAGATATTCAACTTTGCCAATTCTTCTCGACCAAGTTTACCAGGCCAACCACCTCTCGAGCCTCTGTGATAGAGGCTCATTCTCGGAGAACGAGTGCCTGACATTAAAAACAACAAGCTGAATACCTGCCCTCCAACGCTCTGGGCAGTTACGCAAATTCACATCTGACTACGAACACCTGCAACCCGTTACCTGGTCACCCCGTTACATTCACGCTCAGCAGAGCACACCGAGGCTTTATACGATACCTAGCACCTTCTCTGTACTCACTTTGCTGTCAAGTGAGTATTTAGATCATCGCCTTCTGAGAAAAGGAAATTTCTCTGTCGCGAGTCGACGCCTCACCGCCGTTTGTGCAGCATCCCGCCAAAATCCCCCAAATTTTTACCCCTGCATATCCCACACAATGTCTCGAAACGCACGACAAAAACTACCTCCCGCTCGGGCGCCAAAACCCAAGAAGCGTCGGGTCTCGGATACTACTACTACATCGTCCTCGTCACTCGATCTTTCCGATGACGAAGGATACTCAGCGGTCGATGAGATCAGCGAATCCGAAGACGACGACGAGGAGCATGTATTCGCGGCGGAAGAGGAGCACATAATATCCCACGAAGCGCACCGTGGCCATCCCCGCTCCCTTCCGCCGCAACAGGACGTCGAAGATGATGCTGACGAGGAAGACGACGACGATGACGACGAAGACACAGAACTGCCGGAACAGGCTACTGAGGAGGTCGATCAGGCAGATGAAGATGAAGACGATGGCGACGAAGTTGCCAGCTGGGATGGAATACTCTCAGACGGCGAAGATGCTGCCGCATCCGACTTCACTTCCACTTACATGCTTGATCCTAACGTCGCAAATGTCGAACGCCATGTAAGGTTTACTGGTGTGCCCGACAGCGACTCTGACTCAACCACTACCGATACCACCGAGGATGTTGAAGGCTTCTTCCCCGATATCTTTGTCGAGCAGGCTTCCCTAGACCCTGCATTCCGTCGCGAGATCGAGTATGATCCCGACGACTCTTCTAACTCTGGTGGATCATTCTGGGATTTCGGGTCTCAAGATCGGTTTGAAGTCGAGTCCGATGACGAAGTCGCCACTGCCCAAGTATTGGACGATGGCACTCCTACTCCCACGCCGAGTGTGAGTCAGGCGCCGACCGAGGCCTCAACCCCGGTCGCGTCAGGCGTGATCCAGGAGCTTGATGGATATGAGAGTGAGTCATATTGGTCAAACGCAGTGTTTCGTAGGATGCTAATGTTGGCCTGCCAGCCGATGGCGATACCACCGAAGAGGATATCCCTGAACCACCTGTCCGAAGAAAGTTGGCCAGGCGTGTCGAGTCTGCGGATCTCTCTTCAGACTCTGACACTGAGCGGCCGCGGCGCAAACGCGGGCAGCCCCGCCTGGGACAGTATAATCTCGACAGCTCGGATAGGAAACCTGTTGCCGTACTTAATCCTATTTCCCGGAAGATGATGATCTTTACTCCTCAGCGGATGCGCAGATTGGATCTGTCGCCCGAGTCTTTCAATCTCGATTTCTTCACCAACCCGCCCATCACTCAGTCATCCCCCATCCTTAGCAACTCGGCGTCCCTGATGATGAGTGCCATGTTCTCTTCGAACACGTTTGGCGACTTTGTGAACACACAAGCCGTGGGTCCCGCAGAAGCGTTCTTCTCGCTTGCCTCAGACGCTGCCACAGCCGAGTCCAGTGACGAGACTGGTGAGGCTGACGATGCAGAGGACGAGGAAGAAAGGAACTTGAAGCTCGAGGATTTCATCACCTTCAACCCTGAAGATTCGGACGAAGAAGGACAGGATGAGAACTGGGATGGAGACGGCGATACCAACACGGCTGCGTCCACACCCGGGCGGCCGCGCACCTCAGCCAGCCAGGTCAGCGCGATCAGTGACGGAAGCATGGCCGACGTGCACCCACTGCTGAGCCATTTCGATAACAACTCGAACGCAGTCGGTGCCTTCCGCCGTAACCAGATCAACCAGCAGCTTATCCTCAGCGACCGTGCCAGTCACGAGTCGCTCGCATTCTCAGGGCCATACCATTACGGCACCCTCCGCGGCATCAAGTCGGGCAGCCTGGAGACTGTGACGGCTCCTATTACCCCGCTGCGCCGGAACAAGAAAAGTGCTGCGAATGTATATGCCGACATCAACAGGAGCCCGCTGGAGAGCATGTCCCAGAAGAGAAAGGCGTCCAGTGCTTTGAGCGATGCGTTCCACAAGCGGCATCGGAGCATTTCTGACATGGAGATTTTGCATCTCTAGACTATTAGCAGCGTGTAGTGTATGGGTGAGAGGGGGGGTTGGTTTGGAGTCTCCCAGTGGAGTGAAAACGCTCAAGGACGGCATGGTCATGTGGCTGGATATTCGCACCGACAGCGTCGGCATGCGCGGCCCTGGCCATCCCTGGCCTCATGTAATTTAATATTTTCTTTACTCAAAATGGATTGTCCGCGTCGGGCGACCTGCATTTCATTTCTGTTTCGGCGCTTTGTTTCATTTTCTCTCTATTCACGGGTTCGATATGTTTGCATCTCTCACTGTTCCTTGGTCGTCTTCCCAAGAGTCTGATCTCGCGTTGTTCAATGTCTGGCAATGATGGTCACGGTTGGTTCAAAGATGGGCGGTCTATATGCTGGCTGGCTTTTGTCTTTTTGATGATACCATGTACCTGTCTTCCGAGAGATCTAGATCGTTGACGAGCTGTCCGAGATGGATGACCATAGACTAACGACGTAACATGATGATCAAATGTTCTCTGTGGTCTAGCCCGTTTCCCTGCGAAGGCACGACTTATCCTATCCTCACCGTTTACAGTGACTCCGCCCCACCCGTAACACCCTTCGTCTCAACCGCGCGCTCCGACGAGCTCCTCGCGCCATGTTCCCGGGCGCCGATGAGGGTCTCGGCCGCGTCCTGGTAGCGCTTCTTCTCGATCTCGCTGTAGATGCTCCAGTCTCCGATCTGCTCGTCGAAGAACTGGTCCATGTCCAGGCCCTTCTCCTCGGCCTCGTCCGAGACGCGCAGGTGCAGGCCGGGGATGTACTTCATGATGAGCAGCAGCAGGCACGAGACGACAAATGCATACGAGGAGATGGCCGTGATCTCGGCGAACTGGAGGCCGATCTGGCGGCCGTTGCCGTCGATGCCGCCCGGGGCCATGGTGGCGCCGTCGAGGGACGAGACTATCATTGGTCAGTGTCTGTCTGGGTCCGAGGCATAGTGAATAGATGGGAATCCTTACCGGCGCTGGTGGCAAAGATACCCGTGAGGAAGGATCCCACCATGCCTCCAATACCGTGAAGCTTGAAGACATCCATCCCTTCATCGATGTGCAACCACTCGTTGACATCGTTCATCAACGCACATACAATTGCTGTCAGGAACCCAATGACGGCAGCAATCCAGACGCTCACATAGCCAGCGGCGGGTGTGATACCGACCAGGCCAGCAATGGCACCCTCGCAAGCGCCCACGACGCTGAACCTTCCCTTGTGCCGGATGTAGTCGACCATGACCCAGCCAATGGCTCCGGTGGAAGCAGCGGTGTTTGTGTTGAAAGCAGCATACATGGCCCTCAGGGACGAGTTCAGCGCCGACCCGCCGTTGAACCCGAACCATCCGAACCAGATGAAAACCGTGCCCAGGAACACGAGCGTGGTGTTGTGCGGCTTTGCGTGGTGCTTGTCGCCCTTGACCTTCCGCTTGCCGAGCACGAAGGCGTAGGCCAGCGCCGACCAGCCCGAGGCGATGTGCACGGGACCGCCGCCGGCGAAGTCGAGGGCGGGCAGGTTGAAGAGCCAGCCGGAGGGGTTCCAGGTCCAGCAGGCGATGGGGCAGTAGACGACGGTGGCCCACAGGAAGCCGAAGACCAGGCTGGGCACGATGCGGCCGCGCTCAAAGGCGCCGCCGACGACGATCTGCACAGTGCAGGCGCAGAAGAGCAGCTGGTAGAGGCAGAAGACGATCTCGGGGATGTTTGGGTTGCCGATGCTGGGGGCGACGACGACGTTCTTCATGCCGAAGTTGGCCAGGTCGCCGATGAAGGGGCCCGCGGTCCGGGAGTAGGCGAGGGAGTAGCCCCAGAACATCCACTGGAAGGTGGTGACGGCCGCGACCATGAGGGACTGGAAGAGCAGTGCGAGGGCGGACTTGCGGCGGGCCAGGCCGCCGTACAGCAGGCCGATGCCCGGGATGATGAGCCATACTATGAAGGCGCAGAAGACCAGGTAGGTGTAGTTGTGCTCAACGCCGACGTACTGCGCGTTGACGTCGACTTCCTGCGGGTTGCCGCCGTCGGGGTGGGCGTCGTCATAGGACGGCTGGGGACAGGTGTTAGTCTGTGAGTAGAGAGGGCAACGGTATAAGAAGGGCGGGTAGGTAGGTGACTTACAGCTACAGCTTCGCTGTCAGACATGGTTTCTGCGCGCGAGACGTCTAGAGAGACTTGTGTGAAGAAAGGCTGAAGCCATCGCGAAAGGAGGCCGCGAGCGGCGAATCCAGGCTACTTTTATGTTATACCTTCGGTGATTTTGTCGCCGAGCGCGTTGTGCAGTTTGTCCTATTGCGGACATCGGGACCAGTCGACCTAGACTCTAGTCATCTTGGCGGTCGTCACTTATCAGCATCTTATCGCTCATTATAGATTACGATTATAAGTAAAGGTGAGCAACCCCAGGATTCATTTTCCCCCAACGTTGTCCACAAAGCCAAGGCTGGACTCGCCTGTTCCTTGCGCCTGGTCTGAAGCTATTGGTACCCAAGCCCTGGCGCAGTTGCTACGATCAGGACCTACCGCATGCAGCCTACCCTCTAGTGGGTTTCGGGTACTGGGTTCCTTATCTCTTGGCATGGGATTCGTGCTGTGGGAATTGATTAGAGTGACGACTACATCTTTTGGCCGAAAATCGGAATTACGTTTCGATGCTGTAGCGACTTCTGAAGCAGCGTCTATTGGCTGAGGTATTGTAGAGTGTCGTTGGTTCTGAGATGAGATATACCTTTGCTAACAACTTACATCAACCCCTATTGATCTTCTTACACTCTACTGCCGATACAATGCCAGCTGCTGCTTGCAAGTTCGCGACGATGACTAGTCGCTTTCTCGTTTGGAACGACAGTCTAGCTATGCCATGCTGTAGGAAGACCAGTTGATGAAGAATACAAGCCAGCAAATGACCAAAGCGATCGGATGCCACTGCACAAGCCCCTGATCTCAATCTCAGGTGGTTCCTCGAAACCTTAGAGATGCTAGCTAGGCCTACTCTCTATATGACAGCGACGCATCGTACACATCGTACACCAGCCAAGTCCAACCAACAGTTTGGGTGGCGACAAGAGTTCTTAGTCGACAGCACTGCTCCGGCTCAACACATCTTCCTCGTTCGAGTGGTAGCTAGGCTCCCCGATCTCCTTCAAGATCATCTTCGCGGCAATGACTCGACCGCCCCCATTCCGGTTGCAAAGCGTCGCCAGCTCTCGTGCGCGTTCCTTCATATTTGTCGAGTCTGGTCCCAGTAGGACCTCGATCAAAGTATTGCCAAGCTCTCCGCCCCATGGCCCCTTCGTTTTCTGTGATACCCTATTCCCCCATCGGCCGATTCCCAACAACTCGGCTCTGCGAGCAAAGTCGAACGTGTCCATCCATACCGGGAGTACGATCTGCGGTATTCCGGCACTTCTGGCCGTCAGCATATCACTCATCACCTATCACCTCTCATCCGGGGACAAGGACTCACCTGGCCGTCTCGAGGAAACTGTTAGCCCCGCCGTGATGAACAGCACAAACCACAGTACTCTCCCCCAGCACCGCCGTTGGCTCGGCCTCAATCCACCTCACTATCCTCACCACGCCGCTCTCAACATCTCGTCCGAGAATCCGGTAGATCCTGCTCTTCTCCCGGTCCGCATCGTACTCTCCCTCCATGGCAAGCTTCCACAACACCTGTAGCCCCTCCATCTTCTTCTCGCTCCACGCAACACTCCTAGCATGATCGAGCAAGATCCGAATAGCAGTCGCCATCTCCACCGCGCTCTCCTCCGTCATCAGCACGTGCGTCCCTAGGTTCACATACACCGTCGGGCCCTGAGCAAGCCACCCCGCCAACTCAGCATCAACCTCACCCACCGGTCTAGCCGGGCGTATGATCGGTCCGCAAGGAATAATATGCCGCGGCAACACCTTGAGCGGGAACTCCATCGCCAGCCTGTTGGCAACCAGGACCTTGACCCCCTTATCCGGCGGTCCCAGACTAAGTTCGTTCAGCGTCGTCAACCTCGCCCCGCCAGCATGGTCCCGCACATATGTCTCCAGTGCCTTGCGATGCGTGTCAAACATACCCGCCAGCAGCGCAAGCAGCACGAGCAAGATGTTAAGCGGGATCCACCTGTCCGGGATGGGGAACGCGAACGCGCTGCCCACACAAGGGTACTTCCACAGCGCCTCCAGGTTCGGCTGGAACGGCATGGCAAAGTCCTTGATGGTGTTGGGGCTCAGGATCAGGTACTTCACTCCCAGGTGCCTCACGGCCGTCAGGGCGGGGCTGAAGGCGGGATCGACGGCGGCGACGTGCGGGTCCACGCGCCGAACGATGTCGGCCACGGAGTCGAAGATCTCGAGGAACTCAGGGCCGGTCCACGGCAGGGTGACGCGGAGGAGGACCCGCATCTTGCGCCAGGCCGTCCAGAACCCCTGCGCGTGGCGGGAGCCGTCCTTCTCGGCCTCGAACTCCGGGCGGGACCAGGCTTGCAGCATGGGGAGGCCGGAGATGGGGTGGAAGACGATGGGGTTTGCGAGCGGGGAGTGGGAGAGGGCGTGTTGCGAGGTGGTGGTCACGAATTTGGAGATGGGGGGGAAGGAGGCGAAGTGCACTTCGACATCTTGATTGGGGAGGGTGAGGAGGGCGTGGCTTGTTGCTAGGAAGACGTTTGCTTGGCCGTGTTCGGAGTTGGTTAGAAGAAGGATGCGGGTGGGAGACATTGAGTCTCGTTTGTAACCCGGTGCTGTTGTAGTGGCAAGGCGGTAATGGCGAAGGCAAAGCTTGGTCTCGAGTCAAGCATGAAGCCAAGAATTGGTGATGCGCATGTTTGTTGGTGAGTTATAGGAGAAGGAGATAGGTGATATCAGACTTCTGTGTACAAGGGGCCAGCTGATGCAACGTGACAAAGCAAGGACATGGCAAGAGCGAAATTCATATAAACGCCTCATCTGTTTTCCAGGTTCGGCTCGCCTACGAGACGAGGCGCCCTCCTCGAACTGCTCTTTGGTTGCTGTCGGTTGGACATTGTCGCAGACTCGCGTTTGTTTCTCGAGACACGGGAAGTGGAGGGTGACGGGACGAAAGAGCAGAGCTATTGCTGGCGATGGTGTGGTGTGGGGGTAGCGAGTGGTGCGTAGAAGGTGAACGCAGCAGTAACCTGGATGTGGTCATGCGGACGAGGGCAGAGATTGGTGGCTGTTGGATGTAAGAGACGGAGTTTTCCATATATGTCCAGGAGTTGTCTGCCCGTATGGGTTGCGTAACCTCATGGTCGACGATATATCCGGGAGAGGTGATGTGATCACCTCATCTCGTTACCGGGCTGCTCTGTTTATGCTGGCTCACTTCCGTCTCCGCTCCTTGCAATGGCCCGAAAGCATACGTAGGCGTCTGCATGAGATATCATTTGAGATATCTGATCTCAATTTCTGATATACATGTGTATCTCTATGATGCGGGTTGTCCCTTACTATCTCTTGGCGAGATAGGGGCTACCAGCACTACACCTAGGTCTAGTATTCTCGACGTAGGTACTGTACAACCAAACTCAACAACGCCAAGGTCCGAGGCTCGCAGATCCCAAGATCCAGAGTATCAGCAAGCAGCTGCAGACTTGCCAAGGCAGCCGCATCTTTGCTGTGGACGTTCCAGAACGCGACCCGCCGATCCGGTCTTTGAAAGGCGGGATCATATCAAGGACTATAACAGCGACGGGACGATATTACAGCTGGCACATCATTGCTGGACGACTTTACGGGTTTTCGGCTGGCTTGGCAGCAAGTCCCATATGAAGGGGCCCATGAAAGCACAGTCAAAACCGGATAAAATGGATAAAGGCGACGAGATGCACAACAACAGCAACACGGAGCCAATGAGACCGTGTGTGTTTTGTCGGCACAGGAGTCGTCATCACTGTCTTCTGAAGCAACATTGGAGGATGTAAGCCCGGAACAGCGTCTGTGTTATGGCGAGGGGTTTCGAACCTCCGTTCTAGACTTCTCATGGATTCTCGGCGCCATTGCCTGTGTCTGTGCGCCTGGTAATGTTACAGCTGAGCAAACATTCAATATAACTCATGACGTACTGTGGTTGCATGCCTACTCTTCACAATACCTCGTCTCTCTCCTGTACCCTCAACCTCGTAGAACCTGATGGACTTGACCATCAAGGAAGGAATGCGCACACTCCAACCTACCACGTAGGATAATTGCCGATTGAAACCTCAATCTTTACATAGTGACCTAAAAGGGACTGTTAGTCAATAGGTGACTATCAGATTAATACTCATACCATGCTGATCACTGAGTTTGTTTTGGTGTAATAGGGAGCCGTGATATGCCATGGCAAGGATACATATTGGCAATGTGCTACCGACCTGTCGCCTGGACTATACTAGAAGCAATAAGAAAACAAAGGTAAGACAAGGCTAAGAACAAGAACGAAATCTCTGAACCTGAGATCGAAATAGGGCCATTAGCGGCTAACGCTCTCTCACCCCCTGGGTCATAGATGTGTATCTGGCATTAGAATAAAAGTTACTAGTTATGATTCTCTCTACTGCCGTCACAATGTCTGCCATCATGTCCCACATTCTGATTCACGTTAGGAGCAACGTGGAATTAGAGTCCTGGTCGCTCTCGATTTCAGCCGTATATCCTGCGACTTTGTCACATTGTCTCACAGCAAGGCTTGTATAGGTATTTTCACCGAGATCCATCAAAACTGGAAAAGCCTCGCGTCGATCTCGATGGCTGTGGCCCCTGTGCCACATGACATAAAGTCAAGTGCCTCGACTTGCTTCGTCATCATTTACATGTAGCCGTAGTAGGGTTTACCCGTCGCGTTGAGCACATTCTCGACATTGATTCCTTGACCGCTCCGACAGACCATCTCCAGAAAATGCTTTACCTGGCAGGCATCACATCTCGTACGAACATCATGAAATGGCAAGTTTTGCTCGGTCTGTAGCAGTGACGTACGTCGTACATTGGTAGGATGCGACTTTGGTGTGCATTGCTCCTGAAATGGCACATCCACCTAGAGTCTAGACTCTAGGTGTCAGATTTTGAAGATTGGATATTATCCCGGCATCTATGTATATCTAGACTGAGTCAGGGCTATTTCCTTATTCTCCACTACCCAGGTACAGGAACTCTCGGTGTAGGTAGTAGTTGAGCATAGAAAGTAGGACTGTTCTCTGAAGTAGGAGCCATGAGAGATGAACGTGATAATCGTGATGTTCCAGTCAGCGTCAGCGTCTCTGGTATTCAATATTCGTGCTGCCAGGAGATGATTCATGTCAGATTACAGGACGGCCAGTGCCGGTAATCCCAAATTCCGATCTGGTCCGAAGGGCCTTCTTATGGCTTATCATGGTTTTATCTGGTGAAATGTGAGATATTGGCTAAGCGTGGTGATAGATATGCGGGTAAGCGGCAGCTTAACACTTGTCAGATCTCTGACATTGCTATATCATTGTCTGCCACTACCTTATTACAGTTAGCTTCTTCATCACTGTAGCATTATCGCTCCGCCGGCGGCGAGTCGCGACAGCGCGTGTGACGAGCCAGCCATTCACAGGAGGTAAAAGACCACTAAATTGGCATCAGAGCTGAAGCATATCGGTCGTTAGCACAATACTTTGCTCCATCGAGCAAGTCGTTTGCACGTCGTTTGATTTTCATGTCACACGTTATCGGCCAAACAAGTCCCGTCGTTCACGCATCGCATCGGCATTGTCCGTAAACGGCGAATGCACGGCAGCGCCTCCCAATTCGCCCGAGAGCTTATCGGAGGGGCGAACTTTCCACTTCCCGGGTCGGGGTAGAGCGGCACCACCCACAGGTCGCTGTCGCCAGGGACCATCATCCTTCAAGACGCAGCTCCATGCTATTTCCCCCGGACGCCACCTTCCCAGATGCTGTACGTGAGCATGCACGACATCTAGGTTATGAGTACAAATACGGACGATACAGGACATTGGCGACATTCCCCAAGAAGCAGGGACTTTCCTGCATGCAACCTGCAACTTCTAGAGTCTAATCACGCCAGAGATCCTGAAACATACCCTGCATATCTACATCTAACATCTACATTTACATCGTGACATCGTAACATCGGTACCGACACAATGGTCGAGAAAACAAAATACGTAGAGCGGCCGCTCCCAAAGGTTGGACATCCCCTGTTCATTTCCTCTTACACTTACACTCACACTCACACTTACACACCTAAACTCACGCTGCTCAGATCTCTCTCGCCAATTTCGACGCCAGGATAGACGAGATAACAGCGCAACTCGTCGATGCAGCCGAAAACGTCGGCTTCTTCGCCATCGTCGACCACGGCATCACCCAGGCCGACCAGGACGCAGTCTTCGGCGCCTCAGAGTCCTTCTTCTCCCTGCCCGACGACATCAAATCCACCGTCCCATGGAACCCGCAAAACGTCGGCTACGAGAAGATGTCCCAGGTGCGCCCCTCCACCGGCGCCCCGGACACCAAGGAGTCGTACCAGCTGCAGTTCGGCGAGAACATGGTCAACCCGGCCGGCAAGAGCCTATGGATGGGCGACGAGCACGTGCCCGGTTTCAGAGAGACCTGCCAGGGCTTCATGCGGCGCGTGCAGGCCGTCAGCGAGAAGCTGATGCTCTGCTTCGCGCGCGGACTGGGGTTTCCGGACGACTACTTCATCCAGTTCCACGACTCGACGAATCCCAAAGCCCAGAGCGTTCTGCGACTGCTGCATTACTACGCCACGCCCGAGAGCGCCATGACTGAAGGCAAGATCTACCACCGCGCCGGGGCGCACGCGGACTGGGGGTTCCTCACGCTCCTCTTCCAGCGCGAAGGGCAGAGCGGGCTGGAGATATGTCCCGGGCGGGAAGTGGTCACCAAGTTCGCCATGGGCGACACGTGGACCAAGGTCCAGTTTGAGTCGGGCGCGATAGTATGCAACATTGGCGATCTGCTGATGAGCTGGTCCGACGACAGGTTCAAGTCGACCTACCACAGGGTCAAGGCGCCGTGCGAGCCGGGAGATTACTTTGGGGAGCGGTACAGCATCGCTTTCTTCAACCAGCCGAGGAAGGATGCGCTGATCCAGGGGCCGAAGAAGAAGTATCCTCTTGTGACCGGGGAGCAGTTTATCGCCGAAGCCATGGCTACGCACTTTACGGCCCTGCAAGCGAAGTTGAAGTCGCAGTCGCTTGGTGGAGGACCAAGCTCACCCAAAGAAAACGGGCACGTTGCTACCCCTCCGGTGCAAGCGGCGGCATGAGACCACATGAGATGACGAAACGATGTACAGCAACAGCTTCCATACATAACCTGTCTTAGGTATGATTTAAATGATAATGAATCGATCATGAAACCATGGGTGTACCCGAAGCGCCTTTGGCGGCCACTCACCCTTGCCGCTTCCCCTGATCATCCAATTGTGCCACTGGGAACAGTTGGCAGCATAAATGTCCTTCTTCATGACACTACATATCCATACCTTACTAACTCCACATTGGGTATAAAGCGCTTTTACATCATAACAGACCCTGCATCAGTTCCCCTTAAAAGTTCCTCCAAAGCCTCACGTACCACGCCACCGCCGGATCCCTCTCCGCCCTCAACGCATCCTCGCCCTTCGCCTCGTCCAAGTCCCTCCTCCTCCCGGACTGCAGATCGATCTCGTCCAGCCTCCAATACCTCGTCTTGAACACGAACTTGTACCCAAAGTAGATGATCGGGAACAGCGGCAGGAGGATATAAGCATCCACAAAGTCCCCCGCCACGAAAGGGCTCAGCGTCGTCCACCCCTGCACAAACGCCAGGAACACGTTGGCGAAGAGGCCAAAGTACGCGTTCCAGGGATACGCAAACGACACGAACGGCAGTTCCTCGGGCGCGTGGCCCTGCGCCTTCCACGCGGACCGGAAGCGGATGTGGGTGAAGCTGATGGCGCCCCAGACCAGGAAGGTCGACACCCCGGACAGGTTGACGATGTAGCTGTACGCCGTCACCGCGCCGGTGCTGACGTTCATCATGCTCAGGGCGCCGCAAAGATTAGTAAACACGATGGCCGGGATGGGCACGCCGCGCTTGTCGGTCCACCCCAGGAACTTGGGCGCCTTCCTGTCCTGCGCCATGTACAGCAGCGTCCGGCTGCCGATGTAGATGGAGCTGTTGACCGCGGACAGACACGTGACGAAGATGAAGGCGTTGATGAGGTGCACGCCGCCCTGCCAGCCGGCGTTCTGGATCGCGATGGTCATGGGCGACTTGAGCGCCCGGCTGGCGCCCTTGGACAGACCCTCGGCGTTCCACGGGCAGGTGAGGCCGAAGAAGAAGGCGCTGCCCATGTACACGAAGAGGATGCGCCAGAAGACCTGGCGGATCGCCCGAGGGACCGCGATGCCCGGGTTGCGGGTCTCGGTGGCCGCCACGGCGACGGACTCGACGCCCGCGTAGAAGGTGCTGCAGAAGACGAAGACGGTGGCCACGCCGCGGAAGCCGTGGCTGAAGGCGCCCGGGTCGTGCCAGTAGTGGAAGCCGAAGGCTGGGTTGTTCTTGACGCCTCCGGACACATATCTTGGACGGAAGTCAGTCTCACGCTCCGTCAGGGAAGAGAAAAGGAGAGGAAAAGAGGTTACTCACATGATAGAGAACAGGAAGTAGGCCACAAGTCCAAGCAGCTTGACCAGCGCTAGCCAGAATTCGGCCTCGCCAAAGGCCTCGACGCCCAGCAGCTGGAAGCCCAGGAAGACAGTCCAAAAGATGAGAAAGTACCCCCAAACCGGCACCTTGTCGCTCCAGAAGTAGACGATACTGCTGGAGACATTGTATTCGTTTGCCAAGACACTCACCCAGATAATCAAATAATTCCACCCAACCGCCACGCCAAAAGCCTTATCCACGAACCTGTCCGCGAGGCCCGTGAAGGCACCCCCGCTCGGGTACAGCGTCGTCAGCTCGCCGAGGCTCTGCATGATGCTGAACGCGATGATGCCAATGACGCCGAATCCGATGAGCAGCGACGCCGGCCCGCCGGAGCTCAGGGCGCCGCCCGAGCCGACGAGGAGCCCCGGCCCGATGATGCCCGCCAGCGCCATCATGGACAGGTGCCGGGTCTTGAGGCCGCGCTTGACGCCGCTGTTGGGGTCGATGGACGAGAAGTCGCCCTCGGTGGAGGAGGCGTCGAGGCGATCGTCGGCGAAGGGGCTGTTGGACTCGTAGACATCGTCCTGTTTCCTGCCGGACGGGTGGTCACGTGCCGGTAGGGACATCTTTGCGGGTTTTGTGGGAGAGACACCGCTTGATGCTCAAGGTCCCAGTGGTATGGTGAAGTGAGACAGCAAGAAACTTTGAGAAGTGGTGACGATCTCTTCCATGAAATGTCTGTAGGTCGAGATACTTATCTCCGACGTCACTGATGTCAGGGTCCACAACGAAAGTCCCTGCAGCGAGAGAGCGGCCCCGCCCATTGCTTTAAATCCTGGGAACGGTGAAAATGCCCAAGGTCGTGGGTTCCTCTACGATGCATTTTGATACGTAACAGGTTCGTTGCAAGCGCATCTTTTGCTCCTTGGCTGCCCGTATGTCGAGATGCTCCAGCAGGTTTACTGGGACACCGTAGTGGTGGAGGAGCACGGGAAATCCGCCATGGATCGCGCAATCGAGCTAAAGTTTTAGGGTGCCGGCATTGGCAGCGGGTCCGGAAGACTCCATTGGCCGGCAAGTGCCACAAGAGTGCCGCATCCCACGCTGCCGTATGCTTTCATCAGTATTACTGCGTCAGTGTAGTAAGGGCATCGCCTTAAGAGGCTGTCAATGTCATCGTTCGTAATGGCTTGGGGTAAGACAACTAAGAAAAAAAAGAGGAGGTAGAGGGCCACAAGTCAAAAGAGGTTAATCAGAGAGGCAAGAAGGATAACAATGACTATTCAACCGGTTATCTAATGTTAAAAATAGATACAAAAACGTGTGAATGCTAACAAATGAAAAAGTAGTGCAATGTGTGAAATGCAAAACAGCAGTCACCCACTCGCGCCCATGAACCAGCATGTACGACATGTCTAGCATGAGAGCGAGCGGGTGGCCAGCGGCCGACCCCGGCAGGACTCGAACCTGCAACCTCTGCCAGCAGTGGAAGACTAACCGGAAAGCAACGCGCTACCATTGCGCCACGAGGCCGTGGACTGATTGATGCACAATGAGTCCACTATTCGGCATCATGGTTGAGGCTCAAGATCAACCGAGGTTTTCCCACCGGTGGCTTTCTCGCCCCCAGTTTGAACAGGTCCCGAAGCTCACACGAGGGATCGACCGTCATCAAAGACAGGATGAGTGCCTTTGTATCTCTCACCTTGAGTCCTGTAAGAACGGAACTGCCGATATAGCATGTCTAGGTCTTATAGCGACATTATACGCGAGGTTGATTTAAACAAGGCCATGGCGAGGACGCCCCTGACCTCCATCAAAGCGAACAGATACCGCCAGCCATCAGCTCACACTTTTCATTGACCAGAGTGCGGCAGTCAAATGCTATTAATCTCAGACCGATCTTGGTGAAGACTTCAGTTGCACACTTTGCAAGGATGGCTCGCCGCCAGATGAGCTTTCACTCCTCCCCATCAAACTGCATAATGCCTTACGGTTCAACAATGCTATTGTACAGGACCAATCTCAAGTCTGGACACCATACTCCTCTCCATCCTGAACCTCAACAACCCACAACTTTTTCCCCCCTACACCCCATTCTTCTCCTTCCACTCCTCCACTAACCCCCGATAGTCCTCCGGCCCATACGGCTCCGTCGCCTCGGCAATCCAACCCTTCTTGCGATAGATAGGCAGTCCCAGATCCCTCACCAGCAGATCAACATACGGCAGTGCATCAAACACGAAATCCGGAAATCGCGTGCCGTAGCCAGCCGGGTATCGCCACTTCCCGAACCGGCTGTACAGCACCGTCTCATACCTCACCTCCTCGATCGTCTTGCCAGCGCTCCCCTCCGCGACGGCGGTCGGAGGATCTGCAGAGTCGAGCGAGGGCGGTATGACGGAGGCTGGGAGCTTGCCGTCAAAGTACGCGTTGATCCACAGCGCCTGCGCGTGCGCCATCAGCGGGACGGAGAAGTTCATCAGCACGCCCGCGAAGGCGATGTCGCGCTTCGCCAGCAGGCCGGCCGAGGGCGGGACCATGAAGCGGTACAGCGTGTAGGGCGTCAGGGGCGTGGAGGGGTTGATTTTCTCCTTGGTGGTGACGCCGTCGGACTCGAGCAGGGGTTTGAGTTTCTTGTTCTGCACGGGTTGCTGCTTCAGCCGCGGGAACCGGGTCAGGATCTCGTTGTCGGCGCGTTCGATTGTGTCCGGGGTGAAGAGGGGCTCCTCGCCGGCCGGCGTGTGCGGGATGCCGAGGTCCTTGTCGATGCCCTCGGGCAGGAACTTGAGGGGGGGTAGGTGCTTCCACCCCGTGGCGCAGATCATGGCCCCGGTCTCGAGGGCGGTCCCGTCGGACAGGTGGACGGTTTTTGGGGAGAGGTGCGTGATGTCCGCGATGTGCACCTTGACGGTGCCGTTGCGGACGAGGTCGAAGATGTCGGTCGGGTAGGTGAGGATGGAGAAGGACGAGGCTGTGAACATGGCCTCGCTCCAGGGCTTGAGCTTCTTGGTCTCCGGGTGGGCGTCGTACTTGTTCAACGTCAGCACGTCGTTGCCGAGGATGGACCAGAAGGTGTTGGTTATGGCGCGTCCGATGGCGCTGCCGTGGTAGAAGCGCCGGGTGGAGACGTAGCCGTCGGCGTCGCCCCAGATGCAGGGGCTGAACCAGGTAAGCATGCGGGTGTCTGGCCCTGAAAGTTAGCAGCGCAGACAATTGTGGTCTTTAGAAGAGGGGCGATACTTACGGACGAGCTTCTCGAGCCACTTCTTCAGCGGAGTGACATACGGCGGTGCTATCCATATCGGGCCGTGCCCGGTCTCGCGGATGACCCAGTTCACCTTGATGTCCTTGGAAGCGAAGGCATAGACGGCATCGAAGGACGACTTGGTCCCTCCAAAGACAGTCACCGTCTTGGCCGAGTCGAGGATATCGGCATGTTGCTTGAAGTCTTTGGAGTGAAATAGGGGAACGTTGAACGTCTCTTGGCCCTTGAAATCAGGCAGGAAGGCCTCCGAAGTCAGCCCGGTGGCCAGTATCAGCTTGCGGGCGAGGATCTTTGTCTCAGCAGAGGCCCCCTCAGAGGTGCTCTGGACAGTCAGGATCCATCCTCCTTCGGGACCTTCCTGGTGCTCGGCCGTCAGGACTTTACTGTTGCACTTGATCTTATCCAAGATGCCAAACTTCTCGGCATATTTGGTCAGATACTCATGGAGCACGGTGCCGGGGATGTGCTCGCCGGGCTTGACACCGAATGTCTCCGAGTCCAGGGGAAAGTCTGGATACTCGTATGTGCCGAGCATGTTATTGCTCTTCAGGCCCGGGTACAGGCGATGCTTGGCCCACACGCCGCCTGGAGTCGAGCTGGCTTCCAAGATGGCCAGGCTCTTGTCCGGGTGGAGCTGGTGAAACGTCTTTGCGGCTGCAAGACCGAACCATCCTGTGGTGACATTGTCAGTACGGGTAAGATATAAGGTTGTTTCCGGAGTCTCATGCAGCGCATGATGAGGTGGTCAGCACGCCGGACGGCAGCTGGTGCGAGGTAGGAAATCCTTGGTTCACTGCGTACCTGCGCCGATCACAACGAGGTCTAGTGACTGCATGTTTGGTAACGATATAGCCGTCAGCACGGTTGGGGGCAGAATTATTTACTGTGTCACGTCGAAGCGGAGTGTCTAGTGGTTGGGTAACTTCACCACACTGGTGTGTACCGGAGTAATTCTATGAGAAGATAAGGAAGAAGATTAAGTAACACCTGGTCAGAACAGGGCCCAGTCAATTAGATGCTGACTTGAAAGGTGAGCAAGCAGTGCAAATTACGCAAAATACGCAAAGGCATACGCATGTTCATTCAAGTTCGCAAGTTGCAAATGTTATCCTCGGTGCAATCGATTCGATTTCTGGGAATTTCGTCCATCCAATCATTGACAACCTAGGAGGAGGCCATGGAGGACAACCAACGGCTCTCATTCCGCTTTAGGGGGGCGGTCCACGCCGTCCGGCTGGTGCCAGGGTGGTGGTCAGGGTGTGCGATCCGGCATTAGTGTACCAAATTGCGAGTGCGACGACGACCTCAGCCCGAACCGCTTGGCATTATGGGCAGCCGAAATGCGGTGATATCTTGCAAACCACATTTTTTTATTGCGTGGTAGGATGTAAGACGATAGCGTGGCCAAACTTGTATAAGATCGTCTAAGCTAGTCGAGAAGCAGCTATCTTGGACTTGAAACGACGGCGGCTGAGCAGCAAGAAGGAAACTGCCGCCGACAGAAGTCTGGAAATGTGAGATACTATGTGCATGTGGTGTATACACAATCATCGAGACAGATGTCGATGTCTCCTCGGGATGAATCATTCGCTTGTCAAGATGAAGCACAAAAGCAATATCACAGCCAACTCTACACTAGTTAGTCTGGTTCCTGTAGCGAATGCAACACCCACCCACCCGAGTAGTGGTTGTTTGGTGATCGTCGTTTCGCTTGGCTACCAGGTCTACCTCCTTGGTCGAGTTGAAGACGGACTTCTCTCGCACGTGTCCCATCTTGCCCATGTCTTTTTCTTTCTTTTTCCTGCCCCCCTTCTTTTTCGCCATCCGAGGTCTGGACCTATGGAGGCACTGAAGAAGTAATGTTCTTTCGGGAGACAGCTGAAGGAGTCGGTAAATACACAACTGGGATCTCCCAACATACGGGTTGCATGCAACATCGAAGTTGCTTTTCCTGCGCAAGTTCTTTGCCAGGAAGCCGGGATACAGGCTTACGTGTACCATACCTGCCATACCACGCTGCTCGATATCTTATTCTGCAGTAAGCGATTTTAGCGACTGATAGCAGAGTGGGGTGTACCTGGCCTCTAGTGTAGTGTAGCCTCAGGGGAGTTTCGCGTCTCTTGGCCTTTCTGTACCAAGCACACTGTCCTGTGTTAGGTAAGGTACGCAGTGAGTACACGCGTACGTGTACTCCTGTCTACACTAGAAATACCAGGATACCGGCTGTTGGACAGGGTCAAACGGTTTGCGGGGCCGCTCTCACAATGGGTGGGACGCACGCGGTCTATTGTCCCCCTTCTTTAGCGAACGGAAAGTGGCTTGGCTAGACCCGTTTCGACGCCCCGGTTGTTCTTGCCAGTATCGTCTCGCTTCAAGGTGCATAGTACACTGCATAAGAGGTTCACTCGCAAGAGAGAAAATGCCGCAAATGGTCTGCATGGAGTTGTTGAACTCGGCGAGTTTCTTGTCCCTGAAGCCATCCGATGGACAGGCTGACCGTGAAAGAAAACCCCCGTCTTCCTCGGACTCGACCTTGGCGATGATAGACCCTCCCGCTCAGAGCGTGGACTGCGGCTTTGCGGCGATACCTGAAGCTAATTCATCCATCGTCGATGATCACAGGGGCTCTGTTTCATGTCGATGATCGATAAGAAGTCGATATAGGGCTTGGCGAGCTGGCGAGAGATCAAGCCTGGCTGCGGACTGGCCAAGGCACAGAACAGGGACCAGGATACCGGGACGATCTCCATCCATTACTGCCGGATGCCACTCATTATCACACAATAGCGGTGCCCGCTACCGCGGCATGCTCGGAAAATGGCCGCTGACAAGCATTCGCGATTTCATATCCCACTCACGATGCCCTTGGTCGAGCCAGTGACAACCAGTACCTGCGATAACACCCTGTTCCGCAGAAGAAAAGTCTACGCAGTACCAGCTTTGCAGTGAGCGGCATCTCCCTCGCCCACGAGCCGGAAGCGGCTCCAGGGCACTGGCCAGTAGATGTGCGGAACAAGACCCCAGTTGCGTCTCTCCACGCCGAGGACATGTGCTATCCAGGGGTCCGGTACTGTAACAAGGTCCAGACTGGATAGAGCCTTTGCTTTTGTAGATCAGGACGTGTAAATCTAACGTCTCCGGAGTCTGGCTGACAGTGCTTCATATCTCTCTCTCTCTATCATTTCTTTTCTCACACTGCGGTTCATCCTGTGATGGACCTCCTTTTTATGCTTCTCTCAGCCTCTCCTTGACTTGATAAGACTTCGCTTCCCCACTGAATAACACTCTCTCCGTGGGCATGCCACATTCATTATAATCATTAGAACCTTCTTACGACCAGCCTTGGTCTTACATAGCGTGCTCTGCGGGTATCACGTCTTACTTACAGATCCTCGCCATGGACGCCTTCACGACCGAGGCCTTCACCCTCCTGGGTGTTGGGTTATTCGTCATAACTCTCCGAACGATCGCTCGCATAACGAGCGTTGGACTGGGTGGTCTCAAAGCAGATGACTACCTCATGGTTCTTGCTGCTGTGCGTGGCGTGGACTTCTCGCCCCCATTCGTTCATGACTAACACCGTCCTCCCAGGGCGTCTACTCTGTCGAGACATACTTAGCATACTCTGTCGGAGCGTACTGGCACGGCCTAGCCAACAACGGCATGACAGACGAGCAGCGGCGTCTCCTGGACCCAGCCAGCGAAGAGTACCGCCTCCGCGTGAACGGGTCCAAGACCCAGGTCGCCGGGTGGTCGACGTACACCTTCCTCTTGTGGATCGTCAAGGCGGCGATGTGCACCTTCTACCTCCGCCTCACCGACGGCCTGAACTTCAAGACCAGGATCTACATCGGCTTCGCCATGATCGTCGCCACCTGGCTGGCCGTGCTCTTCTCGATCCTCTTCAGCTGTTTCCCCCTGGAGAAGAACTGGCAGATCTACCCGGACCCCGGCAACTTCTGCCAGCCCGCCATCTCGCGCATCGACATTTTCGTGACCGTCGTGCTCAACGTGGTCACCGACATCTACCTCCTGACCATCCCCATCCCCATGCTCTGGCAGTCGCGGCTCCCGCCCTTCAAGAAGGCAGGCTTGATCGTCCTCTTCTCGGGCGGCGTCTTCGTGACCATGGCCGGTATCCTCCGCTGTGTCCTGATCGTCACCGTATGTCATAGCCCGCCAACTTCTCTCAAACTCCCTCCCTTACCGTCCCCCCACTAACACCGCCTGTTTTTGTTCTAGGACCCCGTAAACGGCGCCCAACAAGCCGGCTCCTGGGCCTGCCGCGAGACCTTCGTAGCAGTAGTGACCTCCAACCTCCCCATGATCTTCCCCCTGCTCCGGCGCTGGTTCGGCCCCATCTTCGGCACCATCCGCTCCTTCTCCTCCAAAGTGACGGGCGGCGGCTACGTCACCGGCATGTCCCGCTCCACGGGACCGGGCGGCGGTGGGGAGCACTTCAAGCTGGAGGACAAGAACCCGCGCCGCGGCCAGGGGCCCCGGACCGCCAACCCCATCACCAACTTCACCTTCTCCGAGAGCGAGGAGCGGATCGTCGAGCCGGCCCGCGGCGGCACGGACGGGTCCGGGTCCGTGGCCGGCTCCACCACGCCGCCGCAGCACGCCGGCGCCACCGTCGACGCCGGGGGGATCATGAAGGAGGTCATGGTGCACGTCACGGAGGAGCGGAAGAGCCGGTCTGACTTTCCCGATGAGGAGTTTGGGAGCCCCGGGGACTATTACCTGACGCAGCAGGTGAGGCGGAGCGAGGATGCGCCGCGCAAGGGGACGGTGAGGAAGGATAAGAGGGGGAGTATCGGCGTTGGGCGGAGGTAAAAAAAGAAGAAGAAGGAAAAAATTGATTGCTGGTGCGTGTATGTATATTGTGTGGATTTTAGAGGCCTATATGAAGTGCTCAGACAGGCAGAATAGGGATTGTAAACTTGTAGATGGTATATACAAAAATATTGGGTTATGGCGCTGGATGTATTGATCTTTCATGCCTCTGTGTAGCAAGGGTATGAATCTGGCTGTACACTCTATTTCTTCCGAAAAGATTTGTGATTATTTCATGCTTTATACGACATTAAGAACCGGTCTAGGTGGATCAACTGTTGAATCTGTTACACTGATGAGGATGCTACAGGAGTTTGTGCCCTAGAGAGGCACAAGGTCGAGAGGAAGTCGACATAACCCACGAGCACGACTTGTCGACATATTGGAACATTGACACCGAGCAGTCTCAAACAACAGATGTCCGCAAAAGTTGTATGTATGTAAATGCTCTATCAAACTATTTTCACCGAAATAGCGCCCGTAGACGTATATCCATATATCCCATCTTGAGTCCCAAAACTCCACATGCTCGCTCATGTTGTTCGACAAAATGAAAAGCCCCTGCCTGACCTTGTCCATCATCTCATTCCCCATTCCCCCCTCTTCCAACTTCCAAAGGCACACCTCAGCCAAACACCTTGTTCATAGCCTGATGCGCCAACTCAACGCCCAAAAACGTAGCCGCATTGGCCGGCACAGCCCTCGCGAGCGCCGGGCCGAAGCCGGGGAAGAAAGCCTTGACGCCGCCCTTGCCGTACACCTCGCGCACGATGCTGCCCACGCTCACATTCCCCTCCGACGTCTGCAGCCTGCTCTTGACCGTGTCGACGGGGAACACGGGGATCCACATGGCCACACCTGCCGCCGCACCCGCGCACGTGATGGCCATCAGGCTCAGCTGCCCGCTCGGCTTGCCCGTGACCGGGTCGACGGGCGTCAGCTTCCGCTTGATGTACTCGTAGGCGGCGAAGTAGGCGGCCGAACCGGGACCGTCGCGGGCGAGGGTGGCGGCGCTCCCGCGGAAGACGGAGCGGACTCCGCCCTCCCGGTAGAGGCTGCGGACCACGTCCAGGCCGCCGCTGTACCGGGGCTTCTCGCCGGGGGCCAGCTTCTGGTCCTGGACCTGGAGGATGACCTTGACGCGCTCGAAGGGCGCGGTGATGGCCGTCATGGGGATGGCGGAGAAGAAGCCCGCTGCCGACACCTGGGCGATGGAGAGGGAGCCGTCCGGGCCGACGGTGGAGTATTTCCTCACCAGGGTCTTGCCGAGGTCGTAGCCCCAGAAGGAGACGGCGACTGTGTTGCCCCGTTAGCGGCCAGACATGAAAATTTCCAGAGCTTTATTTGTTTTTTTGTTTTAGGGAGTACTAACACATAGGCGTGACACCGACCAGCGGCGCGCTGACACCGGCATAGAGGCCCCTCTTCAGGCCATCTCTCGCTATGCTCTTGCGCACGACGTCGAGGGCGCTCGAGTAGACGCCCTTCTCGGAGGTCTGGAGGCGGACCTTGACCAGGTCGAAGGGGTGGCCGACGAGGACGGCGCAGACGCCGCCGAAGCCGCCGGCGGCGAGAGATCGGATCTGAGCGGAGGCGGTCGAGACGGCGGCCTTGGCGTCGGCTTTGAGCTCTGCCTTGGTCTCGGGGATGTGCGGCACGTGGTCTGCGACGGCGGGCGGTAGGGCGTCGTGGATCTTCTGGTTGGCGACGGCTGCTGCGTGGCTGGCTGTGCTGCCGGAGGCTGATGATGAGGAGGACATGGCTGTGGTTGCTTTGTTGGAGGAGGTATGGGAACTCGCTCCGTCACTCTGTCTTTTCTTCTCTCTCTGTTTCTCTCTCTCTCTCTGTGTGTGCGCGCGGCTCCTTTCTGTCTAATTGCGCGCAATCACACGTTTCCTGTTCAAATCCAGGTACAGATCCTGACAGTGCAGAGCTCCAAAGACTTTGCCTCCTTCAATTAACTCAAGATCTGACGGCAAAACGGAGAAAGAGAGAGATGGACGTCGTCTGAATCGCTTCTTGGGTGGACTGGCAGCGCGGCTTAAGGAAGGAACAACCGCGCGCGCGGAACAAGCCACGACGTCAGCGAAAGTACCTCGGCAAATGATACACCGGCGGGCTTTTTGAATGGGTCTGATCACAAGCAAGAGGGAGGGAGGGGCCTAGATGTCTTCAAAAGGTACTGCGACAGCTTTTTGCAGTCAAGATGTGTTTATTGGATTGAATGCGTCGATTGAAAGAATAGAATAAAAAGACACTCAAAATAATTCCCAGTCATTCTCCAACAATCTGCAGCAGCGTTCCCTTTTCTCCAACGGCATTTATTCTGCCAGGTTTACACTATGTGGTGGTGCATCCTCGGTCTTTCGGCTGGAAAAGTACGTCCTCAGTGTCACCAAGTACAGAATACTCGCACTAGCGGGCTGCATCTCCAGCTTTTTTCCCCAGTTCAGCGGAGCTTACCCCGTACAAAGAAACTTTTTGAGATGTCCTCTTTTTGACGTCGGATGATTTGGCCTCGGCATAAAGGATGGAGGGGGCAGGCATTCAGGGCAGAAACACAGGCACAACCTGGAAAGAACAAATCTCTACTGTATGTACAAAGTACATCGCTGTAGCCTGTAGGGTCTACCGCATACATATTGTAGTACTGCATAGCAGGCCAAGCCGCACATCGGACAGACGGATGGCATCAGATGACGATTGCCAACTTGGAGCATACACCGTATTTAAGCTCATGAGGCTTTAGGGCAAACGGAACCCCAATAGGATTGACACGATTGGCTCCAACGGTTCTACTTAGACTACGAGGCTGGCATGGCGCATCACCTGCAGGTTCAATTCGTATCACGTCCATATCACAGTATACATACCATAGTAGACATTCTATCAAATGCGCATGCCACTGTGTATGTATGTATATCCTCCCGTCTGCAAGAAAGTTATAGTTATGTACAAATAAAGTGTGTGTAGAAACGAACAGCCCACCAGGCTCAGCTTCTTATGCGTCGCCATAGCATGATACCACCAGGCCATCCAAAGTCCAAGAACTCCATCATCATCAAGCAAACACAATCATCCAATGCCACAAGCATCCAAGCAAAAAGCCGAATGATGAACACAAGCCATACATCCAACTTCTACAGGGACTCTACACCATCGCGTCGCCGCGGCCCCTAGAAAACACCCGACGGCTTGCTCTGATGCAAACCCAGCGGACTCCTCCCCAACCCACACCAGCACCCACCATCACCCTCCCTCTCGACCTGCACCGTGATATCAATGCCCTTATCAAGCATATACCCCCTCACCCTATCCCTCACATCCTCCATATCCGCCCCCCTAACGGCAACAACATGCATCACACCCAACAACCGATTGCCACTACCGCCGCCCTCACCCCGATCATCGATCCAGAACCGCGGCGCCCCGTACGAGGCCACGCCCCTCAGCCCCAGGATCCCGGACAGCGTGTCGCGGAGGTTATACTCGATCTCGTCCGGGATGGTGAGCAGCAGCCTGCGCGCCGCCGACTTGACCAGCGGCACGGCCGACAGCAGGATCAGCACCGCGATCAGGAAGGACGCCAGCGGGTCCCACCCAGACCACGCGAAGAAGTGCGTCAGGACCGTGGAGACGATCACCGCGCCGCTGCCCAGGGTGTCGGCCAGCACGTGCAGGTAGATGCCGTGCATGTTCTCGTTGTCGTGGGCGTGTCCTTGCGAGTGCTTATTCTCCTCGTGGTGATGGTCGTGGTCGTGGTCGTGATGGTGATCATGATCATGCTCGTTATGCTCATGCCCGTGCCCGTGCGAATGTCCTCCATGCGAATGCCCCCCGTGATCATGCCCGTGATGGTGGTGGTGCCCAAACGCCGCCATACCCACCAGATTGACCAGCAGCCCCAGCGTGGACACGACGAACAGCTCCGTCAGCCGCTTGGTCTCCCGGCCCTCGATGATGCGCTCGAACGCCTCGAACATGATCTCCACGCTGATGAGGACCAGGAACACCCCGTTCGCGAACCCGGACAGCGTCTCGATCTTGCCGAAGCCGTAGGGGAAGCGCTCCGACGGCGGCCACTTGCTGGCCACCGCCGCCAGGAGGCCCACCGCCAGGGCCACGCAGTCGAAGAACATGTGGATGCTGTCCGACAGCAGCCCGAGGGAGTCGGTCGCGTAGCCGTAGAAGGCCTGGACGGCCATGAAGGAGAAGTTGAGCCTGGGAGGAGTAGCGGGTCAGTTACCAGTCTCTCATATATGTATACCTGCCCAATGCTGTAAGTGTAAGTGTAAGGGGTAGTACGCACGACATAAAGTAGAAGATCCGTCGTGAATCCTTGTCCGTCATAACGGCATGTAGCAGTGGATATCTCGATGTATATGGCAGGAGAAGGGCCGTAAACTTCGACCTCTCTGCCGTCTGATCATGGCCGTGCTGGCCGTGCTCATGTCCGTGATCGTGCCCATGATGATCGTGGTCGTGGTCGTGGTCATGGTGTGAATGCGACTGCGCTTCGGGCGGTTGATACATGGCCGTCGAATCGAAACTACCATGTGTCGGGGTGATCAGCGGCTTCCCCCCAGCAGTAGAGCCTGTCCTCCAGTGGCCCTCGGCACTCGGAATCGTGGTACTGCTCGGTATTGTCGGAAGGTTCGGTCTGCTCGCCAGGGGTTGATTCGAGTTCGCGCGGTTGGAGGAATGGTTGCCGTCATGGGTACGGCTGTGGCGATGGCCGAGGCTCTGGCGGCGTGATGAGCCTAGCGATGCCCCTATCGGCCTGTTCTCGTCGGTTCTGGCCGGTCCAGAGGGTGAGAATGAGCCTAATGATGGCGGCGAGTGGGAGAGGCTTTGGGAATGGTGGTGGACATGTTCGGAGGAGTGGTGGTGGTGGGTGGGAATCGCTGCTGTAGGCAGCGAGTAGGCCGAAGCCATGGTCGCCGACGTTTTGGGATTTTTGATCTGTAGGAGCTTCGAGCTCCCTGTGGGGTGGTTCTATATCATGGATTGGTTCGAACGTCTGATCTCTCGTCAACGGTCAAGGGGCGAGATCGGACGAAGTCTGTCCCGTAATGTCCAAAGGTCGCAGCTCCGATGGCCGCAAACGGTACCAATGTAGGAAGACCGCTATTCAATGAAGTAGATGGCTAGCTGGTGTCGCTGGATACGGGGTCGCGGTGCTCAGAAGCGTCTATCGGTGAGAGATGTGTCTTTTATCTCCTCGGCAAGGACGCAACTTGGCAGGGTCGACACTTTGTTTGACTGAGTGGTTTGGGGAGAGAGGCTCGTTCAATATTGCCTCAAAGCCGTGGATGGTCGCTGGCACAAGACAGAATACGCTGCTCAAGAGTTCAACAGTTCTTGCTGTGTCAATCAAGACATCTGCTGTTCGTCAAGAAAGAGCGGTTGTTTATGTCTTTCCTACCACAGTATGCACCAAAAGCGCCACCAACCAGCGTCAGATGCAGGTTCCCCAGCCAGGACAGGACAGAATAGACCGCCCTGTGCCCCTGACTCGATCTCAGCCTGTGATAGCCTGTGAATGATGGATGTGTGGGGAAGCTGCAGCACCTATTGCGCTAAAAGCAACCCCCCGGCACCCTTGTGGCTGCAAGTGCAATCTTGCCAATTAACGCATCGTCATAGGCACGTTCCTGTGAGACACAGGCCGCATGCAGATAATCACTGTTAGCTTGCTCATAATTAACTCCAAGTGATCCTTATCTGGCGCGAACCCGCCCGTCCTTCACATCCATCAGGGTCCAAGAGATCACCTTGACCCCGCAAGGCTGAGTCCGGAGCAATAACCTGCGCAACAGACAAGGCTGAAAGGCATCGTCATCGCCCTTGAGAGGCGTCAAGATACCTGTTTTTGGAGTGGCAAGAGACAATCACTCTTCAACTGTCTCGTTTACCAGAATTCGGACAGTTTCTGTCATTTGAAGAAAACCATCTCGAGATGACACCTGTCACGTAGCTTCGACCATTCCTCCACTCGTCTAATCCTACTGCGATCCTTGAAGATGGCGCAGGGCGACTTCAGTTTCTGGCTCACGACCCTGGGTACAGTGGTGTTCTCACTGTGGTTCAGCTACATGTACTTCGGACCTGACCGCTACAAGTATCCCAAGAAGGACGCGAAGCCTGACGAGAAGCGCGTTTCTGTTCAGGTCCTCGTGCTTGGCGATCTCGGAAGGAGTCCGCGCATGACTTACCATGCCCTGAGCATTGCCGAACATGGTGGCCGGGTTGACCTCATCGGGTATCTGGGTAAGCATACTATCATTGATATAAAATGCGACAGACACTTACGGTACATCTAGAAAACACCATATACTCGGCCGTGTCAGAGCATCCCAACATCACCGTCCATGCACTGCCACCGCCGCCTAAAAAGCCGGCATCAGTGCCTTTCATCATCTTCGGGCCCTGGAAGGTCCTCATCCAGATATACCACCTGACATGGCTGCTCACCTACGGCCTGAAACCTTCGCGATGGATGCTCGTCCAAAATCCACCTTCCATACCAACCCTCATGATAGCCACCCTAGTCTGTAAAATGCGCCACACTGCCCTCATGATAGACTGGCACAACTACGGCTGGACCATCCTAGCCGGCACCCGCGGCGCCAGTCATCCCCTCGTCTCCATCTCCAAGATCTACGAGTGCTTCTTTGGCAAATTCGGCACCTACAACCTCACCGTCACCGAAGCCATGGGCCGCCAGCTCCGCCAACCGCCCTACAACATCACCTCCCCGATGATGACCGTCCACGACCGCCCGGCAGCCATCTTCCAACCGCTCGACAGTTCCAAGAGGAAGATGGCACTCACCTACATCTTCCAGGACAGCATGATAATCAACCAGCTGCTCCCCAGCGTCGTGGACAAGGACACCCGACTACTAGTCAGCAGCACAAGCTGGACGCCGGACGAGGATTTCGGGCTTCTCCTCGACGCCTTGGTCAAGTACGCCAACCACGAGGGCGAGGCCCTACCGCCGCTCCTGGTCATCATCACGGGCAAAGGGTCGCAGAAGGCAATGTACCTGGACCGCATCCGCTCTCTGACGAGAGCCGGGCGCCTGCCCAACGTGACGATCGAGTCCGTCTTCCTCGCCTTCGCGGACTACGCCACGCTGCTGTCTTGTGCGGAGCTGGGTGTCTGTCTGCACAAGAGCAGTTCCGGCGTCGACCTGCCGATGAAGGTCGTGGACATGTTTGGCGCTGGCTTGCCTGTTGCCGCGTATTCCGGGTATGAGAGCTTTGGCGAGCTCGTGCGCGAGGGAGAGAATGGTTGTGGTTTCGAGACGGCGGATGAGTTGGCGGACATCCTGAGAAGGCTGCTCAGGAACGGTGGCCGGAAGGAGTTGGATGCGTTGAAGAAGGGGGCCATCAAGGAGGGCAGCAGACGGTGGGATGAGGAGTGGGATGCTACTGTTGGTCCGGTCCTGGGCTTGGTGTAGGACTTGAGCCTGCTCAAAGAATCTGGCGCAGAGCAAGAGCGATGCGCAAGTGTACGAGCAACGAATTTGGATACCCGATCTGGGTCTGCTGGTGCAATTCTGCGCAGAAAAACAGCTTTGTCCATATTGGTGCCACTTAAAACTATGCCGGTAGAGCGGATATCATATCTCAAATGCGCTGAAAATGCCGCTACTTGACCTTTGATACCACGCCTGATGACGCCGCCGAAAACAAAATCATGATACCAAATGCGCAAAAACCGCAGCCAGCACTCCTATCCCATTTCGTTCACACGAGAGGCCAATGGTGCGGCCTGAACTACCCTAATCCTCCCCAAGACTCTCCCTAACACACTTCCGACACCTCCTCCTAAAATCCTTGTTGAGACCTTCCCTCTCCTCCCTCAACAGCTTCGCGGCCTCCAGGTTAGCCGGGCTCTCGTCGTTGGGGTCCTCGAACAGGCTGATCACGCTGAGCAGTATCGTCTCGGGCGTCTGCACGGGACTCCACCTCTCGCTCGCCCGCTCGTAGCCGTACCTGTCCTCCTCCGGCGGGTGCAGGATGCTGATGCACAACTCGCCGTTCGGGTAGATGTTGGGATGGAACGGTATCGGGCTCTGGAAGACGAGCTTTGGCGGCATGAGGGGGTATTCTTGGGGGAAGGTTAGGTGGGCGCGGAAGTTCCCTCCTGTCGGACACCAAAATTATCAGCTCATGGCGGTTGAAAGGGTTGAGGGGAGGGCATTGGGGGGAGAAAGAGCATACCGCCGTAGTATTTGCAGTCGTCGCTGATCATCAGCATCACCTCCCACTCGAAGATGTTGTTGTCGTTAACCAGCCCGCATGATATGCCGGGTATGTCCTTGTCCGACTGCATCTGTTTGAGTTGGCGCCTGAGTAGCGCGGCGGCTGCTGAGCCGGAGCCGGAGGAGCCTGACATCGGATGGGCTGAGGGTTCGAGCTTCGGTGGGTTTCGAGGTTCGCTTTGTCTGGTGCTCGGGGGCGGGGTTTGGTCTGGAGACGGGTCGATGATAGGTTCAATCTTATAGAGATAGAGCAGTAGTATAAGGTATTACAGGAATGGCCCTGGTGTCAGACAGAGCCGACTAAAGGTCGAAACGGCACGAAAGAGTTAGGTTCAGGTCCTATGAGGTGCTTGCCGCCAGCCGGCAAAAGGAAGGACGGAGAATGGTCAAACCCACTCGGAGCATTTCCGATGTGGGGCCGGACTCTGTCCCGGCAACCCCGCCTTCCTGTACCACAGCAACCTCGAAATCGAGTAGCCATCTTCATTGCCGGGACCACGCCTTGCAAATTATGGCCAACTCTACAGGCTTGCTCTCTAATATCTGAGATTCCAAGTTTCCCTGCAGCTTCTATAACTTCAAATTGCGTTGGTCCCGGTGCCGAATGAGCAAAAGACGGATCACAACATGCTGATCTGGAACGCCATCATAATGACTTGAACCTCCTTGCTCGTCAGTCAATCTAAGGTAGTTTGTGATAGAGCCAGGGAGCTCAGTCCCTTTCGCTGCCACTCGTCGGGCCAGGAACTATTCTGCAGCCGCATGATATGTCAAGTCTGGTACAAGCCTCACGGACTCATCACGCTCCTAGACTCCCTAACGCATATATGGAACGACAGGCTGGCAAGGCTCATGTGTGAGCTGCGGCGAGAATCGGGGGAGACTCTGCAGTTACAATCCAGAACGAGACTTTCATGTGTCGAGACCTTCTGTACGAGACAGTGGCGCCAAGAAGCTTTCCGTGATGATTTGCTGACGTCTGGTCTACTTGCCAAGCAGGGCACGGTCACTGTCGCTATAGGCTTAATGTTGACCGTGATGGTGCTGCTATGGTAGAAGACAAGCGGTTCTGGGGGGTAGGTGGGATGTATCCGGAGACTGTGTTACCGTCCAGGCCGTTGTTGGAGCTGATACACCTTCTGCTGAGAACCGGAGGCGTGCTCTTGCATTTCACCAGTCGACATCTTAGGCCCTTCAGCAGATCACCAAGCGCGAACAGGTGGTGGACGAGTCCCGTCGGAGGTTTCGTTTTCAAGCACAGTTCCAAGAGGGAGTAACCTCCTTAGGGATGTCATGCTATCCTGGCGTACTTCTGCACGTATTCGTCATGACTACTTGTACAGAATTACCTCGTCTATGCTTGAGGCGCCAAGGAAGCCTATTAAAATCACCAGAAATTGTTTGAAACCACATGATACGCACATATGCTGAGGCGGGAGCTTAAGTGACAGCTAGTTGCAGGAGTCGGCTACTCGACTGGATGTGGTTGAAGCAGTCGGAGCTTCTGTTGGCACCGGTGTCCGAGATCTTCGACTCCAGGGCTTGGATGAACCTTGGTCATCGTAACATACCTCAGATGTCAGTTGCACCGCTCCTTCATTGCGGCCCGGTCAGTAAAGCATATATTTCTAACTTGCTGCGGGCTTTCTACATAACGATGTTGCAGAGCCAATATCTCTCTTGGCCCGGTTGCCCTCTTGTCCTGTCTCTTTCCCCTGCCGTCGTGTGTCTTACCGTCTCTCGCATCCACGATGGTGCAAACTCGGGCAGCGACCCGTGCACAGGCTCTTGCTCAGACTCGGGCCCAGGTACAGAGCCCTTTCTTCCGGCTTCCTCAAGAGCTACTGGACCAGATATACTATCATGTTTTCTCGACGACCGAGCTGGCATTCGACGAACGTCCGCCTCCTCCAGGGCACGCCGGATTTAAGCAGAGAAAATTCTCGCGTCTTGGACTGCTTCGAACGTGCCGTCGGGCCAGGGACGATATTGCAGACAGGTGGATCGGTTACGTCTGGTTCTCGTTCTATAACTTGTGGGATCTGCTGAGAGTCATGACAGCTGTCCCGCCCGACAAGCTGTCCAAAATGCGGTTTTTGCGTATCTTGTGCCCCAGCTTGTCGTATAGCACACATCGGGTCAACACCAGTGTTTACCATTGTACCTTGGACGCTGTCTTCGGGATTCTCCCGGGTCTACGTCTGGACAAGTTAGTTGTACATGGGCTCAGCTATCATAGGAGTGCCCAAGACCACACCGACTGCCGTATTTTGCAAGAGATGATAACTCGAGGCGACGGCTGGAAAGAACTCCATTACATTTGTCCCAGATCTCTAATTCTTGCCTGCCACGATTACCCCTGGTGGAGGGAAGGATCTGTTCCCCCACAACCAGAACAATGGCATCATATCCTGAGAGATCGAGATGGAGAAGACTCGGATGCTTCGGTTACTATCTACCGGTCAGATCCGAAAGGTGACGCTCTCTCTCAACAAGTTCAACCCGCCTTCAAAAGACGCCGCCGAAGGGCGATACGCGGTAAGCGTCGCAAGGCAAGGGCTGGGAAGCAACCGAGAGACCCTTCCGCGCGGATAAACTGGTTGGATTGGGGCTGGGCTGAAGACAAGGACTTTGAACAGCCCGCAAAAGGACGTCGCTACGATTGGGTTGGTGGTTCGACCCAGTGGTGCCCTTTCACAGGAGATCTCTACCGTGATAAGAGTGTGAAATTCGGGCAAGAATGTCCTGTGGGAGTTTGGCCACAAGACTACAGAACTTCCACCTCTCTGTTTCTACGCTTGCCGACGGAGCGGTGGAAGGGTATGCACATCGTTGTCAAGAGAGGATCAGGGGCCGACTACACGGCGAAACTTGGGTCCCCGGCCATTGCGTGGCGAACTCCGTTTGGCTTCGAGAAGCAGACATGGGAACAGTTTCGTCTACAGACACCAGGAACAACACGACTGTGGTGATGATTTGTTCCCTGATGGAATTGCTGGAGTCGAAGCAGGACATCACAAGGATTCAATACACCATTCGTTTGCCTTGGTATATTATAGTTCTTACGGCACGTGGGTTATAGGTACGGCCTCCAGACCTGTCCTCACACAAGTGTGATCAAGGCGACTCAATGCTCTGCAATTCACGAAACATATCCTAATCACATGAAGCAATCCACTATTTCATTACCTGTGGTCTTGACATTACATAGTGTGGATAACAAGCAAAGAAACTCAATTCCTAGTAAGCTCACAAGAAGCCCTAACTAAACGCAATCCGTTTCATTCCTTGGGAGTAAAAAAGCAGTGCAGAGTTTTGATAATAACGACCTCCTTGGCCCCTTTTGCCGAGATCGTCCCTTTCTTTCCCTATGGGCTTTAGCCAGCCGATCCATCGTTGCCTCGTCACATCATACAGTTCTCGTCCCCCTAAAAGCATTAAGCAGATTGTTGCCCCACGTGCGGTGCTTGTCTCCAAGACACCGATGGGCCTTGACAATTGAAAAGTAACAGGTGTCTTGAGGTCTGTAGGAGTCAAACCGCTTACAGCTCCTCCTTAGCCTTATCAGCACCCTCCTTAACCTTGTCGGCGCCCTGCTTGACCTTCTCGGCGCTGTAGTCGACGCCGGCCTGGCCCTTGGCCTTGGCAGCGTCGGCCGCGGAGTTGGCGGCCGCAGATCCGGCGTTGAGCTGCTTGAGGACCCATTGGTAGGCGGGCTTGACGTAGTCCCCGATCTTAGCGAAGATGGTCTCGGTGGGCGTCGAGGTGCCGTACTTGAAGTACGTGTACTGCTTGCGGGCGTAGGCGCGGAGCTCATTGACAGTGGAGCCCTGGGGAACGGGCTGCAGATAGTGTTAGCATTTCCTGCAGTTAATACGAGAGGGAGAGGTTCAAAGGGTCAACTCACAATTCCATAGCTGTCGAGGTACGACTTCAGCTCGCTCTCGCTCCAGGTATCGAAAGCCGATGCCTTGGCAGAGTCGGTGGCCTGGGAAAGATAGCTGGTGACCGAGGCGTATGAAGAACCGCCGACGGACGAGGCAGAAGCATACGCGGACTGTGCGGCGGCGAGGAGCTCGTCGCGGGTGGCACCAGACTTCTCAGCAACCTTCTTGGCGGTGGCGTCTCCAGATGAGGCAAGGTAGTTCTTCAGATTGTCGTAGGACCAGTCGTCGAAAGTCCAAGCGGTCCAGCCGGAAGCAGCCTGGTGGGCGTTCTTGCGAACAAGAGCACGGAGCTCGTCCACCTTGCCCTTCTTAGGGACGGGAACACCACGGGCCTCAAGGTAGGCCTTGAGACGAGACTCGGACCAGGTGTTGACGGCCTCGTTAAAAGCCTCCTGCGCTGCGATGGAAGCCTTGTCAGTAGCCTTGGCATAGGTATTGCCGGCCTTTGAAGTGGCGGCACCGTAGGCAGAGGCAGCAGAGGCGGAAGCGGTTGAGGCATTGTCAAGGATCTCAGCACGGTGCTTGCGAACAAGAGCGCGAAGCTGGTTGGTCTTGGTGCCCTGGGGAACGTTGATGCCGTGCGTGTCGCAGAACTCCTTGAGCTGAGACTCGCCCCAGGCGTCGATGAGCTTGTCGGTGAGAGTGGCATAAGCCTTCTGGGCGCTTGCGGTGGCACTAGCCTGCTGCTCCAGAGTCTTGAGGTACGCGAGACGAGAGTTTCGGCGGACGGAGGCAATCAGCTTGTCACGGGTGGTGGGCTGAGGAGCCGGAATGCCGTGGGTGTCAAGCCACTCCTTGAGGTCAGACTCGGTCCAGGTATCGTAGAGCCAGTTGCCAGGGTAGTGGGCGGTCTCGCCAACCTTCTGGGCAATGGAGTCGTAGTTCTGGCGAATCTTGGCGAGCAGAGTGTCACGCTTGCGGGGTTGAGGGACTGCCAGAGAGTTAGCACGCAGAAACGTATCATTTGGCTGTCTGTCCAAACCTACCAGGAATGCCGTGGTGGTCACAGAAAGCCTTGAGCTGACTGTCGGTCCAGCTGTCGAGGATCCAGTCCTTGGTGCTTAGCCAAGCATTCTGGGCCTTGTCCTCAGACTCGTACCATAGAGCCTTGACCTGATCGAGGAGTGAATCCTTGGTGGCGGCAGCGCCGTCCTTGGTCTCAACACCCTTCTGCTTGAGGTAGTGGTTAAGCTTCTCCGTGTCCCAGCTACGATACGGAGCAACGGCATAGGTGTCCCAGTTGCTCTGGACCAATTTCTCAAGGTCCTTGCGATCAGCTGGTGTGGGGTAGGGAATGCTGTTGTCAGAGAGCCAGCGCTCCAGCTCTGTCTCGTGCCACTTATTGTATGCTGTTCAGATCAAACAATGTCAGCTTATCTTAGGTACGAAACCTGAAGGCGGTTGGTAGGAAAACATACCAGCTTTGCCCCAACTGCTGCCGGCAGCATTAGCCACAAGGGCTAGGGAGAGGAGAGCTTTGACAATCCTCATTTTGTGGTGTGAGAACGAATAATCTCGGCCAGGTGTGAAAGTGTCGACAGGAAGGTCAGGGATGATTTAAACAGCTATGTAAAGGTCGAGGTATCAAGGGTATCACGATGATTTTGGATGTGGGAAAGTAGAGGAGGAATGATGGAAAGGAAAGTGTGTGGACGTTGGAGGGGGAGTTTTGAGGGAAGTAGGACGATCTATCACGTCACTGCTTGTTGGCTGGGTTTCCCCAAGAGGCGGAAGATTCCAGGCTTGTTTACTGGCACTGGCAAGCTCAGGCCATGCAGAGGAGCAAGGTGCGAAATTCACTGCCTTACGCAAGCTGTGACGTGACTGGGGAGGTGTCTTTTACCAAGGTGGTGTACATGTGTACACGTACAGAAGAATATGATGCATACCACAGTACTTCTTCGACTATGCCCTTACTATTATGTCCACCAGCCACATTCCTTCCGCTTTCACGACATCACTACCCAGTACCACGCAGTACACAGTAGGCACCGCCTCAAAACGGCCGAATGAGAGCTCTGCAATGCAAAGCACATGCTTTTTTTGTGGTACAAACCGAGCTTTGAAAGCGATCATCTTACACCAAAAGGTTTGCTTATGACGTAACCGGTCTGTCACGGACGACAGCTCAGTGCCGTACTTAGGAGGGGCGAGAGGGCCCAGAACATCTGCGACATTCATGCGAGAGCTGCAGCGAATGGGTTTGCGGATCTCATATCTCAGCCACAATTGGCTATTCGCCTCAGATTCTTGATCAAGCCTTGCTAGTTTTGCACTGTTCGCTCCTTCTGAACACATTATTGTTGCAGCTGGTTCTCAGTTACTGCGGTCAGCAGCTGGAGCTCCAACTTTATGCAGTAGACTGTGGAGTAAATGCTCCGCACTGCAACTGATGTCATTGTGTGGCTGCTGATCTGCTTCATTGTGGACTCTAGCCGTATGTGGTTAGCTTGCTTTGAAGCTGCTCTGGCTGGCCTTTCTGTACCTTCCTTACTTTAAACTTGCCTACGTGTAATTCTTAACACTTGGAACACTCCAGCTCCGTACCACGGGATCCCGTTCCCCTGTTCGCACTGGCAGGATGGCATAGCAATGTTGCAAGTCTGCACCTTAATATGTAACACACTTCTGCATTTTTTAGTGAATCAGATCGTTTTTTGCTGCTGATTCCGACCATGTCAAGGGTGGCCTCTATGCTCATCTTTATCAGTATTCAGGTGTTGTTTTCTGGTGACTTATTACTATGGTAGGACACGGGAACAGTTACGACGACAGTTTCGTGACATTTCCACCCTATTTTCTTGCACCTACACGTGTACGTTTACCCTGACTGGCTCATTGGCTCATCCCTTGGACTACTCCCTGGCCGAGACATGGGCGGAGGCAGTATCCCTGTGAACTACGGAACAAGCATTCAGTCCCACCCCAGCTACAAGCTTGGCAATATTCCAGTGTCGATCAAGCTGCGCGCTGGCTGCCTGGTCAGTATTTTACGATTAAGGCGCCATGCGACAAGCTATACCCTCAAGTGAGGCTTGCTGCAAGGAGGCATACATGGCGTTTCCTATCGAAGAATACACGAGCTACGGCAGATAACCTGTTGTCAAGGCTACATCCCTCTATGCAAGAGGAAACCTCGAGCCAGCGACAGATACCCCGCCACCACGCCTGTTCCGGTATGAATGAGACCAGTGGTGGTAGATCATAAGGGGGTTTGGAATGTTTGAAGCCCAAAATCGCGTCTAGATAGCTGAGACCCATCGCCAGAGACACGCCTTAGGCCCTTTTGGCTCGGAACAAATCTTAGATAGAAATATGGATGGAGATGCTAATCCGACAGAGCGGAAGACTCGGTCATATATAGCCCTGCGAGACACCAGTGAGCCTCGCGTTGATGCTTCGGGACGCGCTCCGCTTCATTGACATCACGAGTCCAGAGAGGAAATGTTGTTCGCGGTGCCGGGCGGTCCGCTGCCTTCTCATCTCTCACCATATTCGATGCGGAAAGATGATCAATCCTCTGCCCTTCTGCTCCGGTCAGAGGCAGATCGGTCCCGTTCCCCAGCAGCATGGGCTCTCCGAACTGGCCGGAGACTGAGGTTCTTATGCCTCACTGCATTGGTCACCATTTACATCATATACTACCTGGATCTACTGCCTCAATCTCATGACCCCGGGATGGAGACCGGCCTCGACAGTGTAGGGACCTCGAACTCTTCCACTGTGGAGGACTCAGTACAAGTCATAGTAAGCTCAACCACCGAGATTGAGTCCGCCGCGGTTGTCGAATCAGACAGCAACGAGGCTGTCATCCAAGCCGCCCTTGATCAAGTAGCACTGGAAAAGGAGGCCTTCGAAGAAGCAGTGTTGGAGAAGGAGGCTTTCAGACAGGCCGCCGTCGAAAAGGCGGCCATCGAACAGGAGGCGTTGGAAAAGGAGACTTTCATAAAGGGTACAGCACGATCTCAAGAACGGTCACTCTTCGGATAGTAGCGGAAACGTGAGCTGACATTGTCGGTAGACATCTTATCGACCGACATAAGAGGCGTCTACGACGGCCAAGCGCTGTATAATCTCTGCAGCTCCAAGAACATCAAATGGAAGCCCAGCATCGTCTTCGAATGTCCCGCCCTGGAAGGCGGCTACGGCAACGTGCGCAATGCAGCCTTGACCTGTCTGCGCCTGGCAATTGAAGCCGGCGGCTCGCTCGTCATGCCGAAGATCTCGCACCGCAACCCCAAAGACATAGGCGACTTTCGCACTAAGAACATGATGCCCTTCAGCTACCTCTTCGACACGGCGCACTTCAAGTCCACCCTAGCCACCTACTGCCCGCAACTGGTCATCCACGACTCCCTGGAGGACCTGAAAAAGCACCCCGGGATATCCAAAAACGCCCTGACTCTAACCCCCTTCCAACTCCCCAATATCACCCGTGACGGACCGCTCATCAACAACCCCTCCAAGGTCCGCAAATCCTTCCACGCCTGGCTCAAGACGGCTAACACGGGCCACCACTCCCCAATCCGCGTCTCCCTGACCCCGCGCATAATCTGGACCTGGCCAACGGCCCACGACCCGGCCTCCCTAGTCCGCTCCTTCAGCAGCGTCATCCGTCTCTCACGCGAAGTCCGCCTCCCAGCCGCCGAGGCCCTATACACCCTCGCCAGCGAGCACATGCCCCCCTCCCCCCTCCCGGGAAGCAGGACAGACTTCACCCTCCCCTTCATAGGGATCCACCTCCGGGCCGAGAAGGACGCCAAGCAGTACCGCCTAACCAACTACACCCTACAGACGAACTACTACCTCTCCCGCCTCCAGAACGACCTCCTCCCATCCCTCACTTCCTCCTCCAGCTCCGGCGAAAACGCAACAATACCGATCTACATCGCCTCCGGCGACCCCGCCCAGATAGCCCGCTTCGCGAGGCAGCTCTCCTTCGTCTCCCCCGCCATCGAGGTGGTGACCAAGGCCGACCTGCTGCCCAACTCGACCCTGTCGGCCCTGAGCTGGGACCAGCAGGCCCTGATCGACTACCAGGTCATGGAGCGCGCCGCCTACGTCATGGGCGTGCGCGAGTCCTCCTTCGCCTGGACCCTGGCGCTGAAGCGGGCCGCGGCCGCGAACTGGGTTGTCGGCGGGTTCCCCGCGGGGCCTTGCTGGGTTGCCGACGACGACGAGGACGAGGAGGTTGGAGAGGGGGAGGGGCGAAAGGCGGAGGACGGGGTTGGAAAGCGAGGCGAGGACGAGGGTAAGGGCCTGGTCTTGGAGCAGGGCGAGAGGAGGAATGGGACGCAGGAGGTGGACGAGGGACTGGGGAGGACGCAGGACAAGGCACAGAGGAAGGGCCGGAGGAGAGGGTGTAAAGAGGACCTGGCGCCGTACGAGTACTGGCGTGACGAGCTGAGTGCCCTGGTCGGCGACCTGGGCGAGGCGGCGAATGAGAGCGTTGATGTTGTGCGGTCATCTATCTGGCCGTGAGTCAGCTTCTTTAAACGGTGTTGGGTACTGAATTGTAAAGTCTGGATGGTCGAAACTGAGGCTTCAGATTCCGTGGTGTTGTTGAGTTTAGATGGTGAATTGAATATGTGATAGAATTGACTGCCCAAATGCCGTTTCACCAAGTTAAGGTAGGCAAAGGTAAAGCAAAGTGAAGTAAAGTAGGACCTTGAAAGTTCTCCGTCTCAATGCTAACAACTAGATACCTAATACCTCATGCACCGGCAAATACACCATCCAAGTCAAAACGCCACAAAGATTGCCGACTCCGTAACCCAACAACCCTCATAACCATTGCTCCTTTTTCCCAGACGCAAATGGGACATTAAAGCTGCCATTTCATGCAACCCTCCATACAAAGGCCGTTTGATATGTACACGCGTCCTCACTATGAACACCGATCCACATCACTGATCCGGCCAGAATAGGCACAGTCCTATCCTCGTACGCATTGGGGCAGAGGGCAGGTGCACCATTGCCGCTGCGACCATGTCCAACAAGTAGCGGCACGGGCTGACAACACGAACCTCATCCCGTAAAGCCCTACCAGCGTCGTCTGCAGGCAAAGTTAGCGATGTCCACGAAATCAAGTGGATACACAAGGCCTATACATACCCATAAGCAGCCGACACCTTCACCTGCCTCTTCGCCAATTTCTTAGGCGCGGGAGTGTTCGACGACTTTTCCTTCGGACGGGACAGTCCCAGCAGCTCGTAATCCATCGCGGTAAGCGGCGAGCTGCTGCGGCTGCGATCATCCGAGGCAGTGGCAGACGACGCACGACTAGCGCGGCCTTCCGGACTGCGCGACCTTGACTGGCCCCTGGAGTGCGGTCTGGACAACGAGCGACCCCTGGAGCGGGACCGTCTCCGCGGCCGCCGCTCTTCCTCCTGGTCGCGCCGCCTGGGCTGGTCGGGCGACTGTCCGCTGTGGTAACCGCTGTCATTCCGTGGGTTGGCCGACTTGTCCCTCTGCCGTTCGTGGCTCCGCTCGCGACGTGAGGAGGTTCGTACAGCTTCGCCGCGTCGGTCGGTGGAGTGGTGCCGCCTCTCCCCCGCATTGACCCGGTCATCGGCATGCGGAGACCAAGCACCGCGTTCACCCTCTGGCCTTGCCAGTGGCGAGCGGTGGGTGATTGTAGCTCGGCTAGCTGAAGGTGGTGTATCTTGGTGGCTCGGAGACCTCCTGTGTCTCTTGAAGTCCCGGTTGTCGGTGTGACGGGACTCATCAAATCCTCTTTTGACTGGGCGATTGTCGGGCGTGTGGTTCAAGCCCCGGATGCTCCTGTCTTGCTTTCGCCGGTAGTCGCCCTCGCGGTCGTTGTTCACCTTGGAAAACGGTCGCCTTTCACGATCATGAATCCGCGGTTGATTCGGCGACGCCTCTTCGGTCAGAAACCATTGCCGCTGCAGCGCCTTCTCGAGCGCCTTTCGATCGACCTGGAATTTGGGAGGCAATTTCACGGGCGCCCCCTCCGGATGGCGAGTAGGAGGCTCGTAAGTTTGATAGACGAGCTCATCAAAGCCATCAAATCTTCGGGCTATCATGCCCGGGTATCGTTTGAAAGCGGGGTCACTCAGCAAGAGAGGCCATTCTCTGCTCTTCTGCACAGGGATGGTGAACTTGTCCCTTCCGTTTTCCTCGAAGAAGGCAGATTTGATGCAAGTTGCATTGTATGCTGGCGGTATTGTTGGATCATCGGTGTAGGTGTAAGGAAGCGGTATGCCGACTGGATCTGCTGCCTTCCCCGCAGCCTCTGCAAAGACGATATCAAAATGCTTCTCGACCTCGACACTCCAATCCTCGAAGGTGTCATCTTCAGTCCCATCTTCAGCCACCTCCCCTGGTTCAGGTTCATTTGGCAAGTGAGCACCGTGACGGGGCTCGGTAGAGTGGGTACCTTCACGATCAGGAAGAACCGACTTTACGACTGGCGAGCTTCGATGCCGATCGGAACCCTTGTGGCCTTTCGCATTTGAGGATGACCGGCGGTCTCGATCTCGATGCTTCTTGTTCTTGCCACGTTGATGCCTTGGGGGCTGCGACGCGTTCGCGGGAGGTGGTTGATTCCAGCTGTTGTCCTGTGAGTAAGGAACCGGAGGTGGAGGTGCTATAGGCGGCGGAGGTAATGGTGCCGGAGAAAAGGCCGGTCCAGGATTTGGTGGATAATGCGTCGGCGGGTACGGAGCTTGATGATAGCCGGGAGGAGGCGGCGGTGGGCCTGATGGAGGGTATGGCGGCACTTGGTAATTAGGCGTAGGTGGATAGGGCGGCTGTTGGTACGGCGCGGGAGGATAAGGAGCTGGTGGCCCGTTATAGTAGCCTGGTGGGGGCGGTGGCGGAGCATACTGGTTTCCAGGAGGTGGTGGTCCATATGAAAGATTAGGCGGCGGAGGATGATGCTGGCCGAAAGCGGGCGGCGGCGGACCTGGTGGTGGCGGTGCAGGGTAGGAACCGTACTGTGGTTGGCCTGGTGGAGGCGGTGGAGGATAACCCGATGCATAGAAAGGCGGCTGTTGTTGTGGAGGTGGATATTGCGGAGGTGGATATGGTGGGTGGCCAGGAGGCTGGCCTGCTGGAGGATATGGCAGCGGCGGAGGTTGGCCATATTGTGACGCAGGAGGTGTATAAGCTGGTGGAGGTGCGTAACGGGTTACAACCGGCGGTTTCTTGTCCGGTCCTGCACTGTTCCTTTCTGGCCTCTGTACACGATCATGATGCTGAGACTGCCAACGCTTGAGGCCACTTTGCTAGCTTGTAAGTTTTTCGGGTTCTAAACGAGGAGAAAGCGAAAGACACTCACGCTGGGACTTCCCGCGTCGGCTCCGGACAAGCAACCACCCAATGCCCTTTCAGACCGCAGTTATAGCAGACCGGTTCTTGCTGGGCAGATGATTGCCCCGGCGCAGATGCCATCGTATGACGGAAACGCTCCAGGCGCTGAGTACAAGGACTCGTTGAGAGGACTTGGACGAGGACAGCGAGCGTAGCATCAACACTCGATGAGAGTAAACAACTGAGACCAGGCGAGAACCTTCGTAGCTGATTGCCTCGAAAGATGATAAAGAGATCTCAGGTGTCTAAAACGTAAGAGTATGGTGAGAGCGGAAGTTGTACCTGACTTCTGCACAGGAAATCAGGGTGTAAGTGATGCGACAATAGGCCGCGAGTGGATGGCAATGCTCCGGATGAGAAATACTCTATCCACTTCCTTGAACAAAATTGTCGGGGCCGGTGTCCACGCAGACTGGTCTAACTCGTACAGACGTCAAGGAAAGACCGGTGTATGCTTACAACATACCCGATGTCTCAGCCCTGGGGATGCACTGTCGTTGAGCGGCGGCTGTCAAGCAGGAAGCTCGGCTCGTTGAGAGATGCGTTGAAGGGGGGGACGAGAATGCTGCTTCGAAACTCCTCCTCTGACAATCCATTACTCAAAAGTGAGCAGGGCTTCATCAAAACCAGCAGCCTCGACGAGGGTTGAGATAGTCAATGCCAATGTATAGTTACGGCGGCCCGTTTGAGGAGGCCATAGATAAGTTGGGATGAGCAACGGGATTAAAGTTCCACAATTTTATGGAGGTTTGGATGAAGCTGAGGCCGCACGCGAGGCTGGAAAGCGCTAGCGGTAGCGGGTGGGTCATGCGACTGATGAGAGAGGGGGTGCACAGACCCTAGGGTATTCGTATCTCACGTGATTCACAGGACAGACAAGAATCACGACCACCGGTATCAAGGTGGGCCGATACTTCAGCTTCTGCTCTTAGAAAAGTCTGCTGTACTCGGGACGACAGCATAGTGTCCGATCGGAGCAGCGAGACTATCCTCGAGCCTTAGCATCGGTACAGAATGACGCGCAGCCATGGCTGCGTAGAAGAGCCACAGTCGGTGGTACATGCATATTGAGGGTGCCATCGAGTAGTCCGATAGTGGAGGGACTTGACATCGAGACAATAATACACAGACCGGCTTGAACAAGAGGGTATTTGGTATATTAGAAGTATGCCGGCGCCCTAACAGGGATGCTGCAGCGCAGCCTCTGCCCATCTCAAGCCGCCAAGATACAAGAACGCGAGGCAAGACGAGATATATAGGCAGATAACTCTTGAAAGCAAGAAAGCAAGAAATGAATTGCGAGGACTCGGGAGCACGCAGAAGCAGCGGCCAACAGCCGTGGACAAGCTGTCGAATTTGCGAATCCCGACTCAACCAGAAGAAGAAGCATTCGAAAACCTCACTTGCCGACTCCGGTCAGATGAGCGAAAATATGGGAGGATATCTTCCGTCTCTGGGCCAGCCCGAGGAATACTGGAAGAAAAGGAACGATTCTGATGGGAAAATAAATGCAACCAACTGGGAGAATGAAGAAAAGCAGAAATTCCTGGAAATATCAGCTCGACGAGTCGGCAGGGAGAAGCCTCAAATTCAAGCCAGCAACAGTCTCCTAGCGAAACGATGAGGGATGAAGTTGGATGCTGCAAATCGGAATGAGAGCGAAGGATGAAAATGCCACTTAGGTACGAGTAGCGGGATAGGCACCCCCTCACATGGGAAGGGCACCTCCATTTAACCGTATTTAGCAATGTTTCGATAAATGCCAGCTGTCATACTCTGGCAGGTCTACCCACACTGAAATTAGCGGTAAAGTGACTTCTTGGCTCATGCATATAGCCATCCGCGCAGACCTGCCACCGTACTGTAAGAATATTGTGCGGTTGAAGCCATCGCGATACCCAGAACAAGCCAATTCTTCAAAATCCGCAGAGTTTTCAAAAGAATGACGAATTCAGGCGGTAAAATACGGCAGAATTGTATTCATTTGAGTGTAAACTGTGAGGTAGGCCGCGCCCACTGCCCACACTACGCTTGCCGTTGACCTCACCGGCGCCAGTACCGTAGTAAGGTTGGTGATAGTTGTGCGGCATGGGACCATAGCCAATAAGAGGTCTCCAAATTTTTACGCGGTTCGCGCTAAAATAGATAAGACCGATAAGAATCGCGGTTTTGCGACCGCGAGTTCGCGGCAGATAAAGGTCTATAGTTTGTAATTACATAGGTCTTAACATCTATAATAGCTATTGATCGAGTTTGGTTGAATTGAGATAAAGGCAATTCAAGTATTTGAGATGTAAGAAGGTACTATTTTGTATGGAAATCTAGGGTTGATCGCACTCAATTGACCTGTACGGCCTGGGTAGATATTCTTGGAGTCTCCAGGAGGGGCTGCGGGAAAGTGCCTGGGAGTTACGCCAAGGCCTGACAGCCGGCGGTCGAAGACCTAGTCCTAATACGGTTAGATAGAGGTGCCCTTCCCATGCGAGGGGGTGCCTATCCCGATGATAGCCCGAGCTGGGACTTTCCTTGATGGTGGACGGTGCATGTTGATTAGAGAGCACTTGGGTTGCTCGTTGCCGCCGACGCCACAACCAACAACCTTTCTCCTGCAAAGACCACGGCGTCCATACCACTACACTCCTCCCTTGAAGAGCTCCCAGCAGCACCATGATCGCTTGATAACATTATGCCACTTACATTCCCACTTCGTTCGCATTTTGGGCACAAGTAAAGGCAGTCTCCGAATATGTTGGTTCCCTCTCGAGACCACAGCCAAGACACAGCTCGACCCCAGAGCAGAACATTACAGCAACGCCACTGCGTCTCATTGCAGAACCAGCTCTCCTGAAGCTCCCCAGTGTCTATTGGCGTTTTACCACAATGCCTGGACTTCCAGGTAGGTACATGCGACTGCACACGCGACCAAGAGGACCGTATGCGTGGGTGTGCGCGCGCGCTAACTCAGTTCTCCTCACAGCCTCCGTCGATTTGGACGAATGCATTTCCCGCCTCTACAAGAAAGAGCTCCTAGCCGAGTCCGTAATAGAAGCGATATGCGCAAAGACAAAAGAGCTGCTGATGCGGGAGAGCAACGTCGTGCACGTCCGCGCCCCCATCACCGTGGTGGGCGACATCCACGGCCAATTCTTCGACCTAATAGAGATCTTCAAGATTGGCGGCTTCTGTCCTGACACGAATTACCTTTTTCTGGGTGAGCAGACACGCAGCGAACCCGCATTTTGAGGAAATGGCAGAGGCTAATAGGTACCTTGGGGTCACAGGCGACTACGTTGATCGCGGCATGTTCAGCGTCGAGACCATTTCCCTACTTGTTTGCTTGAAACTGAGATACCCCAACCGAGTGCATTTGATCCGCGGCAACCATGAGAGTAGAGGCGTCACGCAGTCCTACGGATTCTACACGGAGTGCTCGCGCAAGTACGGCAATGCCAATGTGTGGCACTACTTCACCGATATGTTTGACTTCCTAACCCTGAGTGTGGTTATAAACGACCAGATATTCTGTGTCCATGGAGGTCAGCATCATCCATCCTCACACCCACTTTCACGGGCCCTTGAGCTGACATATCGCAACCCAGGCCTCTCCCCCTCGATTCACTCGATAGATCAGATCAAGATAATCGACCGCTTCCGCGAGATCCCACACGAGGGCCCCATGGCGGACCTGGTATGGTCCGACCCCGACCCAGAACGCGACGAGTTTAGTCTGTCGCCGCGCGGAGCAGGCTACACCTTCGGCGCACAGGTGGTGAAGAAATTCCTGGCCGTCAACAACATGAACCACATCCTGCGCGCCCACCAGCTGTGCCAGGAGGGCTACCAGGTGCTGTACGACGACAGGCTCAGTACCGTCTGGAGCGCGCCGAACTACTGTTACCGCTGCGGCAACATGGCGAGCGTGCTGGAGGTCAGCGACACGGGGGAGCGCTTCTTCAACGTCTTCGCTGCCGCCCCGGAGAATGATCAGCACAAGGACCTGCAGCCGGGCGGCGATAAGCAGGCGGATTCGGGTGCGCTGCCGGACTACTTCCTGTAAAAAGCACGAGGAGAAATATGTTCCAGGAAATTGGGAATGACCGCCTCTGAGAGAGTGTAGAGACAGGTAAACGGTCGCTATTGACACGGAATGCCTGCCTATAGTGTCAGATGCTATGATATGTGTTTGGTATATATAAATGTCCAGCAGCTGTCGGTTCTCGGGTATGAGGTTCCACACTGTGACAACAAAGAACAACGGCAAGGAAATCAGATGACATTTTTGGGCCGTTGATTCATCATGGACATGCTTATTATCTTCCGTTCCCAAGCGCAAAACAACGAGTTAAGGAGAGTTGCCAGTTTCAGGTGGCGTTCTCGGTATGGTTCACCAGTCTTTCGCAATGTCAAAGCTCCACTCGAACTTGAGATGGACTTTCTTGTCGTCGTCCACGAAGCTCGACAGGGCGTTGTAGTGGCCTCGCGCAAGTATTCCAGAGGGGGCTTCTTCCTCGTGGACTAAGGGGGGTAGAGATGTCAGTTATTCCATGTGCTTGCTATTGAGGTGTAGTGAGCTTGGCTTACATCGCTTGGTGTAAATAGGTTGCTTATCAGTATTGGGACCATAGCTGCCCAGCATTTCCGTGTCCTTGCTGACCCTGATACCCTTCCGCTTTACGACCTGGACGTAAGACAGGCCGCTAATGATCTCGTGCTGGACCTTGAAGGTGACCACCATGGTGAATTTGGCGCCTTCCTTGATCGTGAACGGCTTGTCCTTCAACGTAGCCTCGCTGCCGGGGGTGGACAGGTCGATTGTGATGGGTGAGCGGCCCGGCGACTCCAGGGAGAGAGACTTGATAATGCAGGTGCGAGGATCATTGGGGTCGGACAGGTCCTTGCCTCCTCCCAGGCCGAGGGACTCCTTGTAGCGTTGGAGGGACTCATCGTTGGCATCTGTGGGGTTTCTTAGTATGTTGGCCGGAATGGAAGGCTCCTATAGCACAGATATATCGGAGCACCGCTTATGTCTATCATATATCGGGGTACAAGTGGCCGAGCCAAGACTCATTACCGCCTTTTGGCCCCCCCAAGACTCTGGTCTCATCATGAAGTTATGCTTGAGAACCTGGACCTTGACAGTGCCCGGATTGTAATGGACTAGGAACTCGCGCAAGCTAAGACGGCATCTATACGCCATATCGAAGACCGTGGAAAGAAAACGGGGACAGAAGAACGTTGACTGCAGATTGACGAATATGGAAGCTCACTCACCCATCTGTTGATATTCAGCCAAGCTTTGCTTGGGTTGGGACAGCTTGTAGCCCGAGGTCTCCTCCGGAAGCACTTCGTCGTGGTCCGCCATCTTTGCTGGTGGGGGTTTTCCAGGTCACTGACAGGAGTAAAAGAAGAGAAAGAAGAAGAAAACGAGAACAAGTAAGAGTTCTGACAAGCTACCTTGAGTTTGTTGACTTGTGAATTATCTAGGAGGGGCAGAAAGTTGTTTGAAGATCACGGCAGTGAGGGGCAATTCAACAGTTGCGGTCTGAGGTCACCCTGTCACCCCTCCTCCACCAACCTCATGCAAGGGCCCAGGGGTCCAGCTCAAAGCCTCCATTGGCTCTGAACTTCACGTTTGGGCTTCCATCTGGTGGGGTTCCGAGCCGCAAGCAACCGTGAAACCTTCTGGACTTTGCTAGATCATGCTTTGGTCGACAATGGCTCGTGTTTCAGAGTGCTTGGTCGTGTGAGCTACAAGATGGAAGGAGCCAACCCATCAATCACTACGAGCTAAACGCTATGTAAGGGAGCTACTGGTAACGTTGATGATCGACGAGACACCAAAACATCCCCTGGATCTCTGAATGCTCGAAGGAGCATGCATGGAAACCATTGCGAGCCTTTTCTAAAACCATTAAAACTTGAAGAAACCGACAAGACATAGCCTGTTTAACGCCAAACTTGTCCGTCTTGTTAGTCGAGACCTTTGTTGACATGGAACCCCGGACCCACCAAATACCGAGACGCTTCCCGTTGGCATTTCAATTTTATAACCCGGTCGACTCCCGCCACAACGCTGTAATATCGAATTTTTTTTCCTTCGAGAATACTAAGGTATGGTCACGTATATCTCTTTCGACAAAAGCAGTTGTTAGATGAATCCACGTCGGTGGCCCTCTTCCTCTACCCCGGTTTCGAGCTCTCGAAGTCAGACGTGTCAAGTACAGAGGGCAGGCCAAAGGCATGATCGATATGCGTCTTCACATCACTTTGAAGCGCTTCAACTGGGAAGGAGCGTAGGGCAACACATACCACTCCCCTTGGCTTCAGTCCATATATTTGGACGCGTAGACCGGCAGTTGCGACCCAAGGTGGCAAGGCTCCATTCTGTACTGAGTTAGAGCTTTTCTCCTAAGTCCAAAGTTGGTTTGGCTCTAGGGTCAACTCAACGCTTAAGTTCTTGAAACTGACTCCCTACTTGAGGCAGTTGACCTCTGAGTGGCCGATGCGTCCTGGCGAGCGGTCAAACTACAGAATATTACAGTGATGATTCGTCTTGGCTACGAGTTTGACCTCAGTAAGGACAGGGCCGGAGGAGCGCAACCACGAAGTACGTAATATCAGTACGAGATCAACTCCGCTCCCGTGGGCACTGCCATTACTTGACAACAGGAGAGCACGAAGATATGCCCGATAATGACATCGGGAGAGGACGGCCATCTCAATGAGCCTGTTGGCTTCCAACTCCATTCGATGCCGGCCATGACGATGCCGCTGGATCGCAAGGACTGTGGTCCTGGGACAAGGCTCTGCGAGGGATAAACACGACGTATGAACTTTATCGAGGACTTGATCTGCGGGGAGGAGGAAGCACTGGCGGATTCGCTCCAGGCTGACGAGACCTTGAAAGATGAGCTGGAGGAGCTGCGCTAACTTAGCTAACAGTCGTGGAAACTCCAACAGGACTGACTGATGCGACGTGCACTCAAGACAGCTCGGCCGTTAACAAAGGGAGATCACGACTTATGGTCAAAAGGAGACAGGAGAGCGTGCAGCACAGAAGCGAGGCAAAGATCAGGGGGCTAGAATACGGTACTAGACGCACCGATGGGGCTAAGACGGAGGGTAATTGTCCTTTGAAGTCTGCTTCGAGCTAGTGCGTCAGGTCACAGTCTTTATGTCCTTTAATGACATTACCATGAGAATTCACCTCACCGGTTTAGGTCCAAGAGTTCGCTTACTTGCCTTGCCCGTGGTTGAAACTGGAACATTGTGAAGACGGCACCATACCTAAGATCCTAAGATAACATCCACTAAGGTTGGAAGGTAGGTAGGGTAAGGTAAAGTAGGTACCTATTGTGGTAAGGTGCCTCCCCTAACCCGTAGGATTTTGAGAAAGGTACAGTACATATTTCTGACGTACACGTGTAGAGCTCGCATTCGGCCATGATTGGCTCCCCCGCGAGTGCTTCCAAAGATGGGCCCCACCGAAACCCCATTTTGGACGGACTCGGCCCGTGCACATTCCTTAGCTTAACCTAATCCGTCATATGACGCTTGGACCCCCGGGTCGTCACTGCCATCTGGCAGCCCAGCCTTCTCTTTCCCCCATTTGCCCATCTGTTCTCCTCCGTCACTCCGTGTCAAGACAGCTGTTGGCAACTCTTGCGCCTGAGCATCCAACACTCGATTCAATCAGCGTTTTCACCTTCAACTTTTCCCATCAGTTCTGGCATTCAATTCACTGCCAGTCTCTTTTTCCTTTTATTCGTGTTATCATTTATCTTATCTAATCACTTCTGTACTTGTTGGCGCGCCAAAAGAACAGCGAGGCTAGCTGGCTGATCGGGCAACGAGAAACAAAGTTTGGGCGCGCGCAAAAACCATCACGATTTCTTCGCGGTCGCCAACAACCTTAACCGTGTCTACTGCCCCGCGAATTGTTGCATCGCGGTCGCCGCTCGAATATTTCGAATTGATTCCAGATATTCTTGTATCATCTTCGACGCAATGGCTGAAAATGTTGCCCCTGCAAGGCACCTGCCAGCGCGACACAATCCCCTGATGACTGAGGATGTTCCGCAGTGTAAGACCGACCGACACCCGTCTCTGCCATCACGCAAACGCAAGCATACAAGGCTAACACATTAATCAATAGATGCCGACCTCGTCAGCCGCCGACGCCTAGGCCAGACGCAGCTCACGGCTCGCATGGTGAGCACGCCCAAGAGCGCCGACGCAGACTCCTCAGCCTTGCCGGCGTTTGACTATGCCCATCTTAGGGCGCCTCTCCCCAAGGGCATCGTCTCGGGAATATTCAAATCCTCTCCAAGCAGCTACTTCCTCATGCGCCGTAGCGATGATGGGTACGTTTCGGCGACGGGAATGTTCAAGGCCACGTTCCCGTACGCCACCGTGGAGGAGGAAGAGATGGAGCGCCGTTACATCAAGTCTTTGCCGACTACGAGCCCGGAAGAGACGGCCGGCAATGTCTGGATTCCTCCAGATCAGGCGCTAAGCCTGGCACAGGAATACCACATCGTTCCTTGGATCCAGGCTCTGCTTGATCCCACAGATATCCAAGTTTCCAGCGGGACAGACAGCAGCCCGCCAAAGAAAATCTCTGCGCCGCCCAAGTTTTTCTCTGGCCAGCCTATCCCGACGAGCCTCATCCCGCGGTCAGTACGGACTCGCCGGTCCGTCAGCCCCACGAAGTCGGCAAGCACGCGCAGTACCGCCAGCCCTCGTAAGCGGAGTGCACGGAAAACTGCGTCAAAGGCATCGGATGGCGAAACTCCAGCATCCAGTGTGAAGCACTCCAAGTCTCCGTCACTGACAAACGGTGATATTCCACAACTGTTGCACCCTGCAGCTGTCGGAACAAGCGCGGCAACAACCGGTGCGAAAATCCACGCCGATGACGATGACATTCGGGTTGAGTCACACTCGGACGAGCGTGCAGTCGTCCTCCACCCTGTCGAGGAAGAGCACAAGCTCAAGGTGCATGTGGACCAGGACGTGACAGTCGACGAGCAGACGGGCGAGGAGACGACACACACCAAGATTGATGTCGAGATTCCTCTCGCTGGCGAGCCTCCTTCTGCTGAGGAAGCCGCTCGCATGGTCGCCGAGGCCAGGGAGATGGTCAAGGCAGCGGCCGAGGGCATGGCTGCGACGGCTGCGCAGACTGATGATCACTCGGTGGAGAGCAAGCAGAACAAGCGCAAAGCTGACTTCATCGAGACTGAGGAGGAAGAGGGCAAGGAGACACCTGCCGATGCCACCGTTGCTGAGATACGCCAGGCGAAGAAGATCAAGACAGAGGTGGAGCTGAAGAAGGAACGAATCAAGAAGAGAGCCTTCATTGGAATCAGTGCCACGCTTGCTGTTGGGTAAGTCGATCCTCCTGTCCTTGTGCTACGGCCTTTCAGAAACCAGGATCAAGGATGTTTGCTGACATTGGCCCACAGTGCTATCATTCCTTACGTATTGGGCGCCCTTTGAGGTTGCTCGTTTACGGGGTTTGGCTATGGTGCGCGAGGGAGGCACCAGGAACATTCAGGCCTTGGCGTCTTCTTTCTTCACATGGATGGGTTTCGAGTCTTGGGATTTGAATCCCTGTTGTTCAAGAGATGTGTGCTGTTTTGACATACCCCCACCGGTAGCATGCCTCCATTCCTTCTCGGAAGGAGGTGACTCTCGCGAGATGCTACCTTGACACCCTTCAATTGCCTTTGCGAAATCCTGTATGCTCCCACTGTTCGCAGTTGGACGGTTGGATCTGCTTGGCGAAACCGATGTAGATCGAGAAGGTCAATGATTTGCTGGAGGAAACGAGCTGCCTTCTATACACCGGATACGAGCTTTGTAATCGATGATTCATCCCCCCAGATTCCAGATTTACCTACCTGCCTGCTTGATAACTATGGGCCTCTCGACTTGAACATCTTCGTCGCCCACCGTAGTGGTTGGGGCACTCTGGGTCCAACTGCCAACTTACACCGCCTCGGCTGGTGCTCGAATCAGAGCTCAAGTGGAGCTAGCCTTTCTCTTCCCGCACAAAAAGCGAGATTTCCTTGCCTGCTCTTGCGTTTCTCCTCAACAACAACAGATCCTCAGCTTCAGTGAGGGCGTCGAAGGGTTCAACTAATGTCAAAATGGGCTGAAGGACCACTTTCAAGCCTTCAGCGGCTTGATGATTCATATTTAAACCACCTGCGGCCATAGTTGACGCGATGGCCCACTGTCAAAGGTCATTCGCGGCCTTGGAGCCAGTGACAGGCAATGGTTAAGACCGGCAATGGCCGGCTTTCGGGTAACCGTACCCCCTTCTGCTGGTCCCCTCACGGAGCTTCAACCGCCCTCCAAAGAGCCACTCCAACCGACATAACAATTGCTTTTCTTCAAGGATCGATAGCCTCTTGCAATCGAGCTTCTCTTGCACTGTCGCTATCCAAAATGAAGGCAAATGTCAGGTTATGGAGGAGTTTGCCGCAACGCCGGGCGTTCTCAACGACACCCAGGCGGCTGGATAACTATGCCTTTATCGGCCTCGGACAGATGGTTAGTGCTCTTGCGAACTTACGGATCTCCAAGACCACGCGTACTGACCTGTCTACCAGGGTTTCCAAATGGCCAGAAACCTCCAGTCCAAGCTGTCCCCCAGTGACACCGTCCGGCTGTTCGACATCAACAAGGACGCCATGGAGAAGCTGGCCCAGGAGATGCGCGCTTCAAAAGCAGGCGGCGCCGCCGTCCAGCTCGCCGAGACAGCAGCTGACGCAGCAAAGGAAGCGGTATGTCCTACCTTTCTTTTCCCTCCTGCCATGCCATAACATGATGATCTTGTTTTCCAATCAATGACATCTAAGTTGGGGCCGACCTAGACAGCCGGCCCTTCCGTGATTCTATTTATACAAAAGCCAATCCTCTGAACCTTCTCTCATATGGCACTCCTTCTACCAGAAGCCCACACTCTAGACAGCAGAGGAGCTTTGTTTCTGACCCGACTCGAACAGGACACCACAATAACCTGCCTCCCCGAACCGCAACACGTCAAATCCGCCTACGCCACCATCCTCTCGTCCGGTCTCCCCTCGAGCGGTGACAAGAAACCAATCTTCATAGACTGTTCCACAATCGACCCATCCTCATCACGAGAAGTCGGAGGTTCGGTGGAGAAGGCCGGCGGCATCTTCGTCGACGCCCCGATGTCAGGCGGCGTCGTGGGCGCCACAGCCGGGACCCTGACCTTCATGCTCGGCGCGCCGGCCGACCTCGTGCCCGTCCTGGAGCCCATCCTACTCCGGATGGGCAAGCGCGTCCTGCACTGCGGCAACCCCGGTGCGGGGCTGAGCGCCAAGCTGGCCAACAACTACCTCCTGGCCATCAACAACATCGCCACGGCCGAGGCGATGAACCTCGGCGTGAAGTGGGGTCTCGATCCCAAGGTGCTGGCGGGCGTGATCAATGTCAGCACCGGCAAGTGCTGGCCGAGCGAGGTCAACAACCCGGTTCCTGGGGTGGTGGAGACTGCCCCTGCCGGACGGGATTACAAGGGCGGGTTTGGGATTGGGCTGATGAAGAAGGACTTGAAGCTTGCCATTGTGGCTGCCCAGGAGGCTGGTGCTAGGCTGGAGCTGGCCGAGAAGGCGAGGGAGGTGTATGAGACGGCCGAGGGGGATGAGAGGTGTAGGGGTCGGGATTTCAGTGTGGTTTATCGGTATCTTGGGGGAAAGGAGTAGAGAGATATAGAAGGTGATTGTATCATGTAGACAGACGGTGGATCTAAAAAGCTATGGAACTATTCGTCGTCACGCACAGCCTTGGACAGTGTGGTTGCCTCCTTCTCAAAGAACCTGCGACTATTAATGAGAGATGTGCCTACCTATAGCTGTGATAACGCATTGTTGAGATCCTGGCTCAAAGTACCTTGGCGAAATGTGACTTTTCTGGTTATGAGTGTTGAGCCGTCCATCACCAGACGCCAAGATGCTGTCTGTTCGATGCTGTGGCCGTGGTTGGGACATGCTTGTTGTGCTATGGAGGACCCCACCTTGTAGAGCTGAAGATCATGACGGGATGTACCACAGTAGTGTACTTAGTCCTTGTATGCTGCTAATACTACTATGGTAGTGACGGCACCTACGACCCCGCATCCCAGGCAGCTCTCCAGATTGCGCCACCTCTTCGTCTCTTGAAGCTTAAAACAACGGAAGGAACCATTCACTGATAATTTCCACTTCATCTGCGCTGTTTCCTTGTTGAACTTGCACAACTACCTGAAGTATCTTCAATCTGAGATCATCCTCGTCTTTTTCCAACAACATCGCATCTCAGATATCACCGTCATCAGGACCTTACCTACCTCAGGGACTCCCTCCTCCCTCCAGCTTATCAGACATCACCTCATCATCCTACGTTTTAAACGTTCGTTAAACCCACGCGATGAGTAAAGATGGACAACCGCGGCCAGACCTCGTCAAGGCAATGGCAGACGCTCTTCCAACCCACGACAGCGCCGACACCACCTCCGACCTCAGCAGCACCCTCGACGCCCTCTCACTCTTCGCTCACGCCGCAATGGTCGCCCACAACTTCCGCCTGATCGGCTTCAACGAAGACCAGAACATAGAACCCGAAGTCCAGCGTCTGGCCCCCAGGCTGCCGTCCAACTGGAACGACAGCATCTCGTCGCGGAGCTTCGTCTACGCCCACGAGCAGTCCTCGATGCAGTTCATCATCAAGATCGACCGCCTGGGCGCCAAGATGGAGATCCGCGGCCTGGCCGTGGGCGACGACCGCATCCACCGCGTCGAGCTGGTAGCAAAGGACTACATCTCGTCCGGTGCCCTGCCGCTGCGCATATCCAAGGCCGAGTCTGGCGAGGAGGACCGCAGCGACCTCGAGCAGAAGATCAAGCAGGTTTTCCCGGACGTGCAGCTGCGAGCTCTGACCCAGCTGTTCGAGAACAACATACTCGAGAAGCTCTTCCCCTCCTCGAGCCGGGACACAACTATCCAAAACCGTCCACAACGACCGGACAACGACAACCCCTTCCGCGACCCTGCCCTCCTCCCACAGCCGGCAGTCCCACACCCCTATCCCGTCAACGACCCCCTAGCCAACATCCCCCGCAACCCTAACATGCCTCCAGCAGGCGACTTCCCCCCACCCGGCTTCGAAGACGAGTACGAGATCAACCGTCCCCCGCGTGGCGGCGCAGGCTGGAATCCTCTGAACCCCTCCCCCTTCAACATCGGCCACGACGACCTCAATCCGCCCGGTCTAGGACCCCACGATCCCCTGCGCGGTTCCTTCGTGGGAGGCGGCGGACTACCCCGACCCGGCGGCGGCGGCATGGGCGGGGGTATGCATCCCACCTTTGACGACCCCCTCTTCCGCGGTCCTCACCGCGGCGAAGACGACGACTTCGGCGCAGGCGGGTACGCGGACAACGCACCACCGGGCGCCAGGTGGGATCCGGTCGGTCCCGGCGGTCTGCCGCGCTTCGGCGGCGGGCGCGGACGAGGAGCGGGAGGAGGAGGAGGAGGAAGCAACAACAACGACCCCTTCGGCGGCGGGTTTGGCGGAGGCGGAGGCTTCGGCGGTGGCTGGGGCGGCGGTGTCTAGGGCGCCACCGTCGGGAACTAGTGTTTCTATTCGCCCAGTCAGTTATATCAGATGGTCATCGTTCATTCTTGGGGGACATTTGGACCTCGCGAGCGGCGGGTGCCTCCCAACGTCACTCTCTCCGACGAGGTCTGGCTCGACGCCCAGGCATTCTTCGTCTGGGGCTGGTTTTGCTGTACAGACGGCTGGTCGCCCTGTCTGGCGGTCCGAAGGGATGTCTGGGAGCGGTGTCAACGGAGCGGCAGCTCGGCGCAGGAGGTGGTGCACATGGCGGTCGTTACGAATCCTGCGCGCGTGGATATGATACGGCGGAATCAGAGTCGGGAGGACGGGAGGAACGGAGAACAGCGACGGGCGAGCGTTTAAGGCGGCGAGATTGGGAACTCTGCTCTGTCGCGCGACCGGGCTGCTGTGGCTGCGTGACCGGGGTGTTGTGAAGTCCTAGGGCGGTGAGTCAAGGAGCGGCGTCTTCCGGCAATGTTCACGGATCAAATTGCGGCTGGTGTGGAACAGCGATAGTGATATGGTTGGAGAAAAGCGATGTATGATTAACTTGAATGATTTTGATAGTCAGCGAGACTGTAGGAGAAGAGTCAATCGAAGTTGAGTGGACGTCTAGCTGTAAGTTAGCTGTAAGTTATATCAGGAGAAATCAAACTCTGCTCAGCAATTACAGCATCATACCAACTGCACATATATATATTATTCATGTCTAGATGACTTAGCCACACGTCGCCAGTAGATTTCTCGTGCAGGCAAGAAGACACACTCTTAGATCCGTATTTCTCTATTGGTGTGCTGTAACATAGTCCCCCAGCTATGCCAGGTACAGGTATCAAAAACAAGTACAAAAGAAATAGGACAAACTTTCCCTCCCCAACCAGAAACATACACCTGAAGACTTTAATGCTGTGATCCCATGCTATTTGCTGTGTCCCATTCGGCCTTGCCCTCTCAAGCTGTCTACAGCCACCCAAGCAACCTAGCGAATCGACCACTCAACGGCCAAAGAAACGATATTACCAACTCGTCCCCGACTAGAACTTTCTCAACATCCTTGCTCCTACTCCCTCCTGTCACTCCCGCCACAACCCGCTCCCCGTGCCATGCCCAAGACAAAAGCAAACGACCCAGTCAACCTTACTCGCTAACCCCTCTCCTCTCCAGCAAAAACCTCGCGGTTAAAACCCACCACCCCTCTCACTGCGCCGCAAGCTCGTTCAACTTCCCCTTCTCCTCCTCGGTGAGCAAGGCATACCACTCCTGAAACCCCGCGACATTCTCCCTGGCCGCATTGACAAAGAACTCAGTCAGGTAAGCCTGCGTCTCGTCGTCCCTCTGCCGGATATTCGACCCGTCCATGAAGCTCATCAGGTCGTTCCTGACCCCCGCCAGACTAAGATCCAGCGTGTCCCCCTCGTCCTCCCACCCCTCGTCCCCGTCGTCCGAGTCCGCATCCGCGGCGGCAAACTCCGCCACCGCCGCGGCCGCCGCGTTGGCCGCCCCCTGCGCGCCCGAGGCCGACAGCAGCTCCTCGATCAGCACCTTGAGGATCTTGAGGGTGGCCGGGATGACGGTGTATGTGTCCGGATCTGTTTGGGAGGGGCCCAGTAGTCCCGTGTAAGATTCCAGTTCTTCTTCGGGTATGCACCAGGGGGGCGGGTGGGACGGACTTTGCTTAGCTCTTGACCGCGTCATTATGCGACCCTCGGTCGCTGTGTTGGGGATCAGGTCGCCCTTGACCTGAGTCTGGGCTAGGCGAGGGTCGTTCAGGGAGTACAGTTTTGAGAGGGCGATTACGCTGTACCTCAAAGTTAGTAAAAGGGGCGGTCTAGATGGAAAAAAGTGGCTTTGGGCGCAAGGGGGTGGGATGAGGATGATGATGATGGACTTACTTCTGTCGAATCTCATCGTAGCCGGCGAAGTTGATAGAATTCTCGAGCCATTTCCCGAGAACGACTTGTAGACCGCTCTGCCCCTCGATCTGGATCTGGCTTAGGAACTCGACTACGTCGTGGGCGCCGACGAGAGATAGGCGCGCGAAGACGAGGATAAGAGACTGGATGAAGGGAGCTGCCTGGGCAGAGGCGAGACGAGTGGCGACGGCCTGCAGCAGTTGAGCTAAGAAGGGACCCAGTCGTTCCTGGCCGGCTTTCTCGACGAGCTCCGCGGCGAGTCCGCCAACTTCTGATGCGGCGTTGTCTTCGACGGAAGAGCCTAGCAGTCGGTCGATGATCAGCAGGCAGACTTCTAGACCGGATCGACCGCTCTCGTCCTGCCAGCCGAAGACTTGGTGGTGGTCGTGCATGAGCATGTACTTCACTGCCTCGGCACCAGGCCGCAGGACCTCGCCCTCGGTAGATGTCATGAGTAATCGGCTCAGCTTGGGCAGTGTCGTTGCGACAAATCCGGCCGGCAGTGGTTCAGATCCGTACTGTACGAGATCGGAGAGGAGTTCGGTTGCGAGCTGCAATTTGTTAGCGCGCCGAGGAACCTCTAGGTTGTATCGAGGTAGCTAGCTTACCGTCACTAGCGGATTATTCTCAGTCACATTCGCAACGTCAAAGGCGCCCGTCAAAGACGGGAGAACCTTGGTGCATAGTGCGGTATACGATGCGGAATCCGTCAAACTCTGCGCAATATCCTCAAATGACTCCCGGACAAGCATGGTAACCTGGAAGTTAGACGCGCCGTGCTTGGCTATGAGGAAAAGGAGGTCGATGGCCTTGTTGTCGCCGTGGATAGCAATCCGCCGGTCTATGCTGATGGCAGTGCGCAGAGTCTCCAGGAGAGTCACAAGGAGGTCATCCGCATCGTCGAGCTCCGTGAGGTCTTTGGCCTCGAGGAACTGCTGCACAGCGTGCATAATGGGCACCTGGCGGTCCCGAGGGACATGTTCGGACCGGATGAACCCTTCGATGGCCTTGACGCAGGCTACCTGGACTAGTTCAGAGGTCTCGCGCGTGACGGCCTCGATCGCCTGGTCCAGGAGACCGCACGCTTGGCTGTAGCCCTTGGACAGCATGCCGGCCACGAGGTAGCCCCGGGCACGAAGTATAGGCTCGTCTTGTCGGTTGATGGAGTAGTTGACTAGCTCCATGTATGCTTGCGCGATCGCATCGGGTATCTCCTTTTCACAGTCTTGGAAGTCGCTAGCAATCGTGTTGAAGAGATAGAGTGCGGCCTCTTGCCTTCTCCAGTCAGATGCCCCGGTCGCGAAGATGGTCTTGGAGTACGCAAATAGGCCTTCCAAGGCACGCGGGCCAAGCCACTCGCCAAGCTTGATGAGCAGATCACCACACGCCGTCCGGGCGGTGTAGTTCGACGAGACCGACGTCTCTTCTGCGAGGTAGAGCGAGACGTCTATGTCCCATAGTCCCTCCTCCTCCTGGGTAATCTGAGAGTAGCTGATCATCAGCTTCATAAGGTCGAGGACCCAAGGCGTCTCGTGGGCAGCAGCATGCGCGTCCAGCTGCGCCTGGAGCACCTTTTGCACGGGCGGGGCACGCATCAGCTGGTTGAGGAAATCCAGCTCTTCTAGTGCCAAGAAGTCGAGGGTGTACGGTAGCCCGTCGATGTCCTCCAACCGACCCTGAGAATCGTTATCTATGTAGAGTTCTTGGTACGTCGGCTGCAGCTTGTTCAGCTCCTCCCAGGTCACCTGGAAGAAAGTCGGGCTCTCTGGCAGCAGAAGAGCTGGGAACACAGACTTGATCTTTATCAGGGTCTTCACAACCTGGAGCTTAAGGGCGATAGGTCCGTACCAAGTCTCCGGCTGCGAGCCTGTGCCGGCGGGACGGTCTGGCAGTGGAGCTTTGATGGCTTGCTCAAAGAACGGCAGCCAGCCCTTGAGTATCTCGTCGGCGAATGCCTTGACCTCCTTCTTGTGGTCGTCCTTAACGATGTCCATCAGATCGAAGCAGCCGCGGAAGACAAGCACGGCAAGGGCTCGGTGGGTGTGTTTGCGGTTCTCGTTCAGGGCAACGTCGTAGACCGCCTTGATGATGTCACGGGCCATGCCGAAGAACTGCTCGTCGCTGAGGCTCTCCTCTACCAGATCTTGGAGGATGCGGAGAGCTCCGTGGAGCTGGACATCTTCGCCCGCGGGGATGACGCTGAGGACGGTGGGCAGGAGGGTTGGCCAGTTTTCGGGGAAGTCGACCATAGCGATCTTGCTCACAACGTAACTGCAGGATAAGAGAGTTTAGCTTCTTTCGTGGTAGCGTGACATGGAAGCGGACAAACAGAGACATACCTGGCAGCTGTCTTGACCTTCCGCTCAACCTCGGTATTCAGAACCAGCTCCAACATCATAGACCGGAGCTGCTCCTTTGTCGGATCGGCAATGGGGTACCGTTGCTGCTCATAGTCATCGGGGCTCCAGTTGTCTTCGACAAACTTGCGCAAGGTGGACAATGCAGACTGGCGGATCTCGGTGGGCAGGGTAGTGTGTGCTCCAATTCTGGCCAGAGCGAGGGGAAACTCTGGATTCTGCTTGGCCTGGTTGAGGTCGAGCTCGGCCTGTCGACGTGGCCCGGCAGCGGAAAGCTGCGTGTTGGCCAGCAGCTGCACCAAGTGCTCCTCCATAGTTGGGTGAGGTCGTTATCCGTTGGACAGTGGGAGATGCTATGCTGTGAGACCAAAAAAGAAGATAAGTGTGGCTCTAGGCGGGAAAGGCGCGGGCCAAAGGAATGCCTCTGTTTCTTTGGGGATGAGTAGCCAGAGCTTCTTTGAGGAAAATGGCGGTAACTGTCTCGTTCGCTTGTGGGGTTTGTTGACTGCACTGGTAACCTTTATCGAAGTGTGCCGATCAAGTTGACGATAAGCGATCGGTACAGAGAAGAGATTCTGTCCTGCAAGGTTTACGCCTGTCTGGAGGGTAATTTCTTGTACAGGATCTTTAGCCCTGCACTTCATACGGCATTAAAATAAAGTTATGCAAATGTGCGGGGCAGCTTTATTCGCGTTACGCTACAACTGCGGCAGGGAAGGCACGACGCGTCTGTCTAAGGTCTAGTTTAAGTGCCCCGCGTCGTCGGACCTTGTTGCTTTATATGACGAGCAGACTCTGAGCCGGCTTCCCTACAACTTAATAAGGTACCTAAAGTAAGCTAAGTATCTGACTCTAGCTTGCAGTAACCACAGTAGAAGCTTAAATTGACCTCAGAATCAGTAATGACTACTTTAATGGCACTCGACATCCATGGCTGATCACCAATCTGTCTGCGCTTGCCTAGATACTACCTCGCTTCACACGGAATACCTCCAGCACAACTATCAGGCACAATGTCCGCCTCAGAACCAACCATCCACGAGGTTCCCCTAAAAGAAGCTCACCAACTCATAACAACCTTCACCACCTTCCTCACCGTCAGCATCCACAACATCCTCTACTACCGCCACATCTACCCACCCACCACCTTCCTCACATCCCGCGCCTACAACCTCCCAGTCCACCAGAACCGCCACCCAAAAGTCTGCTCCTGGATCAGCGACGCCGTCTCCGCAGTAGCCACCCAGCTGGCCCTCGGCACCGTCGACCGCATCGCAGTAGTAATCCACTCCCCCCTCCACCCGGAGAGCGCCTCCATCGCCGCAGTCCCCCCCGGCGCGGTGCTAGAGCGCTACCTCTTCGACGTCTCGCGCTTCCCCTCGTGGCCGGGCGGGCCGGACGCGATGCGAGACTTCGGCAACTCGCTGCGCAGACGCGACGAGGAGGAGGACGACGACCGGTTCCCCCCCGCCGCGCCTGATGAGGAGGATGGCGAAGTTGACGAGGCTGCTCCCCGCCCGAGGAGGAATGGGGACGGCAAGATCAACTGGACGGATGTCGGAGAACAGTTCCGCGGTGTGCTGAAAAGGTTATCACACGCCGCTGAGAAGCTCGATCCTGTCCCGGCCGGATGCACGTTTACTGTTGCTGTTGAGTTGAGGGATGAGGCGCCGCCGCCGATAGGGGTTCGTGATACCTTCCTGCTACCCACAACCTGCTGCGACAGTGCGCAACGTACTGATAACAGACACAGCATCCTCAGCCGTGGATTCCGTCTCAGCCAAATCTCCAGAAGCCCGGAGGCGTCGATCTAGGCGGCTCGAGAACGACACCCGTCAGATCAGTCGAGGCCGGCCCCCTGTTCTTCGAGTGCTGGGTGGAAGAAGGTAAAGCCAAGGAAATTCTCAAGGATGCCACACCCACTCAGGAGAACACACAAAGTTCAGTATCGTAACATTCATTTTGCGTACGCCATTGCATCCAGACGCAGGTCAAGTGAGAATCCTCGAGTATCCACCCCGTGACTCCTGCCATAAGTCACCGACCACTCTACACAAACTCCAAGATCCTGCCTGTCCCAGCCATGCATAATACTTGTACAAGAGGGTCATCAACCCTATCCGGACATATCGTAACCCGACCAAATTCCAACGCCGTTATCCCGTGAACACAACCCTCCGCATGTCTCATCCCACCCAGTCCAGTCATGTACACATGCCTACCCACCCGCAGCCATCACCAACACCACCCAAACCTCTAGTAGTTCCCCCCACTCTCCCCCCTCATCGCCGCCCTGAGACTAACAATCTCCCTCCTCAGCCTCGCATTCTCCCTCTTCACCCGCGCCGTCTCCTCCCCACTCTCCTTCAGCCTCCCCACAAGCTCCTCCTTGTCCTCCCTCCCCTTGCCCTTGAGCGCCTTCACGATCTTGCCCAGCTCCGAGTTGAACTTCTCGTACAGCAGCTCGTTCTCCGCGCACGCCTCCTTGTAGAGCTGGTCGACCGCCTTGACCTTCTTCTCGCTCGCCAGCAGCGACGCCTCCATCTCCTTGCGGATGGTCGCCTGCCTCTCCGTCAGCTCGGCCATGGCGGCCGGGACGCGGTCTTCGAGGGCTTTGACTGCTGCCTGCAGCTTGCGGATCTCGGAGGTTGAGGTCTGAGACGAGGTAGAAGAAGAGTGGCCGCGAGAGGTGGTGTTCATGCGTGCCATTTCGTCGGTGATGCGGGACAATTCCGACTTGAGGCTTGCGTCCACCTCGTCGACGGCTTGTTTCTCCACTTGCAGCCTCTCGCGCAGCTTCTGGGGCGACTGGAGGCGGAACTTCTGCGGCGAGGAGCCGGCCGTCTTGGTCGGGCTGGTGGACGGCCGGCTCGGGGACTCGCCGCCAGGAGGAAGACGCAGCGGCTTCAGTGTCGGGATCTGAGACGTCGAAAGCGTCTTGGAATGACCTAATCTCTCGGGGGTCGGGATCTGGCTCGGGATCTGGCTCGTCGAAAACGTCTTGGCGTGACCTCTCTCTGCCGGTGGCCGGAACATGTCGGGAGACATTATCTTCGACTGCTGGACCACATTCTCCTTCTGCCTGCTCGCCGTGCCGCCCATCCGCATGCTCGAAGACTGCGGACTTATCGGAATCTTGGAGGGGGAGACCCTCGGACTGCCCGAGTTGAACTTCTCGCTCGTCTGCTTGTTGATGCGCAGCGGCATCAGCGGGCTGTCCTCGAGCGTGGCGGCCGCCATCAGCGCTTTCAGGTCCGACAGCGAGCTACGCCGTTTCTTCTTGAGCGACTTCGGCTCCGCCGCCGGTTCCGTTTCCGGCTCGCCGATGGTCTCGAGCTGGTGCGAGCTCACGGGCCGGTGGTTGATGTCGTCGAACGCGCCGACCACCGGCGGCCGGTCGCGAGAGCCCGGTCGGCGAAGTTTGTTCGGGAGCTGAGGTGGCGCGCCCATGTCGATCGACCTCGAGCGGTTAACCGAGGCCTTCGATAAGCTCGCGCTCTCGCCCGTGGCGGGATTGCGGCCGTGCTTGCTTAGACTGCGCCACATGGACGGACGCTCCGCGTCACTCTTGCTGTTCTGGCGAAGCAGCGTGTCCAACCCGAATTTCCGCCGGAGCGAGGATGTATTCGACGTCACCGAGCCGGTGGCAGACTTGTTGTTCCTCATACTCGAGTTCATCGACTCGTAGGCGGAGTGGACAGAGTTCCGTAGATACGCCGCCGAACCAGGCGCGGGCTCCTCGAATATGCGATCGCAGTCCTCCACAAGCCGGTCCAGCAGGTTGATGTAGCTGTGGGCGCTGTCGTCATCGACTAGAAGCTCTGCAAAGGCAAGAGTCAACGCTCCTCGGTCGCCATCGTTGCTGCACCCGTCGAGGAGATCGGCAAGGAGCTTGATCAACGCTGTAAATGCTCGCCGGTTCTGAGGTGCCATGTCGCCAAACAGAAACTTGACAAAGTCTGCAAAGTCACCCACCACTCGCTTGGAAGCGCGTATTTGTAGGGCGTTGAGGCATTGGCTCGTCATGACCGGACCCATCTGCTCCCGCCAGGCGATGCGGACAAACTTTTCGAAGGCTGCGAAGATGACCTCCGTGCTGAGCTCATTCGATGCGTCGAGGTCGTACGGGCTCTCGATGAGTCGGTTGTACAGATCGTTTACCGAGAGCTCATCAGCAGAAGATCTATTGAGAAGAGTCCTGGCGACGAACCGACCCTTGCGGGCCTGTAAACATGCAATGTAGCCCGTGAACGTGTGCTCGAGGCGCATGAGCGGGTTCTCCGGCTTGTCGTCGTCTATTGCCAGTCGCCCGATGTGGCTGTCGGCAATAGAGCTAGACAAGGATGGTACGTCCTTGTAACTTTGCGAGCGGGCCACGGGCGTTGGCTGGCCTGGGAGAAGTTTTGGCACATTCTCCAGAGCAGAAGCTGTGCGTTGGTGTTTTGGCGCGTGGTTGGCGCTCTCTGTCAGACTGGTGGTACTACCACCCAGAAAGCTTGACAGGAACTTGACGGGCGACGTTGCGAGCACTGACCTAGGCCGCTCAGGCTTTGGAGTCGTATTGCAAGCTCGGAGGACCTTGGTGTAGTACGACACCAAAGCAGGGGTTAGGCGAATGTTGGAGACGTTAAACTGGCGGCTAAGAAGTTGGATGACTGGAGCAGATGTCAGTGCGCGTTTCACGAAAGGGGAACCAGATGAGACCAAGACCTACTTCGTCTGCTGAGGGTAGGCAGGAAGTCTTCCAGAGCAACATCGTCAGTATAAGTCTTGCCACTTATACCAGCCGTGGTCATGGTTATCCTGCTCAAATCGCGGCTCTTTACTTCCACAACTATTTCGACACCATAATGTCCTACCGGGGCTCCTTTAGTGCCCTTCTCGTTGTCCATAACAACGCGGATAGGCGCAGGTTCCCGGCGACCTTCGATGAGCTGCGTAGCAGCCTCTTGGAAGACCGCAGCATGCATGGCAAAGTTGTTATCCTGCATCCTGACGGAGCGGAGTGTCCATGTCGGGTCTTCCCTCTCCGTTTCAGGAAATCGACCCTCGATGCGAGCTTTGACAACATCCTCGCTCCACCTGGTCGCTTTGCCTTCGTACGACTCCTGTAGCAGGAAGCACCTCGAGGTGATGGTCTTGCTGGTCAGACGTTCGCCGGCATGTGCTCCTTTCATCTCCTGGGTCGACGTCATCCAAATGAGCTTCCCGTCCACGGATTCGGTGAAGCGAACATCGGCGAGACTATGCCAGCCCGCAAAGGTATATTCCCATGACCCTTCACCTCCAGCGGCGTTGGTCATGGACGCGAGGAGCGCTGTTGGTGACGGCTTGTCGATTTCTCGCTGAAAATCACGTGCAGTCAGCCCGGGGCTTGACTTCTTCAGAATGACTAGACAGTCGCTGAATAGCAGAAGCATGACGGACCGGTCCTGCATATAGGCGTTGTGTGTTGTCTCCGAGTACGGTGGCGCAACTTCGAGACAGTCTACGGCCAGGATCAATCTTCCTTGTGGCTCCAGATCGAGGGGCCAGAACTCGACCATGTTACACAGACGGTTGGTGATGTGCGGTCTGTTTGCTAAGGGGTCGTCCATCGAGCAGATATTGGTGATGATATCTCTAGCCCGAAGCATGAGGTGAAGAGCTGGATGCGTAATCGGCAGACATGTGACGATTTGGTCGATCAACAAGCTGTAACGAGGCAGTCGTTGGACTGGCTCGATAAGAGCAGATCGGATAGTCTGCTCGCCCTTTTGCACCACGCGTTGTCGAAAACTGGACTGCTGGTCAAGAAAGGAGTTTAATAGCTGTGGAAAGTGTTGACTGGCTCGGATATACTCTTGATAGCAGTCGGTGAACTTGGGAAACCAGTCGAGAAAGAGTCGTGCCACAGCCAGAGCACCACTAGGATCCTTGACTTTCGCTGAGCCGCCAAGCCTGACGCCGAGAAACGGTGCATCCATGTCCCTCTGCGCGTCGTCCTCCGTCTCATCCATAATTCGCCGGAGCTCTAGCATAAATGCCGTATTGACTTGAAGGATTCTGTCGGCCGACCTTGGAAATAACTTTTCGACATCCTCTTCGCTAGGGCTGAGGCTGCCGACGGGACGGTTCTTTGCGGTCTGGCGGAATTCGTCCGCGATCTGTTTGACCAATTCGTTGAGTTTGGAAACATAACGCTCCTCCGTCTCGACCAGCTCCCCAAGCTTCATGCGCAGCTCGACTTTCTGATCCTTAGTGAAAGATTTGCTGCGGTTGAGGGAACTTGGCTTTGAGGGAGCTCTCCTCAACTTCGACGTAGGAAGGAACACCGGCTCGCCAAAGAGCTTGACGATGGACGTGTACATGCCGTACTGCCTCAGACTTGGGTCGATGATATCATCCTCGTCCTCTGGTATCTCCTCTAGATCCTCTTGTTGTAAGGGGATGATCGAGCCAGGTGGTAGAACCAGATCCAAGTCGACATTGCTGATATGCTGGGTTTGTAGAGCTGATTGGAGGATTCGTATCATGTCCGCCGTGTTCTCTGCTTGCACCATGGACTGGGCCAAGTCGGCGGCATGTTGCTCTCCGAACAGACTTGGGGCAGAGCCGGGGCGGCGGCCGCGCGTTGTAGGATACTGGTTCTTGAGGTAATTCTTGACAGCCTCTGGGAGCTCAGCGAAATATTTGTACAGGCCAAAGGCGAGCCCGCGGCAGACTTCGTCGCCTTGGAATTCTCGCGGCAGGTGGTTGACGACGCCATAGAAGGGCGAGTTTGGAGAGATGGTAATGCGAGGGTATGACTGGAAGCCTGCCGGGCTGTAGACATGTATCTGGATGCGCGAACTATTCTGGGTGTAGTTGGCGGTCGTAGATGGACCGTGGAAGACGAAGACGGGGAGATGGCCGAGCAGCGGGTCGGTGGCCTGGTAGAGAGTGACGTGCTCTGGCGAGAGCACCAGCTCTTCTGTGACACGAACCATGGTCGCTTCAATGGGTCGTTGGCATGGTTGACAGAAGTCGTCGAGAGAAGGAGCGTTTCCCCTGATGGAGGGATCCCACGAAATGAAGGGCGAAGGGCGAACGAGAGACTCGGAAGAAGGCGATGAAAACAAACACTACGATTGAGTCTGCTTGTGATAATGCTGATTTTGAGTCCTCTGTAGACGGTCGCCTACAGTTGCTTGGTTGATCCAATGGCCGCGAAGCTCATGCAGGTCGACGCGCACTGCAGCGGTGTGAGGCTTGATGTTCCCTGCGACGGCGTTACACGCGGTGCGCAAGTAAACAAACCAACCCCGATCACGCCAACAGTCGCCAAAAGAATGCACTTGGAATATGTGTGTACAAGATGATGGATACGACAAGCAAGATACCGATTTGCGGCTCAAGCAGCGCGAATGGATTCAATTACTATCCCTGCTCGTGTTGGAATGACTGGAACGTGGTGGAAGGCGTCGATGTCGGCGCTGTCATGGAATTTGCGGTGTGGTTTGTGGTTCAGCGCGTCTGTTTTGGGCTTGATGCAAAAGCTCTGGCCAGCAACGCCCCACTCAAGTAAACATCAGCTACTAGTGCACCCCTGGACCCCCTGTAAGCGGGATCGACACCGGAGCCAGGGTGCCTTTTCAAGAAAATACAAAGTCGCGTTGAGTTATCTGCCTCAATACTCATCAACTGTGATCATTCATGTTTTGCAGAAGCTGTACAGCTGGCTTACTTGAAAAAATATCATGTAGACATATCTAATAAGACCTCTTGCACCTCATTTTAAGTATTCCTTGCCAAATCTGAAGTGATTCCAGGAAGTACATTCAGTAAACCCCCACACGTGGCATCCTTGTACCTTTGACATGGATCTGCCCCACCACTCCGACCAGAATCGCGGGGCAGAGCTCTCGTCTCGCTATCGAACCCCAACCTCACCACTAGCAATGTCCAGCCAGGATAACAAGGGCATCCCGCTCTCCCACGCCCCGAATAATGCCAGCTACAAGCTTCTCGAACTGCCTCCAGACCTGGTTGAGCTCCTCGAGAGCGATAACCCACCAATGTAAGCTCAAGCCGTCTCCCCAGATCAAATCTTGACATCCAACTGCTCTAACCTCGCACCGTCACCGTTCCTCCTTAATGTCAACCAGTGCTAATATCTGCCGGCAGACTAACCCTTGAATCGTCCCCAACCGCCGCTCTTCTCAAGACCCCTTCAAAGACCTACTCACTCCGGCAAAAGAACACCTCCAACGCCCTCATCCTGCTCTCCCCAGCCTCCCCCTCAACGACTTCTACACCAACCTCAACCACACCATCCGCATTTCCCGACATGGGCCTGAACGCCATAGCCACAGTCCACGAGACAATAGAACTCGTCCCAGAGACAGGCAACGCCACGGCACCAGCTACCATTGCGCGAGGAAAATGGCACGAACGGTTCGCCAAGGGGCGGTAGCGTTACGGTCCCCCCCTTCACCAGCTTTGCAAGTCATTTCATTGTCAAAGTAAAATGTATCATACATGAATAAAGAGGACGTTACCGCTATAGAAAGAGGCTGGAGTGAAATCCGCCTAGAATTAGCAGCATATGCTGACCACCTCTTTGCTCTTTCGTCATCATGCTCCTCTCTGTCCCTTCTCTACTGTGCCAGTTACCAATTGCCAATCTGGTGTGAATGCTGTGGTATCAATATCCCTTAAAGCCGATCCAAAACGCCTTGCAGAAGATGAGTTGCATGCCGAGACAGACAGAAAAAGAAAATCAAGGGAGGAAAAAGAAGAGAAAAAGAACAAAAGTAAAACGAGCCAATTCGGATAATTAAAGCAAGAAAGAGAAAACGCCCCAATGCCTAAGACTCGCATGCTTGCAAAAGTCATCAAGTTGCTCATGTCATCAAGTCGTGATTGCATTTCAAAGTCCAAACTCGATGCTTGCATCCCAAGTCAAAAGGTCATAACTCAATCCCTCTTTGGTCTAGCCTGACGAGGCGGATTCCGGCGCGACGGGAGCCGGAGCTGACCATAACGCGGCCGGTCCGCAGGAGCTTGGTTCGGTCGTGCCGGGACTATGATGCTTGGGGGTGGTGTAAATGGGGGTAGTGGTCGTGGACGAGGTCCCCGGATGGGCAGAGCCACGGGGTCCAGCGGGAAACCAAAGGATTCGAGTTCCACAAACGGGACCATGATTGGAGGGAAAAGTGAAGCGTCCGGAAGACCTGGCATAGCCGGAAAGAGGTTGACCTGATCAGCCTGTTCCGCAGGGATGAAGTCTTCGGCCTGGTTGTATACATTCTCGTCGCTGGCTGGCCACGAACCTGGCGGAGCCAACTCTCGGTATTGAATCCCCGCTGCGAACTGGGTAGGCTGCATAGGATTGTAAGGGTTGAGTTGGTTGGCGCCGACAAGTCCGTGATCGTTCCCTTGCGGTGAGCCACTGAAATGTTGATGTGACTGCCCAACGGGTAAATCGGCGACATAAGGTACAGGGGCCCGATCAAGAGACTGTCTCGGGGTTTCGGGTGCATTATAATCTTGCCCAAGCATAGCAGGCTGACCGATAGATATATGAGGCGCCACAAGCTGCCGTAAGAATGGACTGTTGACAGGAGCATGCCCAGGCGCCATGTTGTCGTTGCCGCTCCCAGCAGGGCGGAAGTGCGGTTGTCCCAGCTGAGCATGTGGATATGGCTCGTGGACAAACCCTGCCAAGGCGAGAGGTTGGCCAGGACCATCCTAGAGTCTAGCAGGGCTGCCGAGCATACCACCGTCTGCTCCCTGCTGTCCGTTCTCAGTGAGCCTGTTGCCGTATGCCAAGACAGGAGGAGGCGCATGCTGGTGACGATAATGGCGCTGCACACGGATGGGCCGCGGCACATTCCTAAGCTGCTGTGGCACCGGCGGCACGACAGCATTCCCCGCTACAGGCGGACGGATATTATTGGCAACCACTGCTTGCATCTGTGCCTGCATTGCTTGGATTCGTCCCTCGAGGGCCTGGAAGACAGCTCCGGCCGCATGCTGTCCATATCGTTCCCTACGTCGTGGCAATCTAGGATCGGCCGCCTGTTCAGGCACCTGGTTCTTCGCATTCCCGCCGTACGCATCCTTAGCAGCTCTGCGGGCGTTCTGTGCTACCTGGCGGTGGCGGTTCATTTCTTCAAGTCGCTGTCTATTCCGTTCTTCAACCTCTCGCTGCCGTCGTTTCATCTCTTCTAGCGCCGCCTTATTCCTCTCCTCCAGCACTCTCAATTTCCTAACATGCTCATCTCGATTCTGAGCTGGGTGGCGAAGCGCAGCACGTTGCCGCTGCATCTGGTCTCCGGCTCCTGCCGGCAGGGCTGCTTTTGCCATAACTTGCATCGGCTGCTTATATTGGGCCTTCAGTACATGAGCAGGGGCCTGCTGTGCACGAACCGCAACTTTGGGTGGCAAGGCTTCGGCGACGTCATTTACGACGAGATTGCGCCGGTTCAAACGCTGTGCTAGGCCTTCGGCAGCCGGCTGCCCAGGTTGCACAGGCGGTTGTAAGGGAACCTGCTGCTGACGATTATGCCGTAGGGCAGCCCGGTGCTGCTCCCGTTGGGCTGGCCTAACTTGGACCAGCTCTGGAGGTTTCCTATGCAGGCCTGGAGCAGCAGGCGCTGGTCCGATGCGAAATCCCGCTGGTATAGCTGCCACATCCACTGGCATAGCAGGTATGTATCTAGCCAATCGGTCGATGAGACCAAGACCAAGACCGCCCTCGTTTTCTGCTGCGGCGACGGCGGCGGGAGGAGCCGCGGCTGGTAGAGGAAACTCGTCGAAGCCGTCACCAAAACCGCCTTCGTGAAGAAAAGCGTCAAAATCGAACTCTTCCAGGACGTCAGCTAGCGGAGCACAGTTAGCATTGGTTTCAGCATCACACCATGACGTATCACCTTGCCCAGTAAAAGTACGGCTAACTAACCCGGAATTGGTACCGCTAGACCAGGAGGGGGATTCACGCGCGCTCGTCCATTGGCTAGTCCTCGGGCAGCTTCGTCTCTCTTTCGTCGCTTCTCTTCATCCTCCTTAACCTTGTCCGAGACTTTGATCTCAAACAGCTCAGCGTTCACGTCCGGGTGTTCTTCCTGGGCCTTTTTGCGGGCCGCCTCCTCAGCGCGGCGAACTTCGTCAAGGTGGCGATCTTCCACGCTGTCGAACAAAGGGCAGTTGCCAACCTTGCCTCCGCGGTGCGGGTCGTTGAAATGGGCGTAGTCGCACGATTTGTGGCAGACGTAGCACTGCACGTTGCGACAGCCGGCTTGTGTACATGTCATCTTGTTACAGCCGTTCTCCTTGATAAATGGTGTACCGCCTTTCTCACGTTAACATAAAGCTACAGCAGTATACCAAAGGGGCAACAACTCACATTTGTTGCATTTCCTGATCATGGCTGCTGACATGGCCTCTTCGATCGCTCGTCGACTCGAATGACCGGCTTCGAGAGCAGCCTCCTCGCAAGTCTTCGGAATATGAGTCTCCTTACGACAGAGCCGGCAACTTACAACCTCACAATCAGGTCTCTCGCAGCGAAACTCCTTGTCGAACTCGACAGGCGGGTATTCTGCAGCATAAGGACAAAACGGACATGTCTCCAGGTTTTCGATGCCGGCCAGGCGCAAGGCAGCCTCTTGCTCTATGCGATCCAGGGCAACACTCGTCTTCTCATCCAGGAAGATATCACGTTGCTGTCTAGAGAAGCCTGCAGTGCAGCCGTCCATCGACATGCAATTCAGCTCGAATTTGGACAGGCCGATTTGCGTCTCAGCATTCAGCCTTGCACAGTTGCGGCAAAACCAGTGGAGGTTTTCGCCGTCGCAGTGAACCATGCGGTTGAGGGCGAACTCATCGCAACAGCACTCGCATTCACTTGTTGTGCCCTCCATCTTTGCTTTGTTGAAGTTGTCGATTTCGCCCTGTTCCTGCTGCTTATCGCTGAGCATTTCGAGCTTCAGAGCTTCGCCAGCCTGCCGTGCGATTTTCAGCTCTTCCAGTGCCACTCTCTCTTCTGGATTGAGGGTGGCTTTGATTGTGTCATCGATGCGGTCATCCTCCCACGCAGGATTTGATTTTGCAGGCCTCTTCTTCGGCGTCCACGTCTCACTGGCTTCCTTCCTGACCAGCTTAAGGTAGCATGAAAAGAGCGTGTAGTTGTTTTCCGCGAAAACCTGAGTGACATGCTTCACCATAATGCTTGGGAAGGCGTCTCGCAGAAGTTGGGTTCTGCCAACCATCAGACCGGGTCCTCAGAAAACGGCAAGGAGAAATCAATACGAGAGCAGGTGCGGAATTTGACTTACGCGATATTGATATAACTGGGATGCTTTATCTTCTGGCGCCATTCGGCATTGTCATACTTCTTTTGGTGGTCGCACGAGCGGTCGCCATCGTCCTCTGGACCTCGTTTGCGCTTTAGGCTCAGCCGTTGACGTTTAGGCACAGCCTTACCGCGCTCGAACTGGTCAAGGATAGCGGTAATAAGCGCCTCATGGTCGTATGCATTTTGTATTGCCAGAGTCTCCACGTAATTGGGACAAATGTCCGGGAAAATCTTGAGTACAGCTTCCCTGCAGACCGTCTTGACGTCTTCTTCGTGCTTTACGTGGCCACTGTCATGGACTTCATCTCGTTCGTCGAGATCCATCGCTTCGTCGCCGTCCGAGATGACAATGACCTCTTTCCTATCGTTGGTCATTGCTGTGATGGACGCAGGCAACACATGCGGGCTCCAAGGGGCACTATGCGGTGGGCGATCTTGTTGTGCGGGCTTGCTTTTACCTCTAAGACGTCGGACGTTCTCCGTCACGAAAGCTTTGAGTGTAGAGCGGAGTGATCGGCTGTTCATGGTGAGGGTGGGACATGAATGGTTAGCAAAGCCGGTCACTAGAATCGACACGTAGAAAGGTAGAAAGGAAACACTAGGCAAAGAACGGACGCCTTGAAATGAGAGCTTGCAGAGGCTTGACATCGACCAACCTGACCATGTTTGAGATGGGAGCCTCCGACCAGAAAAACACGCCGTCAGGCAGGTGGCACAAGTCAATGACGGAGGTTGAAGCTCAAGCGATCGATAGGGACCACAAACAGGAAGCCTGAATTCGCCACTGGCGAAAGGTAGTGAATTGAGCAACCCGATGCACGGATCAAGCCGTATCAGCCTCGTTAAGTCTGTGCATATATCGAGCAGACATGCACATCGGAAGATCAGATGAACACGCCAGAAGGCTCGCCGGCGTCTCAATTGCTGGGAAGATCAAGGCTGACAGGTATTCGGCAAATGACTTCGTAAAACGGACAAAGCACAACTGATGGAGATCGAAAATGATCAAGGCGATGCGATGCTTCAAGGCGAATATAAACGAGGCTTACCATAATCTGGTTGATCGGCAGGCCCCTAGGCGACGGAATCCACGGTTCCTTTGCCGCCGCGGCGAACGCTCTCGAGCTTGCTACCGCTCCGTAACAGAAGTCGAGATGGTGCGGCGTGAAAGTATGTTTAAGGTTATGCGGAGTTCTGAAGGCCGGGGAGTTGTTGTCGGTCTTATTTGAAGGTCAGCCCCCGAGCCTCGTCGCTGATGTATCCCGATCCGAAGTGGAAGGATCCAAACCTTAAAGGCCGAGGTCGGGTCGTCACTTAGAAGATCAGCTCCTTCACTGAAACCCGCGGAGCAAACAAGAAGTTACCGAAATAAGGCAACCGAATTCGCCTGCCGCCTGCTCTGTCTCGCGTTGTTGGAGTGGGAGCCTCACGAGCTGAGCTTCTCTTGATGTGATGTTGGTTGTTCAGGTATCACGAGGTGCTGCTTTGTACTGCAAGTATCGGCCAATTAAGAACCGGCGCTAACTTGCGCACAGACCATATATATATAACCTTACTTGAAGTGAAGGAAAGAGAATACGTAGTATGAAGAAATTAAAGTGAAGTCAGACACCCTCATGCAATGTTTGGTTTTAATGGATTTGCTCGTCCTATATTATCGTCTTCTACTTTAAGGTAGGCACCTACTATGAAGGTAATTTGACAAACACACAGGAGCCAATTCAAGCGTATGACCAAGAGCCCCTTGCTTCAAGAAGCCGTTCTTGGAGCCGTTCTTGGAGCCGTTCTTGGAGCCGTTCTTGGAGCCGTTCTTGGAGCCGTTCCTGGAGCCGTTCCTGGAGCCGTTCCTGGAGCCGTTC